>CM064545.1:24886168-25181168 GCA_032716605.1 Paralithodes platypus
CAACCCAACACAAGCACCGCCCTCGTTCATGTACTTCCTCACTCCATCCTTCCACCTCATATTCGGTCTACCTCTCCCTCTCTGTCCCTCCACCTCGCTCTCGTACACCCTCTTAGTCATTCTCTCGCTTTCCATACGTTCCATATGGCCGAACCATCTCAAGTTGTTCCTTTTCACACTTTCCAGCACATCTACCTCCACACCACACACCTTCCTTCTTACTTCCTCATTAGTCTGTCTATCCCTCCATGTAACTCCGCACGCACTCCTTAAGTAATTCATTTCCACTGCTCTCACTCTTGGTCTGAGTCTCTCAACCAACGTCCATGCTTCGCTTCCGTAAGTCAGTGTCGGGATTACCACACTGTCATGCAAGGACTTCTTCACTTCCATACTGACCACCCTATTTCTTGTTACTGCTTTTAGCGTTCCTACAACCCTCTTCCCCTGTTGTACCCTCTCCCGCACTTCTTCATCCATAGTCCCATCTTTACTCAACACACTGCCCAGATACTTAAAAGAGTTGACGATCTCCATAGCCTGACCGTTCAGCTTCACCTCACACTCTGTGACTTCGCCCCTTTCGAAGACCATAACCTTGCTCTTCCCCGTATTTACCTTCAAATTCCGTTTTTCGCACACTGTTCCAAACTCATTTACCAGACCCTGCAAATCCCATTCATTATCACTCATCAGAACTGTATCATCCGCAAACAGCAGTATAGGTAGCTTCCACTCAATTCCCTCCCTTTTCAGCGATACACCAACATCCACTGCTCTTGATAGTATTTCTTTCATGACTCCATCCATATATACAGTAAACAACCACGGGGACATCACACACCCCTGTTTTCAAACCAACATTCAGGTCAAAGAACTCGCTCTGCTCACTCTCCACACGTACTGCCGCCTTTGCACCCTCATACATGCTCTTCACTGCTTTCAGCAACTTGCCCTCTACTCCGTATATTCTAAGTACTTTCCACAAACCTTCTCTATCCACTCTGTCATAGGCCTTCTCCAAGTCCATAAAGGCAACATACACCTTTTTGTTTCTTCTCCAGATACTTCTCCACAACACAATTCAGGGTAAAAATCTGATCTACACATCCTCTTCCCTTCCTAAAACCTCCCTGCTCATCGCCTATCCATTTCTCCGTTCTCACTCTCACTCTCTCAATCACTACCCTACTGTATACCTTCCCTACTACGCTTAGAAGACATATTCCTCGGTGGTTACCACACACTCCTCTTTCCCCTTTGCCCTTATATAGGGGGACTATCATGCCAGTCTTCCAGTCATCGGGTGCACTCCCCTTCTCCCATGCTAGTTTGCAAATTTTCCATACCCATTCTATCACTATCTTACCACCATACCTCAACATTTCCCCACACACTCCATCTGTTCCTGGTGCTTTCCCCAACTTCACTCTTTTCATGGCTTCCCACACTTCTGACCTCCTGATCCCCACCTCCTCCTCCACTACTTCTCTTCTTCTCCCTCCCATACCATATCCAGCTATGTTTGCTGGCTCTTCATTCCTTACATTTAGCAACTCACTGAAGTACTCCCTCCATCTTTCGACTCTCTCTTGCTTCTCGGCTAGCATTCTCCCATTCTTATCTTTCACACCCTTACTGTTTCCCTTGCTACCTTCCCTAACTTTTTTGACTTCTTTCCAGAACAGTTTCTTACTCTCCCTCCATTTTACACTCAGATTCCTTCCAAATTCCTCATCTACTCTTCTCTTACTTTCCTTCACTACTCTCTTCACCACCCTCTTACTCTCCACGTACCTCGCTCGTTTCTGTCTCTCGGAATCTTCATTCCCTCTACTACCCAACCACACTCTATATGCTTTCTTCTTTTCTTCCAGCTATTCTTACCTCTTCTGTCCACCATGCTGTACCTTTCACTCCCCTCCCTCTTCTCCTCACTCCACACACCTCCTCACATGCTGCACAGATTTCATCCTTAAACACCTTGCTCATCTCCTCCACTTCCTCCATAACTTCCAGGTCGAACCCACCTAGTCGTCTTTCCACTGCTCTCCTGTACTCCTCCCTGACTTCCTCCTCCTGCAACCTCTCCACCCTCCTCACCATTCCACCCTCCTCTCACCTCCCTCCAGCTCTCCTCACCCACTTCTTTTGTATCCTAACTTTAGCTACCACTACATAATGATCAGACAGACCCCCTCCAATATCCCTATACACCCTAGCATCCATCACAGATTTCTTCATTCGTTCATCCACACATACATAATCAATCAATGACTTTCGTTCCACCACTGTCTTATCCTTCATCGTCAACATCCGTTTCCATGTGTACCTGTGGATCATTCAGTGTCGGAAGAAGGTGTTGGCTATCCACAGCCTCCTCCCCACACATACATCCACAAGTATACTACCATTCCCATTCACCTCTGATGGTACCCCCCACCCTCCCACCACTCCCTCAACTTTCCTATCACCCACCTTACCATTCATATCCCCAATCAGAAATATTCTTTCGTTCTTGTCAAACTTCTCCAGGCACGCCTCCACATTCATCCAGAACTCCTCTTTCTTTCAAGTATATCCTCTGTCGGGGCATACACGCATACAATCACCCACGTTTGTATTCATTCCTACTTTCATTCTCACCCACACAATCCTTGAACCCACAGACCCATACTCTCTTACACATTCCTTCCATTTGCTACTTACAAACAAACATGCACCTTCTCTCTCTGTTCCTTCACTCACTCCAGCACACACACCCATTCCACACTCCCACTCTCTCACATCTGAACCTTTCCATTTGGTCTCTGTCATTCCACATACATCCAGCCTGTCATTTACTAACACTTCCAGAACCTCTCTCTCTTTTGTGCCATCATTCATGCCACTAACATTCCACGTAGCCATTCTCAGAATGTCCGAAGGCATGTCCTTAGTCGGTCGTGGTTCGTCAACGTTGGTTCCGTCCGCATCCGAGGCTGTTCGTTAGTTTTTCTTTGCTTAGATATTTTTCCGGGTGGGGGTCGCAAGCCCACCGACCCAACCTCTTTAGTCACCTCTTACGACACGCAGCAGGCACGTGGGGCATATTCTATTCCCTAACCCCCAGGGGGGTTAACATGTAGCCTATAAATAAACAAATTACTGGTAGGGTATTGTAAGTTAAGCTGTTTGTGCTGTTGTTTTTGTTGTTTTATATAACATTAATTTACTATTAATATTAGTTATCCACCAACCACATAATTCTAACCCACTGTTACTACCACAATTGACATACAGTACTGTATTCTACCACCACTACCACAATAGTACCCACAAAAACCTTATTACTATAGGTAGCGCCAACGAACTTGACAAAAATCTCGACCCTTGACCTCTTTGTAACTCAAAAGGGCCTAGAGCAAATCTGGCTATAAATATCCACACCTATTTCCTGGTGGACTCTTCCCAAAAGATAGAAACGTCAGCCAATTGCTTTCATTAGTTTTGAGTTATAAGAAGTCAAGGGAGTTTTGTCAAGTTCACTGGCACTACCTATACCACTACCAGTAAGCCTACTCACAATTCTCAATCCCTTCATATCAATTTACAGTATCACACTATCACATCAATTTTCCATGAATCCACACACATTCATTCTTCCTATCCTTCCCTCTCTAGCCCACACACTAAGCCCTTTTATTCACATATCATTCTTCCAATTGTTCCTTCTCTAACAACTTCCTCAACCACCTAGGACTTCACAAACAATACCGATAGTTAACAAGTACTGTACTCTTCATCACACACATACAGTACCGTATATTACTTCATCTTACTCCGATATGTTTATCTATTGCCAGACACCTTGATCCCCATAGGGTTGGCCAAGAATAAATTGCCTCCATACTCCTTTGTCACTCACCACCTCTTTCACTCGTATATCTCTCAACTCCATCCCTCCATCTCATACTCGGTTTGCCTCTCCCTCCTATCTATCTACTACTGTCTAATAATTTACCAACTCCTGTAGTCTGTTTATTCTTAGCTGGCGGAAAATTGTCTCGTCCTCATCTTGATTACTCTTCTATTAGGCTACAAAGATTTTGTAGCAAAATATGCTATTAATTATGAAAACTAGTCATTAGTAAGACTCATAGACACAGTAGTTTCATATTTTTCCATTAATTATTTAGACATCAGCTGCTAAAGGATTGAATTTTGCCAGCATAAACAAAATAGACTATAGAAACACTAACTATGCAAGCCACAATTGCCAATCATTCACCAATTTACAACCGACCTGATCCTAGCATTCAACATTTTCACCTCAAGTACTGCATTCAATCACTTTCCGGCTGCGAGTACAGTACTGTACTCCTATTGTACACTACCCAATTTAGACTCTTCTCTCCGCCAATAAAACTACATTTCATTCGCAGTGCAGTATTTATCCACCTAACTGATCCCTCCTTCCATCTATACTCCATTCAAATTAACTTGGCAGCATATTCTGACTATTAGAATGATTATATGGAAGAACACGATTGGTTGGCAATGGTGTGAGTAGTGGCTCTTAACCCTTTCACGCATTTATGACGCAGAGGTTGCCAGATTAGCAATAAGAAATAGTTCTCTCACTCTTATAATTACCTCTCCAAAATTAGTTTTCTGCCCACAGCTAACTCAAAGACAACTGCAGAGGTTGAAGTAACTAAACTAAAGGTTTCTAAATACCCCTGATGGTAACAAAGGCTTTAAAGTATCCCCAATAGGCTCAAAATTGCGTCATATGTCGGAGAGGGTTAAGTCTTAAGGCAATATAATTACAAATATTTATGCTCAAAAGGTAGAACTAAATTGAACAAAAAAGAAAAAACTATGAAGAGAAAAGTGGAATAAACTGCCAATTTTAGTTGAACAAAATATATATTCTTGCATGCAGCACACATCCTCTCGGCCCCTTTTAATCTTGATCACAACTTCTCTCGTTGTGCCATGCATCGTACCAATCTCGCTGCATTTACCATACTGGTAATCACCTTTTTTCTTCACAGATAATTTAGGGAATGAATTCTTAGCTTACTAGACCCTAAAAAAGATGTATACTGTATGTACAAAGCCTCGTTCATAAATTACCAGTACTGTATTACATTTTGGGGACATGCATACATCCTTAAGTTATAATTTTGTATATTACTTTCCCCTGAAATTATTTTTTGAATAGGTAGCTGTTCTATTAATGGAACCATAATATATGCATTTCTTATTCTCTTAATACCTCATATTTCTCCAGGTAATTTTACTTTTATATTGCACACCTCAGGCCGTGGCATGGTCGGTGGCTGAGTGAAGGGTCGGCGTTTGACCCACTCCGTACCATTGGTAGATGGCAAGAGTTTGAGTAGCTTGGTCTAGTAACTCATGGGAAATGTCCAGTAGAGTCCCTGTAACTAGGACACACCCTAGCCCTGTCATTCAAGGGAGTGCACAGCGTTAAAAGCTGCATCACTGTACCACCTTGTCATTCCGCACAAACAGTTGTCATTCTCTTGCAACCTCTCCCTTTACTCCAATTAAACAAAAAAATTTACCCATCTTCTCTTCATCCAATCTCTAAGCATGCCTTCAAGCAATACATTTATATGGTATATCATCAACAGCTGCCTCACAGTACATCAGTTTACTTTAATGTGGTTAACCCCTGTCCAACGGGGATGTTTGTAATTTCTACTACTGTACCTGTGTGGCGGGCATATTTACCCTAAACGAGCTTAATTCCATGCTCTTTTTCATGCATAAACAAGAGCCAGAGCGTAATACAATTATGCATCCGTGAAAGGGCGATAATAGAGCTTTCCAATGACACCTGAATCATCCTTGTACGACCAAGGGTTCGCTTGCAACGATCGTGCAACACGAGGGGAAAAACCCTAAAATACGGTAAATTCCCGAGATATTACCTTGCCTCGCGAGGCCAGGCAAGTGTAGGGGTGTAATAATGACACCAGTCACCTCGCTAGGTCCAGGCCAAGCGGTCAGAGCCCCCCTGCGGTCCTCCCAATGTGTGGACTCTCTCTCAGCCAATAATGTGCTCAAAATCCCACCCGAATATTGTCGGGACCCGCTGAATAGGCCATGGTTCTCTCACTCGACTATTGACGAGTCCCGCGGCTGGAGTGTTGTTGTTGTTGTTGTTGTTGTTCCCCAAGCTGCCTGGCCGAACAGCCCCAAGGCCCCGAGCAAGGCCAAGGCCATAACCGAGCGTCCCTACAGAATCCTCCCTGCCGACCACAATAAAGCCTGAGTGACCGAAGCCACTCCATGGCGGGGAGCTGAGGAGGGTGCAGAAACGCCCGGGAAACCAAAGACCCACCCCAGGGCCCTGTGCCCCTCAGCAATTATGAAGAGAAAGTTAAGGGGCAAAGGAAAAATGTGACGCTTTGGCTTCCAATCTTGGTAGATTGGGAGGTCAATCCACGGAAGAGACGCCGTCACTTGAGATCTAGAAAATATATAAGTAAAAGGAACAGTCAGAGTAAGCTATGGGTATGGCAGAGATCACTCAGTTCTCACTCTGATAGACCAGCCCATCACCACATGACTAGAACCCAATCCTCTCAGCATCAGGTAGGAAAGGCCCTAGAAAGCCGCCTTTGGCGGGGGGATAGCTCCCCTATTTCAACCCCTTTCGGGGTTGGGCACCCGCCCGGCTGGAG
Source organism: Paralithodes platypus (assembly GCA_032716605.1). Taxonomy (NCBI): domain Eukaryota; kingdom Metazoa; phylum Arthropoda; class Malacostraca; order Decapoda; family Lithodidae; genus Paralithodes; species Paralithodes platypus. Next base: position 24,892,870 of record CM064545.1, read on the forward strand.
TGTTAAATGTGGATCCAGAAATACAGCATTCAGTTTTTATTCTTCTGTAAATAGTTATGTTACATTTATAAAGATCCATACTCTTGCTTGCATGTGTAGTATTTCATCTGATTGCAGCTCTCCACTTCCCTGGCCAATAGATCATTCCTCAATACAGTACCTCCCTCCAATTCTTCCTGTCTATCGCTATGCACTTTACATTCCATATTCATGCTAGTACAGTAAATTATGTAATCCATGTATCCTCCTCCGTTCTCTCAACATGACCAGTTTGCATTTCCTCACCTATATAATTATTTTCTACTTCTTCACTACTCTATTTTCTATCACTATTCACACTCCTCACTACCTTCGCTATTTCAGCTATCTATTTTACACATAGATAATCACTCTTAACTCATCTTTTCTTGTTATTTTCACTCATATTATTTGTGTTATTACTCCTTTCATTTCACCTTCCTCATTTCCACTTCTATAAACTACGCTCTCAGCTAATACCATGTCTCGCTCTCAATACTTATTCTCGGCTGGATCACTCAGTGAAGCCCGACTTATTAATCTCTACCTTTTTCATGCCTATGTACACCCTCATCCTATACAGGCTATTTTTCACTGCCATACAACAATACTTTGTTACAAATACTACATATAGGCACAAAAAAAAGAGTAATCCAGATATACCCCATTATTTTCTTTGAAATTCATATTTAATCATATCTGCTTGTACAGTATCTCATATTGGTACACTAATAATAATATAATAAAGTACCGGTAATTACTACATTTTCCCCTTCAGTATGATGAAACCTTTCATCAGCTTATTCTGGCTATCATTACACTATTTTATTCACCTTAGGATGGACCTGTGGGAGTCAAAAGGTTTAATTAACAAATGTTTTAAACTTTTGATCCCCAGTGGAATAATATTGACTAATGTTAACCAAAATATTATTGAAAGACATCACCTATACTGAAAGAGTTGGGATATGCATTACTTACCAGGCATCATTTGTGCAGTTGCCCAGGCACCTCCATTTTCAATCTGCAATTGAAAATAAATACAGACTTATAATATTTGTATTTATAGTATATGTACTGTTGATAGTGTTTATTATTATGTACAGTACTGTTATTTGTTTTGGTAATTATTTCTGCATTCAAATTACAATTATGTGAACAGTACTGTACAGTACAGTGCATTTTTATAAGTACCGGGTACTGTAACGAAAAGCCAATAACCCCCCCCCCCCACCCATAGCCAGAATAAGATGCAGATGGGGAAAGTTTAGAAACTTTTGCCACTACTCACCATGAGAAGACTCTCTCTTCCCTTGAAGGGAAAGGTATATGCTTCATGTGTTAGAAGTGCAATGACATATGATTCAGAAATGTGGCCTGTCAAAGCGGATGATCTCAACAGAATGGAATGTAATGAGATGAGCATGGCGAGATGGATGTGTGGTGCCAAACTGCAAGATAGGATATCAAGTGAGGAGCTAAGGAGAAGGTTAGGTATCAAGAGTATCAGTGATGTGATGCGTACTATAGTCTATTCGCTGTAATTAGGCGAGAAATCATGACCTATCCTCTGTAACTAAACAACGACTAGAGTAATCGAGCTAATATTTCTACCATTTGGGAAGAGTCAGTCAAGGAATGCAAGTGGAAATTTACAGCCAATTTGCTCTAGCCCTTTTTGAGTTACAGAGGTTAGAGGTCATGATGTCTCGCCTTCTTACAGCGAATAGACAATAGCAGGCTTGGATGGTTTGGACTGTGGACACGTGGAGAGGATGGATGAACAAAGCTGGGTGAAAAGATGCAGGTCCTTGAATGTGGAGGGAGCTGCACCTAGGGGCGGACCAAGAAAGACGTGGGATCAAAGAACCTGACAAGTGAGGCAGCTCTTAACAGAGCTGCCTGGAACTCTGACATTAGGACGCGAGACCAGAATCGCATTTTGTGTGGAGCACTAGGTCTTTAAATTTGTGTATGTATGTACTGATATGTGAAGATGAATGGAAACTATTATCTAGTTGGTTCAGTTATTATTTTGTGTTTTGTTTTGTTTTGTCTTTCTGATGTGTGTGATGTCCATGTTCGAGCTATGTCTCGAGTCGGCCACCGCCATAAAAACAAAAACTGAGGTAAGTGCCAGTGTATATACATACATACAGTACTGTACATGCATATGAATCAGATTCTGCAGTTACTAGTTTGATTAAATTTAATCTATTTTTTTTCTAATACTATACTGTATTTAATGTTTTTCCAGAGTGGCCGAGGAGAAAGGAAATGGAAGGATTATCAGCAGTGTCAATGGTGAATGTATATTTATAACAATTTAATTTTAGTTTCACCATTTAATTGGTGTAGGTAATTATTGTGTTTAGTGCTGTGGTTAGAAGTAAAAGAGGTTAATAAGAAATTGTACAGTCGGCTCAAGGTATTACTTTACCTCACATCATTTATAAACTGTTCCCAAGACAACTTCTTTAGCTTCAAAATAATTTCTACAGCTTTTTAATAGTAGTGTCTTCAATATGTATGTGTAAATTAATATGCTAATGAAAAATATATTCCAGCATTGTTAACATGGGGTGTAGTAAAGGCATACCTTGAGCTAAGTGTACAAGCTTTAGGTATACAGTATTTACTAAATGAGTACGGTACTCCAGGCATAGTTGGCGGATAAAAGTAAAAGTGAAGCATGTTATTGCACTGCAAAACAAAATATTGAATGCAAGTTTGAGAATGCGCCTGGGTGTTAACTGTATCCGTATCAAGATGCATAACAAATGTCAAGGTGGTTTGGTCATGCTTTGAGGACTAATATATACAACTGGGTGAAGAAAAGCATGAATGTAGATGTAGAGGGTGGTTCATATATGGTACAGATAGATTGAAGAATACCGTTGAGACTTTGGATGAGATCTGGCAAAATTACATTTGGGTAATGGGACTGAATAGAGATACTGCACTCAACCGTGACCTATGGAATGCTACCATTAGGTAAACAAGACATACACATGGTGACGAGGAAGAATATGAAGCTTTAGGATACCGTACAGTGTGTAGTCATACTTCTTATATTGCTTGATGAGTGTTGCAAATTTTATGTAGGGGCTGTGAGACGTGGAAATCACCTCCTCAGAAATCTAAATCACCATTTCTTCAAGTTGAAGATGAGCTCTGTCGATTCAACTACAGTTCATATTCATAATTACTGTACAGTACATGTATATTGAAAGGCTTTCGAAGCTTGTGCAAAGGTCAGCTATGGTCACGAACGTAAAATTTGGAAAGAACAGTGGGTTTAGAAATTGTATATGATGCATGGATTTTGTATCTTTGTTCAAAAGATGACAGATGTAGTACCTCAGGTAATGCAACACGAGTGACCACAGTACAGTACTGTACTGTAATAGCATGGCTAGGCCTATGTGTACCACATGACATCTGTCCAGGGGTCAAGGTCAGTTCTTAAGAACAGAGTCGGCATGCTCGTTGCCCAGTATCCGTACGAGACAGGAGATTGGCATTTTTCAAGGCCAGATTAATTTCCTGGCGCCAACCCACATGCAGGGCTATAGTTTTGTTCATAGTTTTCCTTCCCTGAGACGGGAGTTTAATAGAGTCCAGTGTATGTTAAAAATGTTTGTAGAGTTAAAAATAATTGAGAAATAGTTTAAGGAGATGTACTGTACTGTGGCAAATGCTAGGAATGCATGGCATGGGTGGAAGTTGAATGGGTTCACTAAAGTCATTGTATGGAGAGTAAGGAATGCATAAGTCTGGGATGGAAAGAATATGAATAATTTGAAGTGAAACTGGAATAGAGACAAGGGTGTATAATGGAAGAAAGTCTTTAATTTGTCCATAATAGGGTGATGAGAAGTAGATACTTTATGAATGTAGAAAAAAGCAGAAGTTGATGTGGATGGAATGGGCGATAGGGATAGGAGGCAGGTGCTGTTTGTGGATGGCACACAACTGGCTACATAATAAATGCAAAACTGGAAAGGCTGCCTTGTTAGGACAAGTGTAGGCCTATTAAAAGAATACAAAATAATCTGTGTAGATCAGATTTTTACCCTGAATTGTGTTGTGGAGAAATATTTGGAGAAGAAACAAAAGGTGTATGTTGCCTTTATGGACTTGGAGAAGGCCTATGACAGAGTGGATAGAGAAGGTTTGTGGAAAGTACTTAGAATATACGGAGTAGAGGGCAAGTTGCTGAACGCAGTGAAGAGCATGTATGAGGGTGCAAAGGCGGCAGTACGTGTGAAGAGTGAGCAGAGCGAGTTCTTTGACCTGAATGTTGGTTTGAAACAGGGGTGTGTGATGTCCCCGTGGTTTTTACTGTATACAGGGTGTTCCAGTAATGCTTTCATAAATTATATGGTGGACTCATCAGACAAAAATAAGAATAAATTACTCTAGAACATGAGGTTGAGTATTTATAATAACGGAGTTATTACACGATTTAAGTTAACGATAGATACAATGCCATTCAGTCCAAGGGGTAATGTTGCCATTTTAGTGGATTATATCCATTTGGCCTTCGCTATCGCTTGCTAGCCTCAAGATAGTGAGCGGTTTGTATCCAATCGGCGTTCTCTCTTCAGGCTAGTGAGCGGTAGCGAGCTGATTTTTTCGGTAGAAAAATCAAATCCGGCGAAGCCGGACATAATATTTTTCTACCGAAAAGTCAGCTCGCTACTGCTCACTATCTTGAGGCTAGCAAGCGATATCGAAGGCCAAATGGATATAATCCACTAAAATGGCAACATTACCCCTTGGACTGAATGGCATTGTATCTATCGTTAACTTAACCCTCTCACCACGGAAGGGCTCTTGAACGCCCATAAAAAAGCATATAACAGGTACCCGGAAGGGCTCTTGAACGCCCAGTGGTTGAAAGCCTGTGAGCTTCGTGTGCGAGGCGTCGGTCCGACGCATGTAAACAACAGCCGGCTGGACCGACGCCCCGCATCTCCGGCCACAAGAAGGAGAGCGTCGCTTGTTCGTGTGTGCCTGTATGTTGTTGTTAAGTATCGAAAAGTAGTGTAAAGTGGCTGTTTTGGCCATAAAGTTATCTCCAATGAAATCATCATCACAACTCAACCAGTTGACTTAGAGAGCTCTACTTAATGCCATTCTACAGGTAAATAACACGGCTACGCTTGGGGATGCGCGGGAATGCGGGAAGCAGTCAGATTAACAAATATACGGTAGCCTAGCCTAGACGTTTTTCGGCCAAAACACCCGGGTTTCGAGGAATATATATATAATACATAGCAGGGGCTGGAGGGTTAAATCGTGTAATAACTCCGTTATTATAAATACTCAACCTCATGTTCATAGAGTAATGTATTCTTATTTTTGTCTGATGAGTCCACCATATAATTTATGAAAATCATTACTGGAACACCCTGTATATGGATGGAGTCATGAAAGAAATACTAGCAAGAGCAGTGGATGTTGGTGTATCGCTGAAAAGGGAGGGAATTGAGTGGAAGCTACCTACACTGCTGTTTGCGGATGATACAGTTCTGATGAGTGATAATGAATGGGAGTTGCAGGGTCTGGTAAATGAGTTTGGAACAGTGTGCGAAAAACGGAATTTGAAGGTAAATGCGGGGAAGAGCAAGGTTATGGTCTTCGAAAGGGGAGAAGTCACAGAGTGTGAGGTGAAGCTGAATGGTCAGGCTATGGAGATCGTCAACTCTTTTAAGTATCTGGGCAGTGTGTTGAGTAAAGATGGGACTATGGATGAAGAAGTGCGGGAGAGGGTACAACAGGGGAAGAGGGTTGTAGGAATGCTAAAAGCAGTAACAAGAAATAGGGTGGTCAGTATGGAAGTGAAGAAGTCCTTGCATGACAGTGTGGTAATCCCGACACTGACTTACGGAAGCGAAGCATGGACTTTGGTTGAGAGACTCAGACCAAGAGTCAGAGCAGTGGAAATTAATTACTTAAGGAGTGCGTGCGGAGTTACATGGAGGGATAGACAGACTAATGAGGAAGTAAGAAGGAGGTGTGGTGTGGAGGTAGATGTGCTGGAAAGTGGGAAAAGGAACAACTTGAGATGGTTTGGCCATATGGAACGTATGGAAAGCGAGAGAATGACTAATAGGGTGTACGAGAGCGAGGTGGAGGGACAGAGAGGGAGAGGTAGACCGAATGAGAGGTGGAAGGATGGAGTGAGGAAGTACATGAACGAAGGCGGTGCTGGTTGGGGACAGAGGTGCATGGGGGCGGTTCGTTCGTGGCCACCCCTTCGGGGATCACGGCGTCAGGCAATAGATAGATAGATAGAAAATAAAAGTTAGTTTAGATAATGTTTGCAGAGATTAAAAAAAAGAGTGTTAAAAAAAAAATGTAGATGAATGTAAGGATATGAGGTGTATTGCAGTGGAGGAAGTAAAGCTTATATTTTGTACTGCTTAATAGTAGTGCCCTAAATTAAATTTAGTTGTTGTTGTTCCCCAAGCTGCCTGGCCGAACAGCCCCAGGGCCCCGAGCAAGGCCAAGGCCATAGCCAAGCACCCCCAGAGAACCCTCCCTGCCGACCACAATAAAGCCTGGGTGACCAAAGCCACTCCATGGTGGGGAGCTGAGGAGGGTGCGGAAACGCCCGGGAAACCAAAGCCCCACCCAGGGCCCTGTGCCCCTCAGCAATTATGAAGAGAAAGCCGAGGGGCAAAAGAAAAATGTGACGCTTTGGCTTCCAATCTTGGTAAATTGGGAGGTCAATCTACGGAAGAAACGCCGTCACTCGAGATCTAGAAAATATATAAGTAATAGGAACAGTCAGAGTAAGCTATGGGTATGGCAGAGATCGCTCAGTTCTCACTCTGATAGACCAGCCCATCACCACTTAAATTTAAATTTAGTATAATTGTCTTGTTATTGTGTCCCAATTTTGTTTTTTTTCCTGCCTAACATTGAGCAATTATAATCAGTTTAGAAAGGACGTCTTATAGTCAGGGTTTAAAATTATGGCAAGTAATGCCTTCATTGTAAATAGAAAAATTATATATTTGAAAAGGCTTTCCATAATCAAATATTTTGTGAAGCTTTAGTGGGTAAGGACAACCAGCCGAAACATATCAACCCTGACCACCCACAATGAGGGAGTGTCTGGGTGGCATCAAGGTACAGTACTAAAGTGTATTCAAGCTAACCTCTCAGAAATTAGTAATGCTGCCTTTCTACATAATTGTATAGACTATAAAACTGCCCATGTGATACCGTTTTTCTATCTATCTATCTATTGCCTGACGCCGTGATCCCCGAAGGGGTGGCCACGAACGAACCGCCCCCATGCACCTCTGTCCCCGGTCAGTCGACGCCCCTCCCCCCAACCAGCACCGCCTTCGTTCATATACTTCCTCACTCCATCCTTCCACCTCTCATTCGGTCTACCTCTCCCTGGGTACCCCAGGGATGGGGTACCCCAGGGATCGGTACTAGGACCAATTCTCTTTCTAATTTACATCAACGACATAGATGAGGGTCTCACCTGCACAATCTCAAAATTTGCTGACGATACAAAAATTGCAAATAGCGTACTCTCAAAAGAACAAGTTGACGATATGCAACACAATCTAGATAAATTGTCATGTTGGGCCCAAATTTGGCAAATGAGTTTCAATGCGGATAAATGTAAAGTACTACATGTCGGATACCTAAATGAGAAAGCAAACTATTCGATGAATGGCACTCAGCTTAAGAATGTAAACAGAGAAACTGATCTGGGAGTAACAATATCGAGTAACCTAAAACCGAGTCAACAATGTTCAGAAGTTGTTAAGAGGCAAACAAAATAATTGGCTTTATAGGCAGGTCATTTGAGCATAAATCCAAAGAAGTTATCCTAACCCTTTACAATTCCTTAGTCCGCCCTCTTCTGGAATACTGCGTTCAATCCTGGTGCCCTTATTACCAAAAAGATATAAACAAGCTAGAACGAGTTCAACGTAGAGTTACCAAAATGATACCTAGCCTAAAGAACAAACCATACGAAGAGCGTCTTAGAGAATTAAATCTATTTCCTTTAACCCAGCGCAGATTAAGAGGCGACTTAATTCAAGTGTTCAAAATCATCAAAGGCATCGACAATATGAACTGTAGTAAGTACTTCACTATCGACCAATCTAATTACACGCGGGGAAACGGTTGCAAAATTATTGGTAAATCTTTTAACTCGCACGAATCTAAGAATTTCTTCTTCAATCGAGTTGTCAACTTGTGGAATGGGCTTCCCCGAGACGTTTTAGACTGCAGCACCGTTGATTCATTTAAATTCCGCCTAGACAAATATCTCGCATCAAACCCGCGACTGACTGCGTTTGTAAATGAATAACTTTATCCTCCCCTCAGTTACTAACCCATATGTCCCCTACTAACTTCCTAGTCCTGCCACGTTAGTGGCAGGGCAGTAGTTCCCTTTCCAATGTTCCCTTACCCACTCTAAACCACTGTTTGGACACTTGATCCTCAGTGTTTTGGAGGACAAGCAACCTAGAAGGGTCACTAGACCTGTTGTTGCTTGATTTCCTTTGTACTCTCTGTCCCTCCACCTCGCTCTTGTACACCCTCTTAGTCATTCTCTCGCTTTCCATACGTTCCATATGGCCGAACCATCTCAAGTTGTTCCTTTTCACACTTTCCAGCACATCTACCTCCACACCACACCTCCTTCTTACTTCCTCATTAGTCTGTCTATCCCTCCATGTAACTCCACACGCACTTCTTAGGTAATTAATTTCCACTGCTCTCACTCTTAGTCTGAGTCTCTCAACCAACGTCCATGCTTCGCTTCCGTAAGTCAGTGTCGGGATTACCACACTGTCATGCAAGGACTTCTTCACTTCCATACTGACCACCCTATTTCTTGTTACTGCATTCAGCGTTCCTACAACCCTCTTCCCCTGTTGTACCCTCTCCCGCACTTCTTCATCCATAGTCCCATCTTTACTCAACACACTGCCCAGATACTTAAAAGAGTTGACGATCTCCATAGCCTGACCGTTCAGCTTCACTGCACACTCTGTGACTTCACCCCTTTCGAAGACCATAACCTTGCTCTTCCCCGCATTTACCTTCAAATTCCGTTTTTCGCACACTGTTCCAAACTCATTTACCAGACCCTGCAACTCCCATTCATTATCACTCATCAGAACTGTATCATCCGCAAACAGCAGTATAGGTAGCTTCCACTCAATTCCCTCCCTTTTCAGTGATACACCAACATCCACTGCTCTTGATAGTATTTCTTTCATGACTCCATCCATATATACAGTAAACAACCACGGGGACATCACACACCCCTGTTTCAAACCAACATTCAGGTCAAAGAACTCGCTCTGCTCACTCTCCACAATATAATACCGGTATGTTTTTGTCACAAGTAAAAACAGGATTACCAATTTTTGCTAGGTTAGTTTGAGGCTATTTTAACAAGATATACAGTATACATAGCTTTATTTTAGCGTAACAAGGTTATCTCTGTCCCAAGTGGAAATAGTTAATAGATCAGAAGATAGGTGTGCTATGGTCTAATCATGTGAGTTTTGAAGTACTGTATCTGTATGGAGGCTCGCTGTTAAAAGCTAGTTGAATAGTGTAAGGTAGAGTCATCGGCATAGGAGTGGATAGGACAAAAGGTACAGTTGAGAAAATTATTAATGAATATTAGAAATAACTGGAGATAGGACAGAATACTAAGGAAAACCGAAGTTGATTGGTTTAGGAAGTGAGTGATAGCCATCCACAACCACAGCTATGGAGTGGTCAGAAAGGAAAATTAAGATAAATGCACAGATATAGAGGGATAGAAACACAATGATGGTAGTTTAGAAACAAGGAATTTGTGCCAGATTCTATCAAAGGCTTTAGATATGTCTAACATTGTGCATCATGAATATACAGTATCAATAAAGAATTTGAATTAAACTGAAAAGTGGTTGTTAATTACCTCAAAATGTATTAGTTTGTAGGACTATTGCTTGTGCTCTTATACATTGTGAAGGGGACCACTCTTCTCTTCCTTGTGTTATTTTCAATGGAGGAAGGGGGAAGTAAGGCCCTTCCCAAGTTTTAGGTTATGCCCTTGTATATTTATCAAGATAATACAATGTGAGCTATTTGTGACAACAATCTTCTCTTGTTCTTATCCTGACAAAATAGCAAGCTCCTATCATATGCCACACCATGCTAACTGTTATATAAAATTGATATAATTATGTTACTTTTTCCCTTTTATTTTCCTATACACACTCTCACTCTCTCTCTCTCTCTTCAATCCTGTTTGCAGTCAGTCTTGTTTGGTTAATGTACACCTGTAGGCCTATATGGGTAAATGTGATAAAATACATCAAGCATACTGTACCTATCCTCAAACTTCTTCGCTCAAACTTTTGCTAGAAACTCCACCTTGGATGATTCCGGTGCTATTCCTCCCTCTCCGCCCTCCTCTCTCTTACTTATGCCTAATATCCTAATCTCTTCTAAAGATGTACTTTCTACCCTCTCTGGGCTTAACACTAATAAGGCGTACGGTCCGGACGGTGTTCCTCCTGTTGTTCTCAAAAACTGTGCTTCCGTGCCGACTCCCTGCCTAGGCAAACTCTTTCGTCTCTGTCTATCCTCTAACGTCTTTCCCTTCATGCTGGAAGTTTGCTCACATTCAACCTGTCCCAAAGAAGGGTGACCGCTCTCAACCCTCCAACTATCGTCCAATTGCTCTTATCTCTTGTCTTTCTAAAGTTTTTGAAACTATTCTTGCTTCCAAATTTCTTAAGCATTTCTCTTCTCATAATCTGCTCTCAGATCGCCAGTATGGCTTCCTTAAGGGTCGCTCTACTGGTGATCTTCTTTCATATCTTACTAACTCTTGGTCATCCTCCTTTCGGGACTTCGGTGAGACTTTTTCTATTGCACTAGACATATCGAAAGCCTTCGATAGAGGTCTGGCATAAATCTTTAATTTCTAAACTACCCTCCTTCGGTTTCTATCCCTCCATCTGTGCCTTTGTCTCTAATTTCCTTTCCGGCCGTTCCATAGCCGCGGTTGTGGACGGCCATTGTTCACTTCCTCACCCTATAAACTCCGGTGTTCCTCAGGGCTCTGTCCTATCTCCTATTCTCTTTCTAATTTTTATAAATGATCTCCTTAACTGTACCTTAATTCCCATCCATTCATACGCAGACGACTCAACCTTGCACTACTCCATTAGTTTTTCAGAACGCCCCAGCCAGCAATCCCTCAACGACAAACGTAATGAAGCCATAGAACTCTTAAATTCTGATCTAAATACTATTTCCAATTGGGGCAGAGAAAACCTTGTTAACTTTAATGCTTCCAAAACCCAATTTCTCCATCTATCTACCCGTCAGGATCTCCCAGCGGACTATCCCTTATTCTTCAACAATACAAAAATCAACCCTTCATCTTCTCTCAATATTCTTGGTGTCTCTTTTTCTTCTGCTCTCATTTGGAAGGACCATATTACCAGTCTTGCTAAGGCAGCCTCCCAGAAGCTGGGTGTGCTCAACCGCCTTAGGGGGTTCTTTTCCCCTGCACAGCTTCTTGCTCTGTACAGGGGCATAGTGCGCCCTTGTATTGAGTATTGTTCACATGTGTGGGGAGGTTTCCTCTCACACCGCTCTCCTAGACAAAGTTGAAAGGAAGGCCTTTCGTATCATTAACTCCCGTCCACTCACCAACTCTCTGCCAATCTCTCTCTCTCCGCCGCAATGTTGCATCTCTCTCGCTATTCTATCGCTACTATAATAATCAGTGTTCCTCAGAGCTATCCCAGTGCATACCACCTCCTTTACGTAGGGCACGTGGTACCCGTCTTGCAACTCAATCCCACCCCTACTCTGTGCAACTCTCCAACCCAAGAGTGAAACGTTACTCTCAAACTTTCTTCTACTCAACAGCTGAGCTCTGGAACTCTCTCCCAGAATCAGTCTTTCCCTCTTCCTATGACTTAAATTGCTTCAAACTCCGTGTGTCCAGGCATTTTGGCTCGAACGTCCCTTGATTTTGGCCCTGTCACTCTTTCAACTATGGGGGAGGCACTCGCTATAGGCAGTTATGCCTTTTGCCTCCCTCAATCACATAGAAAAAAAAAAAAAAAAAATAAAAAAAAAAATAATAATAATAGTCCCCCTATATAAGGGCAAAGGGGAAAGAGGAGTGTGTGGTAACCACCGAGGAATATGTCTTCTAAGCGTAGTAGGGAAGGTATACAGTAGGGTAGTGATTGAGAGAGTGAGAGTGAGAACGGAGAAATGGATAGGCGACGAGCAGGGAGGTATTAGGAAGGGAAGAGGATGTGTAGATCAGATTTTTACTCTGAATTGTGTTGTGGAGAAGTATCTGGAGAAGAACAAAAGGTGTATGTTGCCTTAATGGACTTGGAGAAGGCCTATGACAGAGTGGATAGAGAAGGTTTGTGGAAAGTACTTAGAATATACGGAGTAGAGGGCAAGTTTCTGAAAGCAGTGAAGAGCATGTATGAGGGTGCAAAGGCGGCAGTACGTGTGGAGAGTGAGCAGAGCGAGTTCTTTGACCTGAATGTTGGTTTGAAACAGGGGTGTGTGATGTCCCCGTGGTTGTTTACTTTATATGGATGGAGTCATGAAAGAAATACTATCAAGAGCAGTGGATGTTGGTTGTATCACTGAAAAGGGAGGGAATCGAGTGGAAGCTACCTATACTGCTGTTTGTGGATGATACAGTTCTGATGAGTGATAATGAATGGGAGTTGCAGGGTCTGGTAAATGAGTTTGGAACAGTGTGCGAAAAACGGAATTTGAAGGTAAATGCGGGGAAGAGCAAGGTTATGGTCTTCGAAAGGGGTGAAGTCCCAGAGTGTGAGGTGAAGCTGAACGGTCAGGCTATGGAGATCGTCAACTCTTTTAAGTATCTGGGCAGTGTGTTGAGTAAAGATGGGACTATGAATGAAGAAGTGCGAGAGAGGGTACAACAGGGGAAGAGGGTTGTACGAATGCTAAAAGCAGTAACAAGAAATAGGGTGGTCAGTATGGAAGTGAAGAAGTCCTTGCATGACAGTGTGGTAATCCCGACACTGACGTACGGAAGCGAAGCATGGACGTTGGTTGAGAGACTCAGACCAAGAGTGAGAGCAGTGGAAATGAATTACTTAAGGAGTGCGTGCGGAGTTACATGGAGGGATAGACAGACTAATGAGGAAGTAAGAAGGAGGTGTGGTGTGGAGGTAGATGTGCTGGAAAGTGTGAAAAGGAACAACTTGAGATGGTTCGGCCATATGGAACGTATGGAAAGCGAGAGAATGACTAAGAGGGTGTACGAGAGCGAGGTGGAGGGACAGAGAGGGAGAGGTAGACCGAATGAGAGGTGGAAGGATGGAGTGAGGAAGTACATGAACGAAGGCGGTGCTGGTTGGGCGGAGGGGCGTCGACTGACTGGGGACAGAGGTGCATGGGGGCGGTTCATTCGTGTCCACCCCTTCGGGGATCACGGCGTCAGGCAATAGATAGATAGATAGATAACTATAACCCCTTGAGGAGATTATGACGAATGTTGACAGTTAATTAGTTCTGGCTATCATTGGACGATTTTATACAGCTTAGAAGGGATCTCTGGATATTAAAAGGGTGAAGAATGTCTCAAGTAACCTTCTGACTTCCATATATACCCTTCCTCATCTGAATAGTATCTTCTATCAATAGCCAGAAAACAGAAAAGAAATGCGTCATAGATCGCCAGAGGGTTAATATATTTTGTATCTAATCCTATTATTATTTTCTTGGGGGTGGCCAACTTAAGAAAATAATAATAAAAATATAAATAAAAATAGGAAAAGTGGGGATTGGGCCTGAGCATATACATACATACAATACATACAATACTATTATTATCCTCGAATATATAATAAATAAAAAAATCGACAAAATAAATTATATTACGAACCCTGTGACATGGACCTGATTTCAATTAAGGGTTTGGAAAATTTAGGTGGGAGTAAAGTGGCTTGAAAATATTTACCCAATCAATGAACTAATTATAATTTATCAGAGAGAGAGAGAGAGTGAGAGTGAGTGGGGGGAGGGAGAAGGAGAGGGAGAGGGAGAGAGGGTAGGGGAAGAACAAGGAGAATAATAAGAATATGGAAGGGGAGGGTAAACAACAGAAAATCAAGTAGAAAGAGAGAGAAAGAGTTACAAGTTACAAGGAATAGTTAGTATCTCAGAGACCTTGCGGTCCATTCTGAGGAGATACTCGAAGTGGAAGGAGAGAGACTGTTTAGTGCACTACACTCTTCTTGAACTGCTCTATTGAAAAACTATTTACAACTTCGGAGGAAGTTTGTTCCAGGTAGAACAGATCTTATACTATATGTGAAAAGGTTTGCACAAATACTAGTGCCTAGCCTTTTTAATTCTAATTTCCACCTATGGTTTGGTTGCGTGTTGTATTCATATTGAGACTAAACATTTTGATAGAGAGAAAAAGAGGTAGGTGGGCTGGGGAGGTAAGAGTTGGTGAAGTGTGAAGCAGCTGTCACCTCACAGCTGGTGCTACCCATCTCTCTTTCTCTCTCTCTCTCTCTCTCTATATATATATATATATATATATATATATATATAATAATATATCTTTGTCGTAGGCCTCGATAAATGATCTGGTTAAGTATATACTATAATTAAACAATGCAATTTGCACTCAATTAAGTCAGGCTAGCTGAGAGTAAACACGTAGAGTGGAGCTCCTCTTATTTCGTGATTATTTACCTAGTATTACGAGACTGGGAAGTGACGCATACATGGTGAAATAGTTAATATAGTTACAATAGTTGTCTTAAATATATTAAAAAGAAGTGAATAATAGCCCTCTGCTGGCAAGTGAAGCAACCTGTGGACATTCGCAGTTATTTGATGTCGTCAGCTCTTTACCACTGAGCTGCCACTAAACATAAAACAAAATTAATTGTTACGCATCCCAAGCCAACATGGAGCGTAAAGACATTTTAACTTTGGTAAAATGCCAAAGGAAATATCTCAACGATGCACTGGAACGGATGCAGCAAAGCTTCACTCTAGCCCAAGACTCATTGGAGAAGATAAAAAACACCGTCTGAGGAGGAGCACTTGGTGTTTTTTTGTTTCCATTCTGTCTACTTTTCAAGTACCGCTAAACACTCATTGGAGAAACAAACTGAAATAATAACAAGCCTGAAATTTACACAGGCAAAACTTGATGACTTGATGACTTGGACAGAACCAAGGAGAAACAAGACAGCAACTACAAAGTTCAGACCTTAACTCCATAGAATCAAAAGCTGCATAGTCAAAGGAAACAAACACAGAATAGATTGAACTACATTAACAATCAGGGCCGCCGAAACAACCTGCGTTACAGCGTCATCCTTGAAGAACCAGGAGCGATTTGGGAAGAATGCCAACTAATAATCACCAAAATCTTGAACGATTACCTAAAGACTTCAATTCTAACCATGGACAGGGTTCATCAGGTGGGGAAGTTTACTTATCACCGACCAAGATACATGGTGGCACGCTTCACACGTGAATCTGCCCTTCAAAAAGGAATGATGCTGAAGGATACCGGGTTCTGAATGCCTTGAAAGATGCCAGGAGCAAAGGATTTCAAGCCTATTATAACAACAGGACGCCAGTGGTAAGGGAGCCAATGCACAGCGGCATGTCATCAAAGGTGGATGAGAAAGATAGGTTCTAGAACAGAGTGTTCCTGAACCTATCTTTCCCATCCATGTCACATTCGTCACAAGGTGCATATACTATTGCTACCATCACTTTCACATTTTCAAACTTTAACCTTATAAACGTTCAGTTCACACAGTCATAGCCATTCATTGTTCTACTCCATTTCTCATTCATTAGCAGACTTGCTCCCGCTTAACCCATTTAATTTCCATCCACTCCCGGCCATAAACATTGATAGAATGCCAGTGAACTATAAAATGGTTGTTATGGGTGACTTGAATGCCAGTGAACTATAAAATGGTTGTTATGGGTGACTTGAATGCCAGTGAACTATAAAATGGTTGTTATGGGTGACTTGAATGCCAGTGAACTATAAAATGGTTGTTATGGGTGACTTGAATGCCAGTGAACTATAAAATGGTTGTTATGGGTGACTTGAATGCCAGTGAACTATAAAATGGTTGTTATGGGTGACTTAAATGCCAGTGAACTATAAAATGGTTGTTATGGGTGACTTGAATGCCAGTGAACTATAAAATGGTTGTTATGGGTGACTTGAATGCCAGAGTACTATAAAATGGTAGTTATGGGTGACTTGAATGCCAGTGAACTGTTGACTTGAATGGAAGAGTCCGTGCAGGTCCTGAGAATGTCATCATGGGTAGTTACGGTGTACCAGGTGCAAATTACAATGGTAAAAGACTGAAGGATATGAGTAATGAAAGAAAATTATGTATATGTAATTCTAGTTTTAAATCACAGATATGTGCATTAGTGTACATAGTACATAAGTGTTGAAAGACAGGATGTCAGAAGTTTGCTTGATTTGTGTTGATAGAAAGAGGAATGATTGATGATGTTAGTGATATAAAAGCAGTGTTAGGTTCGAGTGGAGGACTGTCTGATCATATGATTGTGTTATGCAAGGTGAGGCTGAGAGGAGCATGGAAGAAATGTAATAGAGGAAAACGTAATGCTGAAAAAATAAACATGGCAAGAATGAAAAATCAGGATGTAGAAGAATATAACCAAAGGGTAGAAGAAGAATTAAGTGTATACAACATGGATTGAACGGCGATTGAAAGTGTGTGGAAGATATAATTAAAGACTGCCTGGTGAAGAACGTGAAGGATGTATTGTGGCAGGATCACAAATGAAAAGAAAGGGACAGCATGGTGGGATGCAGAATACAAATATTGAAAAAAGAAAAAGGGAGTACAAGGAGAGCAACATCGTGGTGTTAAGACTGGTTAAGGGAAATAAATAGATAATAAATGAAGATTTGGGAAAGAGAATGAATGAAACTGCAGCGAATAAGAAAATATTTTGGCAGGAAGTGCATGAATGTAGGAAAGAATGTAGTCAGAAATGTGAAAGATGATAGAGGAAATGTAATTACAGATGAAGAGCAAGTGAGGAAAAGATGGAAGGAATATTTTGAAAGAATAATGAACAGAATAATTGGGAACAGGGCAATTGTTGATGCAAAAGGTTTGCTAGATATGCCACGTGAGAGACATGTAGAAATAGGGAATATATTGAGTATGCAGTAAAGAAATTGAAGAATGGAAATACTGCTGTTGTGGATGACATACAGTGTGAAATGATACAAAATGGAGGTGAGATAGGAATGGAATGTCTGTGGAAACTATGTACAGAAGCCTGGATAAACGAAGCGGTGACAGTGGACTGGTAGAGAGGAATAATAGTGCCTCTATACAAGGCAAAGGTGAACGTAACGAATGTAAGTGTCACAGAGGTATTAGCCTGCTGAGCGTGGTTGGCAAGGTATATGCAAGAATAGTGATAGACAAAGTGAAAGAGATTACTGATGATAACGTGCGTGATAAACAGGGTGGATTTCTAAGTGGAAGAGGATGTGTGGATCAGATTTATGCAGTGAGACAGATGATAGAGAAGGCATGTGGAAACAATCAGATGGTAGTCATGGGTTTTATGGATCTTGAAAAAGCATCTGACACAAGTAAATAGAGAGGGATTGTGTAAAATTTGGGAGCTGTATATGTAAAACACAATTTGTTGAATGAAGTGAAGAGTTTTTATAATGATAGTGAAGCATGTGTAAGAGTAAATGGCGCATTAAGTGATTGTTTTAGTGTCCATGTTGGAGTGAGACAGTAATGTGTGATGTCACCCTGGTTGTTTAATACGTTCATAGATAGGGTCATGAGAGAAGTAAAGAACAGAATAAGAGGTGGGAGAGTAGACATGATGCATGATGGTAACAGAATGATTGTCTTAAATCTGTGTATGCAGATGACGCAGTATTATTTGCTGAGTGCGAGTACAACCTATGCCAGTTGGCAGAGATATTTGTAGAAGAATGAGCAAGGTATTAACAATATTTATGTATTTTACTGTTTATGTGTGTGAGTGTGCTTATTTTAATTTAATGTATGCACATAAAAATGTATCCATGTAATTGTGTGTGTGTATTATTTAGATGAATGTATGCGAGTGTTTGTGTGAGGACAGAGTATACAATATCAAATTACTAAACAATATTATTTACTTGGTCTCAACACTAGGAGCTCACAAGTATATAAAGTATCAAAGTGCCTCTTAGTTCAACTAATAAGAAGCTCAGCCAGTTTTCATTTACTGTAATTTGTATTTATTAATGGAAAGTTTTGACTAAACAAAAAATTAGTTTCAATTTCAACAAAACATATGTCTTAACTGTCTTCGTGGCGGCGCAATGCATAAGTGTGTTGATTTTCGGTGTCCGGGGTTCGAATCCCCGGACTGCGACATGTGTTTGTTAATTTCATTAATCGAGTGTAGGAGTAAAGTTGGTTGGTGGAGAGAACATAATAATTAAAGGGTAATTAGAGTTGGCAATATAATTTGGCCTTTAACCCCTTCTGCAAAGCTTACTGAGGGACAGTGACAATATTATTGGTATTATATAACTGACTTAAGTCTACCTCTCTCTCTCTCTCTCTCTGTCTATCTATCTATCTATCTATCTCTCTATCACTCTCTCTCTCTCGTCATCTTAATTAAGTAATTCTACCCTTCCTTCCTCTCTCACCCTTACGCTTTTATTATCATGTTTCCTCTCCTCCGTCATTTGTTTTATCTTCTTCCTCCTTTCGTTCTTTGTCGCGTCTCCTTACATCTTCTCTTTTATCTTTTGTATCTTATATATTTTCCTAACCCTTTCGCTTCGCAGAAAACAACAATCATTAGTCGATAACAAGTCAATAAAAATCTTGCATCACTTGATTCAGTTAAGGAGAGATTTGTATTAATTATTTTTTGTTTTATGAAATGTATTTATGTATTCATTCTGTATATAATGTATAAATGTATTTATGTATTCATTCTGTATATAATGTATAAAGGTATTTATGTATTCATTCTGTATATAATGTATAAATGTATTTATGTATTCATTCTGTATATAATTTATGAAATGTATTTATGTATTAATTCTTTATATAATTTATGAAATGTATTTATGTATTCATTCTGTATATAACTTGTGTTATTTATTATTTATTAGTTGTTATTTTCCCTAGACCCTCAAGGTTTAAAAAATACCCCCCACATCCCCGAGACCCCCTTCGAGATAATTAATCTGCATTTTTTCGATATACAAATATTGTTCCACAACTAGTGTTCCACAACGACCCACCACACAATTTCACAGTATTGCTCGCATGTGTGGGATGGTTCCACCCATACTGCACTTCTTGAAAGGGTAGAATCAAACGTAATTTGTTTCGTCAACTCACTTCCTCTTACTAATTCCCTACAATCTCTCTCTACACGCCGCAATGTTGCACCTCTCTCACTTTCTACCACTATTGCAATAATCAGTGTTATTCAGAGCTTTCTCAGTGTGTACGTCCTCCCTTACGGAGAGTGGTGGGAACCCGCCGTTCAACACTCTCATCCCTTTTTGTGTCCAACTCTCTAACCCAAGAGTGAACCAGTCTCCCAGTATTTCTTCTACTCAATAAGTAAGCTGTGGAACTGTCTCTCTCAATCTGTGTTTCCCTCTTCCCATGACTTAAACTGCTTGAAACTCTGTGTGTTCAGACATTATGACTCTTAACATACCTTGAATTTGGCTCTCTCCATCACTCTTTCAATTTTTGGGGAGACACTTGTTTCAGGCAGCTATGCTTTCTGTCTCCTAACACATAGACAAATATTTATATTAGATGGTGATATAAACAAACGGTGTCAAACGGTCATTGTTTACCGATTATATTTGTTAATTTGGGCCTTCAGAATATCAATGCATTGCCAGAAGCTCATATTCTACTTAACCTTAAGGGGGGATGGGCCGGTTTTTGGACCACTTTCTCACTCATGTTTAACCCATTAGTTTTCAGATGTTAAGATGTTTGCCTTATTAGTTAGTCGATTTTAAAGACTTTTCGTCCCATTTCTTCGTCAATATTTAGACCTTTCGTGCTATTTAGGTGTCGATTTTTTCCCTGGCGAACTATAGTGAGCCTGTAATGTTAGAAGAACCGGCGTCCGGCCGCGACATTTTTCTACCGAAAAATGTACAAATTAATCTAGAAGGGGATCTAATGGATGTTTTGTTTTTTTTATTTGATGGAGGTCTAGGGAGGAAACTAGAAAAATAATAAATACATGCAAAAATCGCCAAAAAGTGAACCATCTCACCTTAAACATACAATCGACAACCATAATTTCTTCCCCCTAGCGATGTTATACTCGTTATGTGTATCACAACGTTATTGTATAGAATTATATATTGTTGCAAATTGTGAATAGATCAGTAGTAAAATTAAAATGGCCTACGTTACATACGTAATCATTATGCTAGACAATATAAAAGTATATATATACTGTATATATTTATGCATCCACAAAATCATATATTGATATTTAATATATATTAGAACAGTACCGATTTGACATTATGTGAAGATTCCGTTTGACCTTTATGTAGACTGATATTTGTTTAGGAGACAAAACATAGAGGAAGGAAAAACAAAGCCAAAACACTAAAGTTCCATGTTTGTAAAGGCATCCTCCATTCATAAAATGTCTGTAACACTGGACTTAGACTGTTGTGGGTTGTAAAATAATGGAAAAAGAACTCCAAGGAAGTGAATTCCAGAGAGTATCTTAGAGGGATAAATTAATATTGATAATCTGAAGTTCTACATTGTGGAGGAGAGAAAGTGATTATATAATGATAATAATGCAGTATTCCGAGATGTTTGTCTGTATGATTGTAAACTCCTTTCCTTGTGTAACAGTGGCGCCAGCAAGTCGTGTCTCAGCTGTCATTACGTTTGGCTCGCTCTGTGCTGTATTAATATCTGTCAGATGTTGAATAGTGTAGGAACATGTGCGTATATCTCACTCAAACAGAGATCATGTTTACATATGCTGATACCAATTATCGATCAAAATATACTTGGTGCTGAGACATCACTATTAGGACTGTACATATGTGGCTGAGGGTCCATCTCATTCATTATCTATCAACCACAGCCTCCTATCACTTTGGTTCCCACTTTGAGTCCTAAATGCCGGGATTCACTCTTTAATTAAAATGGGCTTTCATATGATAATCTCTCTCTCTCTCACTCTCTTCTCTCTTATCTCTCTCTCTCTTCTCTCTCTCTCTCATCTCTCTCTCTCTCTCTCTCTCTCTCTCTCTCTCTCCCCTTTTCTTCTTTGCTATCCTTTCCTTCGCCTTTCCCTTACTTTCGTGTTTTCTAATCTGCTAGAATCAAGTCCTTACCACCTCGATGTGATCGTAAGGCCTGTGTGGCCAGTGAATCTATCCAAATTTATGTAATAAATCACTCACACACACTCAATTTCCCACTCTCTCTCTCTCTCTCTCTCTCTCTCTCTCTCTCTCTCTCTCTCTCTCTCTTTCTCTCTCTCTCTCTCTCTCTCTCTCTCTCTATCTCTCAAATAAAAGAGCCAGACCTCTCATATATCACCACACACATTTAATAAAGCGTTCATAAAATTCAATTACACACAGCCCCCATGTTCACAGTATTGGAAGCACGATTCATTGTTATGCTATCACTTACAGGTGAAATTTGATTGGCTACGGTTTCGAACTATTTACCGTACTAATAATTTTGATAAACCAAAGAGAAATTCCCGGATAATAATGTGTTCAATATCTGAATATAGCTCGCCACTTAAAACACACCCCATATTTGCCTGTTTCTTGAAGAGTGTTGCTATTCCGTCTCTATTTTAGTTCTTTTCTGTTGTGTGACATGATTAGTTATGACAATTTCAAACACCTTTGGTTTGCACTTGGTTTGTAAATTAATAGATGGGAACAGCTTCCCTTGTTTGGGATTGAAAATTTTCTATCCTCCTTCCAAGAGGTAGTCAAGGAAGAGGAACACAAATATATACGGAAATGTTTAGCCAGTATACTGGAATGGATACAAGTGAGACTATCATACGACATAGAAGTACAGACTGAGCCTTTCGAGAGCTATGTTCTCCTAAGACACACCTTATAATATAATACCATGGATCAGTTAATGTTATGTTACGCTGCATATATTTGAATACTCAACTGCAACAGAATATAACACACACAAACAGTGTTCCTAGGATTATTTATTCATATTAGAACACATTAACGATTAAATCACCCCTTATCTGCACCTCCCACGCCACAATTAAGTGTTCACTCGTACAGCGTATATTTGATGAGTAATGTATCCGTATTAATAGATCTGACATAATTATATAAGGCAAAATATGCCTATGTCCTTACAGTGTCATACATCTGTATATTTATTGTCTTATTCATATATAATCAAGCACACATAATGTACATACCGACACATACAAAATTATACATATAATATAATATGGAAAACAGTATTACATATGTTTTATATACAGAATTCACATGAAATAATACACGTGTGTTTAAATATATATATGCAGTCACCCACAAAAAGCTAGCAGTCCCATCATATGCTCTGCAAGACACTACCACAACCACCACACTACCACAACCACCATACTACCACAACCACCACACTACCACAACCACCACACTGCCACCACCACCACACTGCCACAACCACCACACTACCACAACCACCCACTACCACAACCACCACACTATCACAACCATCACACTACCACAACCACCACACTACCACAACCACCACACTGCCACAACCACCACACTGCCACAACCACCACACTACCACAACCACCACACTGCCACAACCACCACACTACCACAACCACCACACTACTACAACCACCACACTACCACAACCACCACACTACCACAACCACCACACTGCCACAATCACCACAACCACCACACTGCCACAACCACCACACTGCCACAACCACCACACTGCCACAACCATCACCCCAACACCACCACAACCACAACCACCACCACACTGCCACAACCACCACACTGCCACAACCACCACACTGAAACAACCACCACACTACCACAACCACCACACTACCACAACCACCACACTGCCACAACCACCACACTACCACAACCACCACACTACCACAACCACCACACTGCCACAACCATCACACTACCACAACCATCACACTACCACAACCACAACACTACCACAACCACCACACTACCACAACCATCACACTACCACAACCACAACACTACCACAACCACCACACTGCCACAACCATCACACTACCACAACCACCACACTACCACAACCACCACACTACCACAACCACCACACTACCACAATCATCACACTACCACAACCACCACACTACCACAAACACCACACTACCACAACCACCACACTGCCACAACCACCACACTGCCACAACCACCACACTACCACAACCACCACACAACCACCACACAACCACACTACCACACTATCACAACCACCACACTACCACACTACCATAACCACCACACTACCACAACCACCACACTACCACAACCACCACACTACCACAACCATCACACTACCACAACCACCACACTACCACAACCACCACACTACCACAACCACCACACTGCCACAACCACCACACTGCCACAACCACCACACTGCCACAACCACCACACTGCCACAACCACCACACTGCCACAACCACCACACTACCACAACCACCACAACCACCACACTACCAAAACCACTGCCACAACCACCACCCTGGCCCAACCACCACACTACCACAACCTCACACTGCCACAACACACCACACTGCCACAACCACCACACTGCCATAACCACCACACTACCACAACCACCACACTACCACAACCACCACATTCCCATAACCACCACACTACCACAACCACCACAACCACAACCACCACACTACCACAACCACCACACTACCACAACCACCACACTACCACAACCGACACTACCACAACCAGCGCACTACCACAACCACAATACTACCACAACCACCATACTACCCCAACCACCATACTACCCCAACCACCACACTACCACAACCACCACACTCCAACACCCACCACACTACCCCAACCACCTCTCTCCCCCACCCACCACACTACCCCAACCCCCATACTACCACAACCACCATACTAGCACACTACCACACTTCCACAACCACCACACTACCACAACCACCACACTACCACAACCACCACACTACCACAACCACCACACTACCATACAACCACAACCACCACACAACCACAGCCACCACACTAGCACAACCACCACTACACCACCACCACACTACCATACAACTACCACACCAATACTACCACCACCACCACACTACCACATCCATCACTCTACCACACTACACAACTACCACACTAGTACACCACCACACTACCACATCCATCACACCACCCCAACTACCACAACTGCCATACCACCACACCACCACACTACCACACCACCACACTACCACAAGCATACTACCACAACCACCACACTACCACAACCACCACACTACCAAAAACCAATACACTACCACAACCACACTACCACAACCACCACACTACCACAACCACCACACTACCTAAACCACACACCACCACACTACCACAACCACCACACTACCGCAACCACCACACCTACCACAACCACTACCACCACTACCACAACCACCACACTACCGCAACCACCACACTACCACAACCACCATACTACCACAACCACCACACTACCACAACAAAGGAGTACAAAGGAGTACAAAGGAGTACAAAGGAAATCAAGCAACAACAGATCTAGTGACCCTTCTAGGTTGCTTGTCCTCCAAAACACTGAGGATCAAGTGTCCAAACAGTGGTTTAGAGTGGGTAAGGGAACATTGGAAAGGGAACTACTGCCCTGCCACTAACGTGGCAGGACTAGGAAGTTAGTAGGGGACATATGGGTTAGTAACTGAGGGGAGGATAAAGTTATTCATTTACAAACGCAGTCAGTCGCGGGTTTGATGCGAGATATTTGTCTAGGCGGAATTTAAATGAATCAACGGTGCTGCAGTCTATAACGTCTCGGGGAAGCCCATTCCACAAGTTGACAACTCGATTGAAGAAGAAATTCTTAGATTCGTGCGAGTTAAAAGATTTACCAATAATTTTGCAACCGTTTCTCCGCGTGTAATTAGATTGGTCGATAGTGAAGTACTTACTACAGTTCATATTGTCGATGCCTTTGATGATTTTGAACACTTGAATTAAGTCGCCTCTTAATCTGCGCTGGGTTAAAGGAAATAGATTTAATTCTCTAAGACGCTCTTCGTATGGTTTGTTCTTTTAGGCTAGGTATCATTTTGGTAACTCTACGTTGAACTCGTTCTAGCTTGTTTATATCTTTTTGGTAATAAGGGCACCAGGATTGAACGCAGTATTCCAGAAGAGGGCGGACTAAGGAATTGTAAAGGGTTAGGATAACTTCTTTGGATTTATGCTCAAATGACCTGCCTATAAAGCCAATTATTTTGTTTGCCTTCTTAACAACTTCTGAACATTGTTGACTCGGTTTTAGGTTACTCGATATTGTTACTCCCAGATCAGTTTCTCTGTTTACATTCTTAAGCTGAGTGCCATTCATCGAATAGTTTGCTTTCTCATTTAGGTATCCGACATGTAGTACTTTACATTTATCCGCATTGAAACTCATTTGCCAAATTTGGGCCCAACATGACAATTTATCTAGATTGTGTTTGCATATCGTCAACTTGTTCTTTTGAGGAGTACGCTATTTGCAATTTTTGTATCGTCAGCAAATTTTGAGATTGTGCAGGTGAGACCCTCATCTATGTCGTTGATGTAAATTAGAAAGAGAATTGGTCCTAGTACCGATCCCTGGGGTACCCCGCTACTTACATTGGTCCATTTAGATGCCTTACCGTTTATGACTACCCTTTGCTTTCTGTTGCTGAGCCAATTTTCTATCCATTTCAACACACCGTCTTGTATTCCATGCGCTTTTAGTTTTAGCAGTAAACGTTTGTGGGGAACTTTGTCAAAGGCCTTTTGAAAATCAAGGTATATAATATCTACAAGCTTTACTCTCATCGTAGAGGTTGAGGATATCGTGGAAGAAGTCTAAGAGGTTTGTTAAACAGGAACGTTTTTTACGAAAGCCGTGTTGAGTATCTTTAAGTATGTTATTTTCCTCTAAGTGATTTACGAGTCTGTCTCGTATGACCGTTTCTAGCATTTTACATACAACTGAGGTTAAGCTAATTGGACGATAGTTACTGGGTAGGGATTTGCTGCCTTTTTTGAATATCGGTGTTACGTTGGCTAGCTTCCACTGATCAGGCATAGTTCCAGACTGCAAGGATTTATTGAATAGTAATGTCAGTGGTTTGGAGAGCTCATTCTTAGCTTCCTTAGAACTCTAGGCGAGATTGTATCAGGTCCTGGCGTTTTATTTACCTTGAGTTTATCTAAACAATTCAATACTTCTCTCTCTGTAACGGTGATATTGCTTAGAACATCTGAATTATCAATCTGAATCGGCGATGGTGTAGGGATATCACTGAGGTCTTCTGTTGTAAAAACTGATGCAAAGAAGGTATTGAGGGCATTACTCATTTGTACTTCGTCTTTGGTGTATTCTCCTTTTTCATCGACTAACGGTCCAACAGTTGAAGTAACTACTTTTTTCTTTCTGATATAACTATAGAATTCTTTCGGGTTTGTTTTACTTTGATTCGCAATATGTAACTCTAAGGTCTTTTTACTTTGCTTAATTAACTTTTTGGCTTTGCGTCGTTACTACAAATTTCACCCGTTCTTCGTCATTTTGTGAGGATTTTAATCTATCATTAGCAAATTTTTTAGCAAGCAGGCAGTTTGAAATATCTTTATTCCACCATTTGGGCTTATTATTATGGCCTGGACGCCGTATTTTCGATGGTATGCAGTCTTGCACTGCTTTTAGGTAAGTGGTTTCGAATAACTTCCAAGATGTATTTATGTCGTTATTGTTAATTAAAAAGCTCCAGTCAGTTTCTTTAAACATAGCTCTAAGTTTATGGAAGTTTGCTCTCTTGAAATTAGGGACTTTTTCGATGCTACTATTTGGTTCGTTACTAGTAAACTTTAAAGTGAAAGTTATCGTACGATGGTCGCTGTTACTGAATTCATCACCAACATTCAAATTCTCTATCAATTCTTCTTTTGTTGCAAGTACAATGTCAAGAACGTTATTACCACGGGTCGGCATTCGAACAAATTGATAAAGCGAACTCTCTTGCAAGTTCGTATACAAGTCATGTCCGGAGTGTGAAGTAAGAGTATCGCCCCACTTGGTCACAGGTAAATTAAAGTCGCCAAAAATTACGGTATCTTGTGAGTTACTTACATCTGCAATTTGTTCGTAAATTTCTCGGTCAGTTTGCACTGATTGAGCTGGAGGTCTGTATATTAACGCAAGTATTATTTTTGTACCTTTATTATTCTTTATTAGCACAAAAGATGTGTCGACGTTCACAATTTGAGGTTTTGACACGAGGGTCGGGTTAAGACTTTCTTTGATATAAAATAAAACGCCACCTCCATTTTTATTTATTCGGCTGTTCTCAAACATTACATAACCGGGAAGTGAATACTCTGCTAAAAAGTCTCTATCTTGTGTATTGAGCCAAGATTCTGTTATGCCAATCACATCATAATTTTCTGTAAACACTAGTTCCTCTAAATCTGAAAATTTATTGCGTATGCTACGAGCGTTTGCATAGAAAACCTTTAAAGTTGCGGTTTTAGAACTCGCAGATCGTTCTTTCATCGAATTTTTGGTTCTGGTCGGATCTACATTTACATTCATGGGTGTCCTCGGTCCTCGGTCGTTATCCCTGACGGTTTTGAATTTGGGTCGTGTTGGTGGAGCTTTATCCAAATTCGCGGTTCTTGACGGATTAGTATTTAATTCCTTTGTAGATTGCCGTCCTCGCTGTCTTCGGTCCTCCTTCCTGGTTGTCCTGTGCTGAGTCGATTTCTTCTCCGAAAATCCTTCACCGCATCGTTGAGAAGACGCCCAAAACGCGCTGCTCCCACCTGGTTCAGATGAACTCCATCATCCGAAAACAAATAGTCATCGTAGTAGAAATTGTCCCAGGTGTCGACGAATCCCACGTTCTCCTTCCTGCAGAGGTTTGCTAGACAACGATTTGTGCTGGTGGCTATGTTGTAAAATCGGCTCTCTACACCGAGCCGGGGGACGATTCCTGAGACGATGATCCTTGATGACTTCTCCTTAAACGACTTGATCAGCTGCTGGTACTTTAAAAGCAAATCTTCCGACCGGGTTCGCTGTATATCGTTGGATCCAACGTGGATGACGTACATTGTATTTGCAGGGGCCAGCTTTGATACTTCGTCAACTGCTGCAACTACGTCATCCACACCACCACCAGGGATACAAAAACGCTTCCTGGTCTTAGGTGCCCTGGCGCAAAACTCTGTGAGCTGACCACGTATCATCGAGTCTCCCACGAGCCGGACTTCTTCTATTTCCTCTTCGTCATCTGAGTCTGTGAATATCTGGAAACGGTTTTGACACTCGGTAATCGGTATGTGTTTCCTGGTCTTGGGGCAAACGTTGTTCCTCACGACACGGAAGTTGTCTTGAGGGGGAAGAGAGTCGCTATTTGTATCTTGAGTATCGGAAACATCAGCTGAAATGGCTACTGTAGGCGTTGAATTGTTGGCAGTTGACGTTGGGGCGTTGGTGGCTACTGGAGTTGCGGTGACAATTGAAGTTTGTGGCACTCCAACGTTGAGTGTTACAAACTCTTGGAGTGATTCCAGCTTCATGGTGAGGACGTTGATCTTGTTGTAGGCTTCATCTAATTTCACTGTAAAATTCTCTCGTTGCTGGCAGAGCCGGCAGACTTGAAGATCGATAGTAGCAAACATGGACTCACCAAACCTACCGGCGCAGTTCGCACAAGCGCGAGGCATGGTGACAGTCACTTTCTTCAGATCACTTCACTCACTTAAAAAACAATTCACTCACTTTACAACACTTCACTCACTTTAAAAACACTTCAATCACTTCAACCGAAAACAAATATGCTGAAATACGCAGAAATAGGATATCAGGGGTGATAGCCTAACCGAAAACAAAAATGTTGAGATACGCAGAATTAGGCTTCCAGGGGCGAAAGCCTAACCAAAAGTTTTTTTTTAAAAATTGAAATACGCAATAATAGGCTACCAGCGTTGAATAGCCTAACCGAATATAATAAAATTGACACACCACCACACTACCACAGCCACCACAATACCACAATCACCATACTACCACAAAACACCACACTACCACCACACTACCACAATCACCATACTATCACAACCACCATACTACCCCAACTACCACACTACCACAACCACCAATCTACCACAACCACCACACTACCACAAAACACCACACAACCACACCCACCACACTACCACAACAACCATACTACCCAACACCACCGACCACATCCACCACACAACCACAACCACCACGCTACTACAACCACCATACTACCACAACCACCACACTACCACCAACCACCATACTACCACAACCACCACACTACCACAACCACCACACTACCACACACACAACCGCGTTGGCGTTTTACTTTATATCAAAGAGAGTCTTAACCCTACCCTCTTGTCAAAAACCTCAAATTGTGAACGTCGACGCATCTTATGTGCTAATAAGAATAATAAAGGTACAAAAATAATACTTGCATTAATATACAGACCTCCAGCTCAATCAGTGCAACGACCGAGAAAATTTACGAACAAATTGCAGATGTAAGTAACATCACAAGATACCGTAATTTTTGGCGACTTAATTTACCTGTGACAAGTGGGGCGATACTCTTACTTCACACTCCGGACATGACTTGTATACGAACTTGCAAGAGAGTTCGCTTTATCAATTTGTTCGAACGCCGACCCGTGGTAATAACGTTCTTGACTTGTACTTGCAACAAAAGAAGAATTAATAGAGAATTTGAATGTTGGTGATGAATTCAGTAACAGCGACCATCGTACGATAACTTTCACTTTAAAGTTTACTAGTAACGAACCAAATAGTAGCATCGAAAAAGTCCCTAATTTCAAGAAAGCAAACTTCCATAAACTTAGAGCTATGTTTAAAGAAACTGACTGGAGCTTTTTAATTAACAATAACGACATAAATACATCTTGGAAGTTATTCAAAATCACTTACCTAAAAGCAGTGCAAGACTGCATCCCATCGAAAATACGGCGTCCAGGCCTTAATAATAAGCCCAAATGGTGGAATAAAGATATTTCAAACTGCCTGCTTGCTAAAAAATTTGCTAATGATAGATTAACCCTTCTTTAGCGGCCTATGCGGTTTATTTATGTGTACCGCCCAGCGGGGTGTTTTTAGCCAAAATAGGGCTGTTTACGTGATCATTTTCATGCCTAAATAAGACCCAGAACGTAAAACAAGTATCTATCCCTGAAAGGGCATAAACAGAGCTTTCGAATGACACCATAACGATCCTTGTATGATGGATAGTTTTCTTGCAATAACCGTGCAACGCGAGTGCAAAAAGCAGGTAATTCGGTACTTTCGGTACATAATTGAGTATGTAGCGAGAGGGAGGAGGGAGCTGAGATTTGTGTCAGTAGGTTCGCCGCGGTGGTCTGGAGCAGTCATACGCTCGCTAGTCTCCTGCCACCACTTGTCTCTCTCTCTCAGCCACATTACGTGCTGAAATTGCCACTCGACCTATGTCGAGCGCCGCCACATAGTCCAGCTTTATTTAACTCGACTTAAGTGGTGAGCCGCTTTTTAAGGGTTAAAATCCTCACAAAAATGACCAAGACAGAGTGAAGTCTGTAGAGCTACGACGCAAAGCCAAAAAGTTAATTAAGCAAAGTAATAAGACCTTAGAGTTACATATTGCGAATCAAAGTAAAATAAACCTGAAAGAATTCTATAGTTATATCAGAAAGAAAAAAAGTAGTTACTTCAACTGTTGGACCTAGTCGATGAAACTGGAGAATACACCAAAGACGAAGTACAAATGAGTAATGCCCCTCAATACTTCTTTGCATCAGTTTTTACAACAGAAGACCTCAGTGATATCCCTACACCATCGCCGATTCAGATTGATAATTCAGATGTTCTAAGCAATATCACCGTTACAGAGAGAGAAGTATTGAATTGTTTAGATAAACTCAAGGTAAATAAAACGCCTGGACCTGATACAATCTCGCCTAGAGTTCTAAAGGAAGCTAAGGATGAGCTCTCCAAACCACTGACATTACTATTCAATAAATCCTTGCAGTCTGGAAACCATGCTGATCATTGGAACGTAACACCGATATTAAAAAAAGGCAGCAAATCCCTACCCAGTAACGATCGTCCAATTAGCTTAACCTCAGTTGTAAAATGCTAGAAACGGTCATACGAGACAGACTCGTAAATCACTTAGAGGAAAATAACATACTTAAAGATACTCAACACGGCTTTCGTAAAAAACGTTCCTGTTTTAACAAACCTTTTAGACTTCTTCCACGATATCCTCAAACCTCTACGATGAGAGTAAAGCTGTAGATATTATATACCTTGATTTTCAAAAGGCCTTTGACAAAGTTCCCCACAAACGTTTACTGCTAAAACTAAAAGCGCATGGAATACAAGACGGTGTGTTGAAATGGATAGAAAATTGGCTCAGCGACAGAAAGCAAAGAGTAGTCATAAACGGTAAGGCATCTAAATGGACCAATGTAAGTAGCGGGGTACCCCAGGGATCGGTACTAGGACCAATTCTCTTTCTAATTTTCATCAACGACATAGATGAGGGTCTCACCTGTACAATCTCAAAATTTGCTGACGATACAAAAATTGCAAATAGCGTACTCTCAAAAGAACAAGTTGATATGCAACACAATCTAGATATGTCATGTTGGGCCCAAATTTGGCAAATGAGTTTCAATGCGGATAAATGTAAAGTACTTCATATCGGATACCTAAATGAGAAAGCAAACTATTCGATGAATGGCACTCAGCTTAAGAATGTAAACAGAGAAACCGATCTGGGAGTAAACAATATCGAGTAACCTAAAACCGAGTCAACAATGTTCAGAAGTTGTTAAGAAGGCAAACAAAATAATTGGCTTTAAGGCAGGTCATTTGAGCATAAATCCAAAGAAGTTATCCTAACCCTTTACAATTCCTTAGTCCGCCCTCTTCTGGAATACTGCGTTCAATCCTGGTGCCCTTATTACCAAAAAGATATAAACAAGCTAGAACGAGTTCAACGTAGAGTTACCAAAATGATACCTAGCCTAAAGAACAAACCATACGAAGAGCGAGCGTCTTAGACAATTAAATCTATTTCCTTTAACCCAGCGCAGATTAAGAGGTGACTTAATTCAAGTGTTCAAAATCATCAAAGGCATCGACAATATGAACTGTAGTAAGTACTTCACTATCGACCAATCTAATTACACGCAGGGAAACGGTTGCAAAATTATTGGTAAATCTTTTAAATCACACGAATCTAAGAATTTCTTCTTCAATCGAGTTGTCAACTTGTGGAATGGGCTTCCCCGAAACGTTATAGACTGCATCACCGTTGATTCATTTAAACTCCGCATAGACAAATATCTCGCATCAAACCCGCGACTGACTGCGTTTGTAAATAATATTTATTTTATCCCCCCCTCAGTTACTAACCCATCTGTCCCCTACTAACTTCCTAATCCTGCCACAGACATTAGTTCCAGGGCAGTAATTCCCTTTCCAATGTTCCCTTACCCACTCTAAACCACTGTTTGGACACTTTATCCTCAGTGTTTTGGAGGACAAGCAACCTAGAAGGGTCACTAGATCTGTTGTTGCTTGATTTCCTTTGTACTCCTTCCTTTGTACTTTGTACCACACTACCACAACCACCACACTACCATAACCACCACACTACCACACTACCACAACCACCATACTACCACAACCACCACACTACCACAACCACCACACTACCACAACCACCATACTACCACAACCACCACAACCACCATACTACCACAACCACCACAACCACCATACTGCCACATCCACCATACTACCACAACCACCACACTACCACAACCACAACCACTACACCACAACCACACCACACTACCACCACACTACCACAACCTCCACACTACCACAAACCACCACAACCACTACCACAACCACCACACTACCACACACACTACACAACACCACAACCCCCACACTGCCCACACCACACTACCACAACCACCACACTACCACCACCACCACAACCCCCACACTACCCCCACCACCACACTACCACAAACCTACACTACACCACCACACTACCAACCACCACACTACCACAACCACAAACTACCACAACCACCACAACTACCACCCCCACCACTACACAACCACCACAACCACCACTACCACAACCACACACTACCACAACCACCACACGACCACAACACACACCACAACCACACACTACACCACAACCACCACACTGCCCACCCACCACAACTGCCACAACCACCACACGCCACAACCACCACACTACCACAACACCACACTGCCACAACCACCATACACTACCACAACACCACACTACCACAACCACCACAATACCACAACCACCACACTACCACAACCACCACACTACCACAACCACCACACTACCACAACCACCAAACTACCACAACCACCACGCTACCACAACCACCACACTAACACAACCACCATACTACCACAGCCACCACACTACCACAACCACCACACTACCACAACCACCACGCTACCACAACCACCACACTACCACAACCACCACACTACCACAACCACCATACTACCACAACCACAACAACCACCACACTACCACATTCACCACATTACCACAACCACCACAAATCCACACTACCACAACCACCATACTACCACAACCATCACACTACCACAACCACCACACTACCACAACCACAACAACCACACTACCACAACCACCACACTACCACAAGAACCACACTACCACAACCACCACACTATCACAACCATCACACTACCACAACCACCACACTACCTCAGCCACCACACTACCACAACCACCATTCTACCACAACCACCACACTACCACAACCACCACACTACCACAACCTCCACACTACCACAACCACCATACTACCACAACCACACTACCACAACCACACACTACCACAAACCACTACCACAACCACCAACTACAACAACCACCACAACCACCACCACCATACTACCACAACCACACAAACCACACCCACCACACTACCACAACCACCACACTACCACAACCACCACACTACCACAACCACCACAAACACCATACTACCACAACCACCATACTACCATAACCACCACACTACCACAACCACCACACTACCACAACCACCACACTACCACAACCACCATACTACCACAACCACCACACTACCACAACCACCACACTACCACAACCAACACACTACCACAACCAACACACTATCATAACCACCACACTACCACAACCACCACACTACCACAACCACACTACCACAACCACCACACTACCACAACCACCACACTACCACAACCACCACACTACCACAACCACCACACTATCACAACCACCACACTACCACACTACCACAATCACCAGAACTACCACAACCACCATACTACCACAACCACTACCACACTACCACCACCACCACAACCACCACACTGCCACAACCACCACACTGCCCCAACCACCATACTACCACAACCACCACACTACCACAACCACCACACTACCACAACCACCACACTAATACAATCACCACACTACCACAACCACCACACTACCACAACCACCACACTGCCACAACCACCACACTGCCATAACCACCACACTGCCACAACCACCACACTACCACAACTACCACACTACCACAACCACCACACTACCACAACCACCACACTACCACAACCACCACACTACCACAACCACCACACTACCGCAACCACCACACTGCCACAATCACCACACTGCCACAACCACCACACTACCACAACCACCACACTGCCACAACCACCACACTGCCACAACCACCACACTACCAGAACCACCACACTACCACAACCACCACACTACCACAACCACCACACTACCACAACCACCACACTACCACAAGCATACTACCACAACCACCACACTACCACAACCACCACACTACCAAAACCATCACACTACCACAACCACCACACTACCACAACCACCATACTACCACAACCACCACACTACCACAACCAACACACTACCACAACCACCATACTACCACAACCACCACTCTACCACAACCACCACACT
Organism: Paralithodes platypus; assembly: GCA_032716605.1. NCBI lineage: Eukaryota > Metazoa > Arthropoda > Malacostraca > Decapoda > Lithodidae > Paralithodes > Paralithodes platypus. The sequence continues at coordinate 24,928,474 of CM064545.1, forward strand.
ATCATAACCACCACACTACCACAACCCCACTACCACAACCACCACACTACCACAACCACCACACTACCACAACCACCACACTACCACAACCACCATACTACCACAACCACCACACTAGCACAACCACCACACTACCACAACCACCACAACCCCCACACTGCCACAACCACCACACTACCACAAATACTACACTACCACAACCACCACACTACCACAACCACCACACTACCACAACCACCACAAGAGGTAGGGGATAAGCCACAAAGACCTCAAGCAAATAGAAATGCAGTGGAAGGATTTGAAAGAGAGAGAGAGAGAGTGGGGGGGGGGCGTAGGAGACGAAGAGATACAAGGCTGAGACAAGAAAGAGATGAAAGGATTTCCGAGGCAGTATACAGTATATGGACGTTGACCAGTTGACTAGTACACACATTTACTGATATTCTTACTAACCCTCTGAGGCTCATGACGCCCTTTGACAATTTATTCTGGCTCTCATTAGACGATTTGCTTCAACTTAGGGAGAACTGGTGGGTGCTAAAGAGTTAATTTAGATAGTATTAGCCCCTTTGATTCCTAGATATCCTTCCTGAATTGCATAAAACCGTTTAATGATAGTCAGAATATACTATCAAAACCCGTCATAATCTTCAAGGGGCAAATATCCCTTTTAGCATTAAGAAACTCTTTGTCAATATATTCTAAAGGTAAAGGGGCTAATCGCAACGAGCTCTCAATATATTCCTAAACTGAATATAATCGTCTGAATAAAATGAAGAACCGTGTCGCCGAATTCTGAAGGGGTTAATCACTGCATAAATAATTATTAGTATAACTGTTATATGATTTGCTACCATACCAGATAATTTAGTCCAAGCCAAATATCCAAGAGATGTATGTATATCTCAAATGCTTATTCTTTTTACCATGTATTCACGTTCTCGAAATGGAATTGTGAAGTAAATTTGGTCGACCTCTTCTTTCAAAGAATTTCAAAGGAGGAGGAGGAGAGAGAGAGAGAGAGAGAGGGGGGGGGGGGTGGAGATGGTGGATGAGCGGGAAGGAATGGGTTACAGATGTTTGCTGAACCATGTTAAGCCGGTATCACACGAGAGCTTTTATAGTCAACATTCGATGATCAACATTTTTCTGGCAACATTTCTGGAATATTTTGCACTGGTATCGGAAACTAAACGGATGGTAGATGAATTTAGGTAACTGAAATATGTTAAATGTTGATCTCATAAGCTGCCAGACCAGTGTTGAGGATAAATGTTGAGGGAAAAAGCGCTCGTGTGATACCGGCTTTTAGAACGAGATGATCTCATATACTGTACATGCAGGCACACAAGCTCATGTAGCCATAATACATATAGTGTACATGCAGGCACACAAGCTCATGTAGCCATAATACATATACTGTACATGCAGGCACACAAGCTCATGTAGCCATAATACATATACTGTACATGCAGGCACACAAGCTCATGTAGCCATAATACATATACTGTACATGCAGGCACACAAGCTCATGTAGCCATAATACATATACTGTACATGCAGGCACACAAGCTCATGTAGCCATAATACATATACTGTACATGCAGGCACACAAGCTCATGTAGCCATAATACATATACTGTACATGCAGGCACACAAGCTCATGTAGCCATAATACATATACTGTACATGCAGGCACACAAGCTCATGTAGCCATAATACATATACTGTACATGCAGGCACACAAGCTCATGTAGCCATAATACATATACTGTACATGCAGGCACACAAGCTCATGTAGCCATAATACATATAAATCATTATATTATTTACCTTATATATACATTTCTGAACTTTAAGGGGGGTCACCGTTTTTTGTTTATCTTTCTCTCCTTTTCCTTCTTTCCCTGGCTTGTATCCATTCGACCCCATTCAGCCAACTGTTTTAAGATGTTTATCCCCATCCAGGTGTCGATTTTTTCCTGGCAAGCGATAGCGACTCAGCATTGTATGGAGAAATCCGGCTTCGCCGGAGACATTTTTCTATCGAAAAATGTACAAATTTAGCTTGCTGTCAAAACAAAATTATATATATGCTGGCTCGCTACCGCTCGCCAAGAAAATATTGACACCTGGATGGGGGTAAACGTCTTAAAACAGTAGGCTGAATGGGGCCGAATGGATACAAGCCAAAGTGAGAGGGAGAGAAAGAGAAACAAAAGCGAGGTGGGTTCCCTTAATTAAACAATCGTAATTGATCTGCATACCAATACCCTAACCCCTTGAAGATATTATGACAAGTTTTATTAATTTATTTTGGCTATTGTTGAACGATGTTGGTCATATGAAAGCTAGAGGGTTAACGGAGATTCACCAGTTTGATTTCTAGTGATCCTTCTTTAGGGGGGATGGTTCACTTTTTGGGCGATTTTTGCATGTATTCATTATTTTTCTAGTTTCCTCTCTAGACCTCCATCAAATGTAAAGAAAATATCCATTAGATCCCCCTTCTAGATTAATTTGTACATTTTTCGGTAGAACAATTTTCCGGCCGAAGGCCGGTTCTTCCAACATTACAGGCTCACTTTCGTTCGCCAGGGAAAAAATCGACACCTAAATAGCACGAAAGGTCTAAATATTGACGACGAAATGGGGCGAAAGGTGTTAGAATCGACTAACTAATGGGGCTAACATCTTAACATCTGAAAACTGATGGGGCTAAACACGAGGGAGAAAGTGGTCCAGAAAACCGGCCCATCTCCCCTTAAACACCTTTTATACCGGCGACGTCTTTTTAAAGTTAATCTTAACTATATTTATAAGATGTTGTGCCGTTTCTGAAGGATCTGTGGTTGTAAAAAGGGATGAAGTGAGAAAGTTCGAAGCCTGTTATAATAATTGCTGGAGGCGCTTTCTAAACTAAAGGGATGAAGTGAGAAAGTTCGAAGCCTGTTATAATAATTGCTGGAGGCGCTTTCTAAACTAAAGGGATGAAGTGAGAAAGTTCGAAGCCTGTTATAATAATTGCTGGAGGCGCTTTCTAAACTGAATGAAATCGTCTTCTAGTAGCCAGAATAAATTTAAGGGAAGACTGACCGTTTGTTTGGTCTATTAATTAATTTATTCATATATTTTGTTAGTTTCCTCCCTAGACCTCCATCAAGTTTAGAAAAACACCCCCTAGACCCCCCTTCAAGATACATTTGTAAATTTTTTGGTAGAAAAATATCCCGGCCAAAGGCCGGTTCCTCTATTATTACTAAGAATAACTAAATAGACCAAATAATCCCCACTGCCCCCTTAACGACAGCCGTGTGGCACCATAATGGCGGAGGGTGGCCGATCTCTGTTGTTGTAGGGTCTCTAATCCTCACTCTTCCCATAAGTTAAGCCAGTGTCACACGAGCGCTTTTTCCGACAATTTTCGATGAGCAAGTATTTTCTTGTGATATTTTGAGTCTTTTTCACATTGGGATCGGAAACTAGACTGAAGGTAGATGATGTTAGGTGGTTTGAATTATGATGTAACTGAAATGTTAAGCCTGCCAGACAACAATTGCTCCTAATAATTGACGGAATAATCGCTCGTGTGACACCGCCTAGCCCCGGACCAATCATCTCCCAGTCAGTGTTGCCAATGAAGCTATACTTTCCCGCTTGAGGTGCTTACTTCGATTTTTTGTTATACAGACCATGTGACAATTAAATGAGGAAACTATAATAACACATCTGAATAATGCCAACCTGATTTATAAACACAAATATGAATGTAACCAGACGACGATGCTGTTGTTTCAGTGGAATAATGGCTCTTTGAGCAGTATGTATCGCCTTACTAGTGGTTGTCCCCTCACAGGATGGGGGGCGCTGCTCAATAAACTCGCCCCTCGGGGCAAAATCAATCTCTCTCTCTCTCTCTCTTATATCTAGCGACATGGATTCTAGCGTTATTCGGCACCCTTGACCCATTTTTGAGCGGTATTACCATCCCCGGGGAATTATTCTAGCACTTTTCGGCCATTATTTACAAACTAGTGGCCTTCTAGCGACTTTTGAGGATGGAACTAGCGGTATTTTGTTTGTTAAGGGGAGGCAGACCGTTTTTCTGGACCACTTTCTCCATCATGTTTAGCCCCATTAGTTTTCAGATGTTAAGATGTTTGCCCCATTAGTTAGTCGATTTTAACACCTTTCGCCCCATTTCTTCGTCAATATTTAGACCTTTCGTGCTATTTAGGTGTCGATGTTGGAAGAATCGGCCTTCGGCCGGGACATTTTTCTACCGAAAAATGTACAAACTAATCTAGAAGGGGGATCTAATGGATGTTTTTTTTTTAAATTTGATGGAGGTCTTGGGAGGAAACTAGAAAAATTACGAATACATGCAAAAATCGCCCAAAAAGTGAACCATCTCCCCTTAAGTTGGTAACCCTGCTCTGAACGTCACTCGGTCATAACAGGAAGGGCAGGGAAGGGAAGATTTGGCTGTCTGATGGGAGAGATGGGGGAGGGGGGGGGGGGGTTCTGGCACCCCCTTCTCCCTCGTGTTTAGCCCTATTAGTTTTCAGATTTTAAGACGTCCGGCCCCATTAGTTTAGTGATTTTAGGACCTTTCGCCCCATTTTTGTGTGTGTGTCAATATTAAGACCTTTCATGCCATTTATGTGACTTTTCGTGCCATTTATCAGTGCCTGGTAATCCGCGTGTGTGTGTGCCGTGTGCGTTCCGTGTGTGCGCCGTGTGTGTGCCCTCGACCACACCATACTCCAACCAATCTCGGTATAGATAAAGTCTCTTTCATCACTACTCTCTTAACACTATCTGGCGTAACGTCTTGGGGGTTATTATGGTATTTTGTTTAATTATTATAGAGTGTTTTAATTGGTTTTGCCATTTTCGAACAATGTGTTTTTAGTTTACCCCCTAGTATTTGAAAAACGCCTCTCCAAATCCCCCTTCAAACTAAAAACAAAGTTCCCCAGACCCCCTTCAAGCTAAATGTGTACATTTTTCGGTAGAAAAATATCCCGGCCAAAGGTCGGTTTCTCCAAAATTGCAGGCTCGCTATCGCTCGCCCAGAAAAAATCGACAACGTACTGGGTTGAAGCATCATATAATCGCCAAACTAATGAGATGAAACGTCTTAAAATCTCCAAGCTAATGGAGTAAAACAGGGAGGATCCAAATGGGCCCACCCTGCACCTAATATTCTAGATTATAGATGTTAATTTCAGTGAAATACAGTATATTGGTAACACAGTATATTGGTAATACAGTATATTGGTAATACAGTATATTGGTAATACAGTATATTGGTAATACAGTATATTGGTAATACAGTATATTGGTAATACAGTATATTGGTAATACAGTATATTGGTAATACAGTATATTGGTAATACAGTATATTGGTAATACAGTATATTGGTAATACAGTATATTGGTAATACAGTATATTGGTAATACAGTATATTGGTAATACAGTATATTGGTATTACAGTATATTGGTATTACAGTATATTGGTAATACAGTATATTGGTAATACAGTATATTGGTAATACAGTATATTGGTAATACAGTATATTGGTAATACAGTATATTGGAAATACAGTATATTGGTAATACAGTATATTAGTAATACAGTATATTGGTAATACAGTATATTGGTAATACAGTATTGGTAATACAGTATATTGGTAATACAGTATATTGGTAATACAGTATATTGGTAATACAGTATATTGGTAATACAGTATATTGGTAATACAGTATATTGGTAATACAGTATATTGGTAATACAGTATATTGGTAATACAGTATATTGGTAATACAGTATATTGGTAATACAGTATATTGGTAATACAGTATATTGGTATTCAAACATCTTTCATTTTTTTTCACGGTCATAATCATAACTATTTGGTTTGTGCAATTCAATTTGGGTCCAATCACTTCTACTCACTTTTTTTGTTAAAGTTTCAAACACATGTTTAGAGAGAGAAATTTAATGTCTTAATATATCTCATAAAATGAGCTCAACTAGTCAATCTGTGTTTTCTAAACACTGTCATATCGTCGGTACAGTCGGATACCATAGTCTCTAGCCCACTCATAAGAGTTCGTGGACCCCCTAAGTTTTTCTTTATGCAATTATAACTATCTGGATTGATTTTGTGGAAAGAACTTGCTTTTCAATAAATGATATATATAGTTTACTAGTTGATTTATAGAAAATTATATTAATAAATTGGTTTCCAGAGATACACTTCCATAACTAGAAATAGGTGAAATCCACGAATATATTTATGAGTGGGCTAGAGACTATGGTATCCGAGTGTACAATGGCCGATACTCCCTATGTCGCTTCTTCATGTCATTCAGTCAAAGCTCCAAATTCTCTTCATGTCACTTCATATTGTTACGACCCGGGACTACGAATAAAACAAGGGCACTCAATGCTTGGACTAGTAATAGGGTACTATGCAACAACGGTACGCTAGATCCAAACCCTCGAACTTATATGCCGGCGAACAAAACACCTATACCCTCCAGGGTTAATCTGCGATAGCGGGGTATCCTTAACTGGGCATAAATGTACTCTACTTCAGGCTAACCGACACTGGTATAGCCTGATAACAAACAAGATGCAAGTTACGTTAAAATGCATAAAAAGGAATCTATGGAAAGATCAATTAAATCACTGCAAGATTTAATACAATAAAAAGATGCTTCAATACAGTTACTCTAAACAACAATAAACTCTTCACTCCTATTTGAAAGAAAGTGAAGTATAGTCCTACAGCATAGACCTGGAAACTTCTGAAGAAAGTCTGATGCTCATAAGATGCTCGTATTGATCTTGAACTATATAAAGGCAGGAGTCAGGACACCACAGTGTAAATCGAATACACTAAAAGATAGGACATATAATGTTAACTGACACGAGAATACTATAAATGCGCAATGATAGCAATGCTCGACACTAAAAGAAGTACTTCCTCATCAACGAAACAGTCTGCTATGGTTGTGCGGCTCAGCAACAACCTAGACTAATAAATGCTGTGAATAATAATGCGCACATATCAAAGAGCTTATATTAAATACTAACAAGTGTCTACTTGATAAATAATGTCTAGCTGGGATACTCTAGGTAAGGAACTGGGGTTGAGCAAGACAGGCTTGTAGCCTAGCGATGTCCTTAAGACTGCATCCTTTAAGTTACGTTAATTGACGAGGGGGCTCTCTCGATAGATCCAGATCGCAAGTATCTGGTTCTATCCTGGCGACCCTCTAAAGCCAAGCAAAGTGTGGAACTGATACAGGCCAAAACCCTCAGTCAACACAATGCTGCACTCGCAAAGGACGCAACCGAAAAGACAACCCAGGCTACCACAGGACCGGTCGAAGTCGTGTAGGTATAAGCAAACCGTACACACATCGGAGACAACGACTACAGTTACCTTATCCCAGTCTAGCATTAAATAAAAGAGCAGTAACACTAAATCAATAATGGAGACACACAAAGTTCTTAACCTATACTAACTAAGAACCCTCAAACCTATTCTAAGTACATGTAAATATCTCTGAGGACGGCGCATGCAAAACAATGGGCCGGCTATGAAAACCGTATGCAGAACAAGGGGAGTGTTGTGCAGTTAATAAAGGTTAGAGTATGGAAAGAGAGAATCGAGTGAGAGAAACTGTGATAAAGGTGGTGATCGGGAGAGAGTATGCAAAGGGATGTTAGAAGCACGCGCGCCAAGCCTGTCCTGACGAGGACAGCTCCTGGGGACCCTCATGGAGGAGGTAAGTTACACAGGAGACCGCAAAGGCGCGATGGTCGGCCAATCACGGGCCGAGACGTCACAAGACAGCAGGCGTCATATGACACAGCAAGACACGTCGTCCAATGGCGAGCGAGAGGCAGGAATGCACCCATATATACATTTGTAGGTAGTAGGGGTAGGCAGCCCCGCCCAGGGAAGTACTACCGCCAAGGTTTCGGGACACTCAGGGAATAGCCTGAATTCCATTTTCTCCCCCAGGCCTTGGTAGCTGGATACACATCTTTCTGCCTCACACATCAGGGGTATCAGGAAAACCCTCTTTATATAACATACACATCCAACTTCACGACATTGCCCTACATCGCTATCCTCTATCCATAAAACACTACTCTTTCCACTACATATCATACATGTAACACCATACACCTTACCCAATAAATATGGCAGTACAATTGTTTACCCGTCCAGCCCCGGCTAGTTTTGTAATGTTTGTTCACCAGAACCCGGCCGGTTTTCAAAAAATGGTTTTATTCCAGAAGCAATAGCGAATGGGTTAGGAATGAAGGAAAAACCACGAAAAACGCTCAAAAAGCTTAAAGAATGGTCCTACAGAGCCCCCGAAAACGTATTTTACAAAGAGTAAAAAATTTAAGGCAATTACCCCAAAAAACCAGGTTATTGCGCGCTCACGCGCACGCACGTGGACTTTGAGAGATTTCAACCATCGGCACGGTTGCGTGGGATACATACACAGTTCCCATACAAATCTGAGCCCTCTTGAGTGGCTACACCTGAGGTTACAGTCGACGCAATTAGGGTGATGCGCCAGGCGCGTCTCTGGGGCTGTGCATTACATACATCGCCGACGTGTCAGGCGCGTCGCTGGGGCTGTACGGGTTAAGAGCAAACCTGGTGGACCCTCGGATATCCACCCCCGGCAGGGTTGGGTCATTGACACAGGGCCCTCCCGGTCGTCATCATGCGACTGTGTCAAGAGCATTGCAACGTCCCAAAGCTGCTCGTCGGTGCAGCTTTTTCTTTAGCAATATAAGGGGACTTCACTCTAACATCAATTCTGTACACCAATTTCTTCAAGCAGAATCCCCTACTCTCCTTTTTTTGACAGAGACTCAAGTAACATCCACATCTGACACATCTAGATTTAATTTTCCAGGTTATCAACTGCTCCAAAATTTCAGACCTAAAGGAGGTGTATGTTGCTTCGTAAAATCTGAAATTGCCCTGGAGGAGGTTACTAGTTTCAATTGTCCCTATTTTGATTATTCTATATACAAATTAATTTCTGCTGGTAAATTTAAATACATATGTTGCATCTACCGTTCCCCAATACTCCTCCAGAGCAAAGTCTTTTTGATTCTCTGTCCTCACAACTCAGTGTCCTCAACTTTAATGCTTCTTCTGAAATCACTCTGTTGGGTGATTTTAATGTCCATAATGTTGAATGGCTCACTCATTCAGCCAGGACTGATGATGCTGGTCTTGAATGTGAGCTATTTGCAGACTCATTTAATCTCACTCAACTAGTCAACCAACCCACCCGTGTACCAGATAATCCTAATCATAATTCCCACCTACTGGACTTATTTTTAACAACCAATTCAGAAAATTATGATGTTACAGTGAGGTCCCCGCTTGGATCTTCTGATCACTGTCTGATACAGGCCACCTGTCTATCACCTACCACACCTTCCCACTCTGAACCTGTTTTGGTGACTAAATGGCATTACGATAGGACAGACTGGGAGGGTCTTCAAGGTTTCTTTATTGATATTCCCTGGACCTCTTTCTTTTCTAATGATGCACACTCCACCTTGAGCCACATACAAGATTTTGTAAAAATTGGAATGGAAACTTTTATTCCTCATCAAAAGTACATTAAAAGATCTAATTCACCTAAATGGTTTGACCATAATTGTGCTAGAGTAACTGAACAAAAAGCAATAGCCTACAATGCATACACAAGATCAAAAACACATGAAGCCTTTAATTACTTTAGAAACATCAGAAATCATGCCAAACCTGTATTAAACCTAACTACATCAAACTTTCTCCACAAGCAGGCAAATAAACTTCTAAATAATCCAAATGATAAAAAAATATTTTGGTCTACTCTTAACTCATTCAAATCCAACTTCACAACTGCTTCATCCATTCCACCATTAAAATCTCCGACTGGCAATCTTGTAAGTGACCCACGAGGTAAAGCTAACCTTCTTGCGGATATTTTCTCCACCAACTCAACCTTAGATGAGATAAATCAAGATGTACCTGTACTTAATTTTAATTCGCCTGAAATTCCCTCACTTAAGATCCACACCAGACATGTCAAAACTATTTTGCAGAATCTCTCAGTAGATAAGGCTCCTGGTCCAGATGAAATTCCTCCAATAGTACTTAAGAATTGCTCCTTGGTGCTCGCTCCTGTATTGGCAAAAATTTTCCGTCTATGTACTCATACCTCATGCTTCCCAGTACCCTGGAAAGAAGCAAACATCCATCCAGTTCCTAAAAAAGGTGCCTATTCAGATCCATCAAACTACAGACCAATAGCTATAACTTCCACTCTTGGTAAAGTCTTTGAAATTATATTAAATAATCACATAATTAAGCATCTTGAGAATAATAAATTAATCAGTGATAGGCAATATGGTTTTAGACGATGTCGATCAACTGCAGACATTCTTTGCCTTCTTGCGCATCAAATCAACCAAGCTACAGACCAACATGGTGAAACACATACAATAGCACTGGATATATCAAAGGCATTTGATAGAGTCTGGCATCAATCCTTATTGTCGAAGATGTCACACTACGGCCTTGCATCATTAGTTCCACTAATTTCTTCTTATCTTCATAACAGAAAAATATGTGTAATGGTAGATGGCCTTTATTCTCAATTTCACTCAATAAATGCTGGTGTTCCCCAGGGATCAGTTTTGGCCCCAACTCTGTTCCTCATTCATATCAATGATCTCATATCTACCACTCATAATCCAATACATTCCTACGCAGATGACTCAACACTCCACTGTTCCTTCACATTTACCAATTCTTTCACCCAACCCGATCTTATAAATTCACAAATAAGCACTGCAATTTCTCTGAACCAGGACCTTTCTAGAATTGAAGAATGGGGACAAAAGAATCTAGTTTCCTTTAATGCACAGAAAACCAAGTACATTCAATTTTCTAACCGACAGAATCTCACTGACTCCCATATATTTTTTAATGATGTAAATATTCCCACTTCCCCTAGTATTGACATTCTCGGTGTAACATTAACTACTAACTTGAGCTGGACACATTATGTTAGAAGCATTGCTAAGAATGCCTCTAAAAAACTGGGACTCCTGTACAGAGTTCGAGAATTCTTCACTGACGAGCAGTTGGCCGTAATATAAAAGTCATGTGCGTTCTCAGATGGATTACTGTTCACCTCTGTGGAGTGGAAGTGGAGTGGTTGCATTGAGGCAGTTGGACAAAATTCAAAATAAAGCTATTAGATTAATCAATAACCCTGCAATCACACAGGACCTTCCTACATTATCCATACGAAGAAACGTTGCATCCCTTGCAATATTCTACAGATATTTTCACAGCAATTGTTCCGAGGAACTTGCTTCAATTGTGCCGCCTCTCCACATCTTTCCCGTAGAACTAGGGCAGCTAAGAGCGCCCATGAATTTACACTTTCTCCTCCACAATGCAGAACTTCTGCTTATCAAAATTCATTTATCCCTAGAACTACTACTCTTTGGAATTCACTTCCCTCGAATTGCTTTCCACAAACTTACAATCTACAAATGTTTAAATCCAGTTGTTACAAACATTTTATGAATGGAGGATGCCTTTAGGCACATGGACCTTTTTGTTTTATCTGTGTTTTTCCTTCCTCCGTTCATTGTCTCTTTAAAAAAAAAAAAAAAAAAAGACACTTACTACCTCCTCGCTCTGAAAGTCTTTCTCATTCACACGCTGGTACTATTATCACTACTGTTGATATAAAATATAACCCGTTGTCACAGACGAAAACAAAGACCACCACTGGACTGTCTGTGACAATGCGATTACTAGGAAAGAAAGAACAACATTCTCTGATAACTGTAGCCCATTTCGATGTCCCTGGCGAGCGCTAGTGGCTAACGAGAGGCGATTCTGCCAACGCTGGTAGACGTCACACCCCGCCCAAGATATGGGACGCTCAACATTAGGCGAGCACCATATCTGACAAGAAAGCAGAATGCCGACAAGACCCGCCACACCTAGCCACTCCACCAGAAATGAAATGCAAAGCTCAATCTTAAATAAAACAACATATTAGCATAAAGAAAATCTTACAACCCCTCCCAAACAAAATAGTATAATTTAGCCTGCTATGCTCCCTGAGCGAGCTTCACAGAGCCCAGCCTACTAAGTGAAAGACCGGTTCAACTTAGGACTTTAGCTATAACATTGGCAACTTACAATTAACTATAAAAAAGAAAGAGTTTTTATGTGATTTTTGATTTAATTTTAATGTTGTTTTTGACGGCTGCTCTACAGGGGCAAGCCTAGTTTTTCTCCACTCAAACCCACACACCTGTGGTGATCTACGCCGGATCCTCCACCCTCGACAAACAGTCTGCAATCACATTCTCACAACCGGCAATATGGCGAATGTCTAGATTGTATTCTTGCAACATGAGTGACCAACGTGTCAGCCTCATATTCCGGTTGTGGAATTGGTTCAGAAATTTAAGAGGGTGGTGGTCGGTGTAAATCACCACGACTGGTCCGTAGGCAGGAACATATACTTCAAAGTGCCTGAGCACCAACACTATTGCCAGCAGTTCTTTCTCCACCACAGAGTAATTTTTCTGAGCGGAATTAAACTTCTTGGAAAAGAAACTGACTGGATGCTCCAAACCTTCCTCGTCTGTTTGCATTAAGACGGCACCAGCCCCTACACCGCTGGCATCTGTTGCCAGCTGGAATGGTCTTTCAAAGTCAGGGGTCCTGAGGATTGGGTGAGTGCATAGTAGGTGCTTGACCAGCGAAAAAGCCTTTTCACACTCAGGTGCCCACTTGAACTTTTTCTCTTTTGCTAGCAAATCTGTCAGGGGAGCTAACACAGTAGAATAACCCCGAATGAAGCGGCGATAGTAACCGATCATGCCCAAAAATCTCATGATCTGCCGCTTGGTGGACGGCCTGGGGAACTGGTTAATAGCCTGTATCTTGTTTTGGGGGGGGCACACCTGGCCTAACCCGACCACAAACCCAAGATACTGCACAGTTGCCCGGACAAAGTGGCTCTTGCCCAGATTGACCACCAAGCTGGCCTCACTGAGCTTCCGAAACAAGGCTTCTATGTGCTCACAGTGACTCTCAAAGTTGTCATCGTAGATTATAACGTCATCTAGGTAGACAGTGCAGTTAGGGATGTCAGCTACTAACTCATTCATAAGACTCTGGAAGGTTGCTGAGGCATTTTTAAGGCCATACGGCATCACATTGCAATGGTAGGTGTTCCCATCAACCACAAACCCGCATACCCCCTTCGCCCGCTCAGACAAGGGCACCTGCCAGTAGCCTTTCACTAGGTCTACCTTAGTTAGAAGCTGTGCCTTACCGATCTTGTCTACACTATCGTCAACACGGGGAAGGGGATAAGCATTGGTGGGAGTCAACCCGTTCAATCTCCGAAAGTCAATGCAGAAGCGAACCTTCCCGTCAGGCTTGGGCTGCAGAGTGACAGGAGATGTCCACCTAACTGCCCCCTTCTCAATCAGCCCCCGTTCCAACATATACTCTAACTCCGCTCTGAGGGCTGTGAGTTTAATGGGTGGAATTCTGTAGGGTACTGATTTAAAGGGGGGGTGATCTCCCACGTCCACGTCATGCACCACTCGAGTTGTGAGGCCTGGATGCTCTGCAAACACAGTGGGGTATGAAGCAAACAGGCGCTGCACGGCTGCACGCTGTTGCTCAGGCAGGTGCACTAGAGCATCGTCAGCCACCTGTCTGGAGTTCCCCGCCCACTGGTCAGCAAAGACATGACACTCCCAGTTATCCTCCACCTGGGCTTCACTGTCCCTCACTCCTTCTCCTCCATGACCGCTGCAGGTCAACACAGGGACAGCGAGAGGCTCAGGGGGGCGCCTCACAAACTCTTTCACCAGATTCACATGGCACAGCTGATTCTTTTTACGCCTGTCTGGAGTAGCCACAAGATAGTCTAGGTCAGAGATCTTTTTTACCACCTTATAAGGACCAGCGTACTTGGCAGACAACGGATGACCTGGCAGAGGTAACAGAATCAACACCTCCTGCCCCACCTTAAACTCCCGGAGTTTTGTCTTCTCATCGTACCTGTCCTTCATAAGTGCTTGCGACCCTACCAAATTCCTACCTGCTAACTCTAGGCTTCTCAGCATTCTCTCCCTACTCTCGAGGACATACTTTAAAATGGAACATGGTTTTGCTGTGCCCTCCCAGATTTCTCTAACCATGTTGAGGGGGCCTCTGACCTGATGTCCGAAACTAACTCATTGGGACTGAACCCTAGGCTTTCACCAGGTACCTCCCGAGCAGCGAATAATACATAGGGCAACCCAAGATCCCAATCCTTGCCATTCTCAACACAGTAACAACGCAGCATGCTTTTCAGAGTCGAGTGCCACCTCTCCAACACCCCTTGACTCTCTGGGTGATAGGCTGAAGAGACAACTGTACTGATACCGTGCTGCTGCATGGTCTGTTTGAAAAGGTTAGAAGTAAAGTTGGACCCTTGGTCTGACTGCAATTCCTGCGGGTACCTGTACCTAGATCAGTACAATAGCAAGTTACGAACAACAGTCTTAGCAGTACCATTTCGCATGGGGTATGCATCCGGATAATGAGTGGCAACATCCATGATTGTGAGTAGGAACTTGTTGCCTGCACTAGTAGGGGGTAGAGGGCCAACCATGTCGATTATAACCTTACTGAATGGTGGCCCGATTACAGGAATAGGGTGTAACGGAGCCTTGGGAATACACTGGTTTGGTTTACCTACTGTCTGGCAGGTACTGCACATTGTCACCCATGACGCCACATGTGCCTTCATACCTGGCCACCAAAACAATTTCGCCAATGCTGCTACCGTCTTACGTACACACAAATGCCCTGCCAACGGTACATCATGCGCCAACCTCAGTAGGCTATCACGGCACACACTAGGCACTACCAACTGGTCAACCACTCTCGACCCACCCTCCCAACTCCGTCTGGGATCTAGAAAACGCCTGTACAATATGCCCTCCACATGAAAGAAGTCCCCCGGCTTTGCATCCCCATCCTCATCAAGTTAAATCGCACCGTTACTACACTTCTGAAGCTCAGGATCATCTATCTGCAGCCGACAGATATCCGAAGGAGCCAATCTATCTAAGTGCTCCCGGAGCAACTTATGGCCTCCCCCGATACTGGACTGTTCGATCCTATCTTGCTTAACCCGTTGAGACCCAGCGTCGCACGTGTTGCGTCGGCAGTCTTTGATCACCAACTCCCAGCGACGCATCACGTGCGTCCGACATATAAAAAACACTTACGTGGCTCGTAAGGTAGGAAATGGCGGGAGAATAGGAAGGGGAGGTACCGTAGTGTGTGTGGGAGCCGGGCCAGTAGGTGTGAGCGGGCCGAGACAGCCGCGCGGCTGGTGGTGGTAGGCTTAGTGGGGATAGTTTACACCCCTAGTTCACCGCCACTTTGAACCTTCATTACTCCGGTCGTATGGGAGCTAGAGGCTTGAGATTTATGTGAGATACTCCTTAGGATGTATGCCGTAGAATGCCATACTCAGTTTTTACCCTAGTGCTCCCGGGCGGGTGGTAATGTGGGGGAGACGAACTATTGAAACCCCCCCCCCCCCCCGCCCCCCAAATGACCGAAATGAGTTTTTTTTATTTGTGTGTTCATTTCTCACCATTCTCTTCCATTTTGGCTCAACAAATTTTTTTGAGGCTCCCCGCCCCCCCCAACCCCACACCGGCCCCCCCCCCCCCCCCCAAAAAAAATGTCAGAGGTGATTTTTTTTTTTTTTTTTTCATTTCTCATCCTTGTCTTCCATTTTAGCAAACAAAAAAAATAAGTGAAAATGGCTTGGGACTGGGGTGAACAAAATATTATAACTAGCCGGGGCTCAACGGGTTAAGTGTGTAACGTTGCTGTCTCGGAGTTTTCTCACGCCCTACCTCCTCACCAAGTGTGACAGGTTCTGGGGCCACTCCGGACCTAAACATTGGTGCTAATACTGAGTCGCCAAGAAGAACCGCTGGATCAAAACTCACAAAACTTCTCCCAACTTTAGCTTTCTCCTTCCGACCGTTCCTCCGCTGGTCTAGAGACTGAGGAATAGGCTGTGACACCTTAGATGCACGAGATCGGGTGAAAACACACGCCATCTGCTGTAATTGACACCTCTCGACCAACTCCTGCCCCTCCCTACTCACGTCGGCCACCCTCTCGGCAACGACTAAGGGTGGAACCTCAGAAGTAGGCACCGCAAAGTCGTTGCCGAGAAGGTCGACGCCCTCTACTGGCAGTTTCTCTACGATTCCAACATCTATCTCTCGTGTCACACCATCAACCTCCAGCTCCACTCGAACCAACGGGTATGACCGTGTAGCATTAATACCCTGCACCACAACTAACCGTGCCGCGTTTATAGGTTGGCCTGTAAAGTTTTTCATCAGAGTCTGGGATGCACCTGTATCACGCAACAACTCCAACCCATGCTTGCAACCAGCCCAACTCACGCAGCCACGCCCTCTATGGTCGCAAAAAGCATCGCAGACAGGTTTCGAGCCTTCCGGACACTACTTCACTGGCTGTGCCCCCGCATCTGACATATCACCCCAGGTTACCGCAGAAGACCTCAGAGACACCCCAATGTTGCTAGCCAAAGACACGACTGCTGCAGGTTGGTTACTAGGGCAGGAACGTGCAAAATGCCCCTTTTTATGACACTTAAAACACTCTACTTCACCCTTGGACTTCCCCTGAAGTGGGGAAGGGTCCTGACCTTTCTTAAATGGGACGGTGTTTGGTTTGTGATCAAAATTAGTATCATTACTCTTACTTTTGTTATTAAATGTTGCATCACTGACTCGGGGGGGGGTGGAGTGTTGCGCCCCTTGTTAACTGCATCGGTCCGTTGTGCAGACCCGCACCCACGAATCAGCGATAATCTCAGGTCAGCCAACTCAGCTGCCTCTTGTAGAGTTTTAGGATGTTTCTCTTTGAGGTTCAAAGTCAGGTCGCCGCCTGTGCATTTAAAAATTTGCTCTAGAAGGAATAACTGCTCAAGCTCTTCGAACGTCGTCACCTTCTCTGACCTCAGCCAATTTCTCAAAGCATCAGCCAGTTTCCGGGCATGTTCTAGAAAAGTGCACTCATGACCCTTCGTAACACCCCGAAACTTCTACCTATATGTCTCTGGTTGTAACTCGTACGCCCGCAGAACAGCTTCCTTCAATACCTCATAATCGATGCAAGACTCCAAGGGCAATGCATCATATGCCTGGAGTCCTTTGCCAACCAACCTAGACGAAACAAGGGCAGCCCACTTAACCTCGGGCCATTGGTGCTCCCGGCACTTCTTCTCAAAACGCAGGAAAAACTCGGTGACACACGACTCGTCAAATGCAGGGACTAACTTAAGAAGGTGCAATAAAGACTGATCAAGACCTCGATTCCCAGAACCGAGACGCTGCCCTGTCGACTCCACCCGAGACTTCTCAAGCTCTCTGTCTGCACAGTACTTCGTAGCCTCAACCTGAAGCTCAGCCTCACGTATGGCCTTTCTCTCCTCAGCCTGAATCCTAAGCTCAGATTCCCGCTGCTGCTGCTGATGCCTGAGCTCAGCCTCATACTTTTGTTGCTCGAGCTCAGCCTCATGCTTTCGCTGCTCGAATTTGGCGAGTTCGAGCTGAAACAACATCTCGGAAGACAAACCCTGAGGAGGGGGTGCTACTATTGGGGACCCACCCCGTGAATCACCTAGAGGCATACCCAACCGCCAGCGGGCATCGGCCTGCGGGAACGTACCCGGTTCCGGAGCCCGAGGGCGCACCATGATAGGAGTCGAGTGAAATGGGGGCTGGGCAGAAGGTGCCCCAGCTCTCGCTCTACCCAAAGCCCCACGCACCCCACCGAGCACCCATGTAACCAGCTCACCTCTCGACAAACCGCTAGTACCGGACAACCCTAAGACCGTGGCTACACACTGCAGTCCGTACTGGTCTAGCCCCGACACCCGATCCGCCGACACAGGCTCCTCCAAAAAAATTTGAGCATCCTCCTCACTGTTCACCACCCGAGCGCCGCTAGACAACTCCACCTTCTCCCCCTCCTCGCCTGCTTCCCGTACTGTGTCCTCACTGTGCACTGATCCGTCGTTCGACATAGTGTCCACCGGAAATCCTCAACGTTTATAAAAAAAAAGAAGTACCTAAACTCTCATATAGCCCTATTCACTCAAAAAATGCTTGAAGACAACTCAAGTGCTATACTACGTTGCCAAAAAAAATTCCAACGTGTCCAAAATATTCCTCAAAAACAAATGTCCACTGCCAAACTGTGATAAATAACAATCGACCCCCAAACGGTGATTTAAAAAATTCTCCACAAAAAAATTCCTGCAATTATTTCTTAGTTCACTAAATCCTAGACTAAGGTCGCCATTTGTTATGACGACTAAGATAAGATCCTGGCAAGGTCGCCATTTGTTACGACCGGGACTACAAATAAAACAAGGGCACTAAAATGCTTGGACTAGTAATAGGGCACTATGCAACAACGGTACGCTAGATCCAAACCCTCGAACTTATATGCCGGCGAACAAAACACCTATACCCTCCAGGGTTAATCTGCGATAGCGGGGTATCCTTAACTGGGCATAAATATACTCTACTTCAGGCTAACCGACACTGGTATAGCCTGATAACAAACAAGATGCAAGTTATGTTAAAATGCATAAAAAGGAATCTATGGAAAGATCAATTAAATCACTGCAAGATTTAATACACTAAAAAGATGCTTCAATACAGTTACTCTAAACAACAATAAACTCTTCACTCCTATTTGAAAGAAAGTGAAGTATAGTCCTACAGCATAGACCTGGAAACTTCTGAAGAAAGTCTGATGCTCATAAGATGCTCGTACTGATCTTGAACTATATAAAGGCAGGAGGCAGGACACCACACGTGTAAATCGAATACACTAAAAGATAGGACATATAATGTTAACTGACACGAGAATACTATAAATGCGCAACGGTAGCAATGCTCGACACTAAAAGAAGTACTTCCTCATCAACGAAACAGTCTGCTATGGTTGTGCGGCTCAGCAACAACCTAGACTAATAAATGCTGTGAATAATAATGCGCACATATCAAAGAGCTTATATTAAATACTAACAAGTGTCCACTCGATTAATAATGTCTAGCTGGGATACTCTAGGTAAGGAACTGGGGTTGAGCAAGACAGTCTCGTAGCCTAGCGATGTCCTTAAGACTGCATCCTTTAAGTTACGTTAATTGACGAGGGGGCTCTCTCGATAGATCCAGATCACAAGAGTCTGGTTCTATCCTGGCGACCCTCTAAAGCCAAGCAAAGAGGCAGCAAAGTGTGGAACTGGTACAGGCCAAAACCCTCAGTCAACACAATGCTGCACTTGCAAAGGACGCAACCGAAAAGACAACCCAGGCTACCACAGGGCCGGTCGAAGTCGTGTAGGTATAAGCAAACCGTACACACATCGGAGACAACGACTACAGTTACCTTATCCCAGTCTAGCATTAAATAAAAGAGCAGAAACACTAAATCAATAATGGAGACACACAAAGTTCTTAACCTATACTAACTAAGAACCCTCAAACCTATTCTAAGTACATGTAAATATCTCTGAGGACTGCGCATGCAATACAATGGGGCGGCTATGAAAACCTTATGCAGAACCCAAGGGGAATGTTGTGCAGTTAATAAAGGTTAGAGTATGGAAAGAGAGAATCGAGTGAGAGAAACAGTGATAAAGGTGGTGATCGGGAGAGAGTATGCAAAGGGATGTTAGAAGCATGCGCGCCAAGCCTGTCCTGACGAGGACAGCTCCTGGGGACCCTCATGGAGGAGGTAAGTTACACAGGAGACCGCAAAGGCGCGATGGTCGGCCAATCACGGGCCGAGACGTCACAAGACAGCAGGCGTCATATGACACAGCAAGACACGCCGTCCAATGGCGAGCGAGGGGCAGGAATGCACCCGTACATACAGACACTTACTACCTCCTCGCTCTGAAAGTCTTTCTCATTCACACGCTGGTACTATTATCACTACTGTTGATATAAAATATAGCCCGTTGTCACAGATGAAAACAAAGACCACCACTGGACTGTCTGTGACAATGCGATTACTAGGAGAGAAAGAACATCATTCTCTGATAACTGTAGCCCATTTCGATGTCCCTGGTGAGCGCTAGTGGCTAACGAGAGGCGATTCTGCCAACGCTGGTAGACATTACAATATCATGCAAGATATGAACTGGATCGGTCATCTTAGACTCATATCACTTCATATCACATGAGATTTAACACTATCTGGTGCGACGTCTCGGGTGTTATTATGGTATTTTGATTAATTATTATTGAGAATTTTTATTGTTTTTGCCATTTTCGAACAATGTGTTTTTAGTTTACCTCCTAGACTTGGAAAAACGCCTTTCCAAACCCCCTTCAAACTAAGAAAACCGTCCCCGACACCCTTTTCAAGCTAAATGTGTACATTTTTTCGGTAGAAAAATGTCCCGGCCAAAGGCCGGTTTCTCCCAAATTGCAGGCTCGCTATTGCTCGCCCAGGAAAAATCGACACCTTATTGGGTTGAAGCATCATATAATCGCTAAAACTAATCAGATGAAACGTCTTAAAATCTCCAAGCTAATGGAGTCAAACCGGGAGGATCCAAATTGGCCCGCCTTGCACCTAATAGGGTTAATTAAACCAAGCAGGGTGAGGTCATCTCGGCCTCATGTTGGGTTGAGTCATTTCGTCAGTACTGTACGCTTCAGTGTCATGCTCATCCTCAAGCGTTAACCCCTTCTGTACCGGTGACGTCTTTGTTATTTGATTTCGGCTACATTTAGACGATTTTCTGAAGCTTAGGAAGAATATATGGTAGTAATAAAGATGAATTGAGATAGTCTGCAGCCTTTTATTGAGTAGACATCCTTCCTTAGCTGAACAAAATCGTCTAATAATTGCCAGACTATAATGAAAAGTACATTACCGGTACAGAAGGGGTTAAGGGTGTAGTATTTGCAGTGTTCTATGTTCCCAAATGTTAGCCCTAATTTATATTTATGAGTGTTCAAGAAGTTTAATGTGCATTTTCATTCGTTGAATTTCTATCTCAGCACAACATTTTTTGTTTTTGCTCTAAGTTCTTTCCCCCGCAAGTCGGTTGTTGTTGTTGTTGTTGTTGCTGTTCCCCAAGCTGCCTGGCCGAACAGCCCCGAGCAAGGCCAAGGCCATAACCGAGCGCCCCCACAGAACCCTCCCTGCCTACCACAATAAAGCCTGGGTGAACGAAGCCACTCCATGGCGGGGAGCTGAGGAGGGTGCGGAAACGCCCGGGAAACCAAAGCCCCACCCAGGGCCCTGTGCCCCTCAGCAATTATGAAGAGAAAGTTGAGGGACAAAGGAAAAATGGGATGCTTTAGCTTCCAATCTTGGTAGATTGGGAGGTCAATCCACGGAAGAGACGCCGTCACTTGAGATTTAGAAAATATATAAGTACAAGGAACAGTCGGAGTAAGCTATGGGTATGGCAGAGATCGCTCAGTTCTCACTCTGATAGACCAGCCCATCACCACATGACTAGAACCCAATCCTCTCAGCATCAGCTAGGAAAGGCCCTAAAAAGCCGCCTTTGGCGGTTTATGCGGTTGGGAGTAATTTTGTTTGGGAGCATCTGTGGTATTAAGGGGAGATGGGCCGATTTTTTTGGTCTATTAATTCATTTATACCTTTATTTCTTAGTTTCCTCCCTAGCCCTCCATCAAATAAAAAAAAAAAAAAAAAGCATCCATTAGATCCCCCTTCTAGATTAATTTGTAAATTTTTCGGTAGAAAAATTTCCCGGCCGAAGGCCGGTTCTTCCAACATTACAGGCTCACTATCGTTCGCCAGGGAAAAAATCAACACCTAAATAGCACGATAGGTCTAAATATTGACGAAGAGATGGGGCGAAAGGTCTTAAAATCGACTAACTAATGGGGCAAACATCTTAACATCTGAAAACTAATGGGGCTAAACATGAGGGAGAAAGTGGACCGAAAAACCGGTCCATGTCCCCTAAATGTGATTCATAGTGTTCATTTTGTTGAATTTGTTTTTTCCTTACTACTTTCTACGAGTAATAACTTTGAGGTGGGTGTGGCAGAAGGCCGTATTGGTGAGCAGCTTGGTTGAGTTTACAGAAGTAGAGTATGATATTTGAGAACTAAAATAAATGTCATATAAATCTTAAGATATAATAGAATACTTAAGGGGAGATGGGTCGTTTTTCTGGTCCCCCTTCTTCCTCATGTTTAGCCCCACTGGTTTTCAGATTTTAAGATGTTTGCCCCATTAGTTTGTCGGTTTTAAGACATTTCGCCCCATTTCGTTGTCAACATTAACACCTTACGAGCGGCCTATGCAGTTTATTTATATGTACCGCCCAGCGGGTTTTTTTTAGCCAAAATAGGGCTGTTTACGTGATCATTTTCATGCCTAAATAAGACCCAGAACGTAAAACAAGTACCTATCCCTGAAAGGGCATAAACAGAGCTTTCGAATGACACCATAACGATCCTTTTATGATGGCTAGTTTTCTTGCAATAACCGTGCAACGCGAGTGCAAAAAGCATGTAATTCGGTACTTTCCCCATATAATTCAGTATGTAGCGAGTGAGAGAGGGAGGAGGGAGCTGAGATTCATGTCAGTAGGTTCGCCGCGGTGGTCTGGAGCAGTCATACGCTCGCTAGTCTCCTGCCACCACTTGTCTCTCTCTCTCAGCAACATTACGTGCTGAAATTGCCACTCGAGTTATGTCGAGCGCCGCCACATAGTCCAGCTTTATTTAACTCGACTTATGTGGTGAGCCGCTAATTAAGGGTTAAGACCTTTCATGCTATTTTGGTGTAAACAAAAGTTCCTGGAGAATGATAGTGTTATGCCACGTTTATAATAAAACGTGAGATAATCTGATTGCGATTTCCACCTTAGGAGTCAGCGCTAATCAACAACTTGGGTACCTCTCTGCTGGGACTGGCCTTAGCTCTATGAACTACACTCAAGTAATAAACAATGGACACAAAATAACAGTAAAGGTTCACAAGTTTTATTCCTTAACAGCTAAGGTGCATTCTCAATATGTCTATGGAATAATATACATAACATTCATTTATAAAGAATAATAATGTTACAACTGAACATATGAATAATAATAACACAGAGATGTTAAGTCTCAAATCACAATAAATAGAGTCCTGAATAAACATGTAAAAGCTCTAAATATGGCTTCACTCAGAGTAAATAATAGTTACTGCGATAGCATACAAGCGGCACTGAAGGTATGGAACATAGGACACTATTTGATCTCAGAACGAACAATAAGTTAAAGCAACTTGATCTAGAGATAAAACTCATAACTCAAAAGTAACAATTATGAAAATAACTTCATGAATATATGATTTAACCCCTAAATGTCGGCGCGCAACTTAAGTCGAGTTAAATAAAGCTGGACTATGTGGCGGCGCTCGACATAGGTCGAGTGGCAATTTCAGCACGTAATGTTGCTGAGAGAGAGAGACAAGTGGTGGCAGGAGAGTAGCGAGCGTATGACTGCTCCAGACCACCGCGGCGAACCTACTGACACGAATCCCACCTCCCTCCTCCCTCTCTCACTCGCTATATACGGAATTGTATCGGGAAAGTGGCTAATTACATGCTTTTTGCACTCGCGTTGCACGGTTATTGCAAGAAAACTAGCCATCATAAAAGGATCGTTATGGTGTCATTCGAAAGCTCTGTTTATGCCCTTTCAGGGATAGATACTTGTTTTACGTTCTGGGTCTTATTTAGGCATGAAAATGATCACGTAAACAGCCCTATTTTGGCTAAAAACACCCCGCTGGGCGGTACATATAAATAAACCGCATAGGCCGCTCTTAAGGTGTTAAATAATAGTCATGTATGCATGACTGAGTTTCGAAACGAACAATAAGTTAATGTAACTTGAATAAATCATAGAGCTGGAATAACTCAAAGAATAATTATATGAAATATAACTTCATAAAGATGTGATTATAACACTAGTCATAAATACGGGACTGAGGAGAAATACTCTGTGAATAAACTTTCTATATTAGTTCTGTACCCAGATAATAAATAGCATGTAAACTAAGGTCTGAATAAGCATTCACTGTTTGACGTATAAGTGTATGTATTTATACCCGGTCAAACATATATATATATATCCCCGTTAAAGAATACAGGAGCTTGTATTAGAGGAAGTGTATAAACATTTACCGCTAGATATGTGTACTGTTCTCCCGATGCAGAGCAACGAATAATAACTAGAAAGAGAAGAATGGAAAATCTTCTATAATTACGTTAACACTATGAACCTCAATATACCTAAATTCAAACCGTAATTGCAATCATCGTTACCATTACGAATAAAAGAATATTTAAAGGTTTGTGAAGAGAAGAAACACTGGTAGATCGTTCTGGGAGCACGTTTATCTTGGCACGGTTGTCCGGACTGTTGACTAAAGGGACCTGGGAACTCCACACACTTCCGCTAGGGTTGGGGCCAAACAATTTTAGGCACCGGGCTCTCCCTCGATCCTTCTTTCTCTCCACATGACACACTCGAAGGGAGGCGTTGAATGTAGCTCTAAAACATGACGTCACTCACCATCTGCGCATGCGTGAGAATCTAGGCCCGCATCTCAAATGTACAACTATTATATTGGATTAGATTAGATTAACCTAACCTAACCTAACCTAACCTAACCCTAAAATATAACAAAAATAACCAAATTAACAAATATAGCGAAATAAAAAAATATAAAATATACCAAATACGAGTGGGATCGATCCCTGGTTTCCTCAGTGACGGGCAGGCGTTCTATCGAGTGAGCTATGGAGAGATCTGGGTGTAACGGTTTGAAGGGTATATTTAAACGCAACGGAGGTGAGGGGCGGGGCCAAGGGTTCTTGGGGGGGCCTAGATTCTCACGCATGCGCAGATGGTGAGTGACGTCATGTTTTAGAGCTACATTCAACACTATCCTCACTGAACCTGGAGGATGACACTGGGTAATCCCCTACACAAGGCACATACAGAGTTTTACCAGGCGTAGGTGGACAATTAAATTGATTTTTACTCTGAGTATCAGGGTGGTACAGTGAGACTAATTCAGAAACTGAATTAGCTTCAAGGCTACCTGATTCACCTGAGATATTAGAACTTCCTGTACTTGTACTGTTAAGCCTCCGTTGATCCGGAAGTTGAATGCTAGTTAGTATCACAGTTATTTTTTCGCTAGAGGTTTCACATGAAGTATTCCTTTCTGACCTAGGAATCCCGTACTCTGAATCCAAAATAGGACTCAAGCCAGTAGGCTGATTGCTTGACTTAACTCGGTTCAGTGGGGATAGTAACTCATTTTGGGTCGGCAATCTGGGGGCTTTGTCTCGGGGTAATAGGGGTGTTTGAGACTCTGGTTTTGTGTTTAGACAGGGAACCAGTTGCACTAAAGTTTGTTTGTCTTTAGAAATCACTTGAGGATGATGCTCGGGGTGTTTTCACTTTCTTATTGACTCTGGGTTTGACCTGATAGGTATTTGGGAATGACATGCTATATTGTTCAGTTAGCTTTGTTTTGGGGGTTTCTTCACTAGTTAAACTGGTGGTTTCTTCTTCCTCTTCTTCTTGGCTCTGGTGGTTGTCCCTGGTCCTAGAGGGCCCGGGTTGTGCCTCGTGACTTCTTATGGAAGCAATGCGGCAGGTTTGGTTTGTGGTGTTATTAGTAGACGGGAGCAGGTGGCTGGAGATATTTGGCATAAGTTCTTCAGACCCCGTCATCTCCAATAATGAACCTGTAATTTTGGAAGAACTGGCCTTTGGCCTGACATTATTATATCGAAAAATGTACAAATTAACCCCCTCAGAGAGGATATATTAACTTAATGACGGGTTGGCAGACCACCTGGTATTTGCCCCACAACAGTCTTTCTCACACTGAGGTACCGTTAGGAGTTGGAGGAATTTTGGGTTGCCATCAATCGACAGATTATGATCTAGCTTGCCTAACATACTGAGCTCAAAATGACGCAGATGCGTCATATAACTTATTATTGAGCTATTTCACTAGGCTCATATGATGCGGTAGCGTCATTTGATAGTTTTGGGCGGAACCGTCATATGACGCGGTAGCGTCATATGAGACGGAGAGGATTAATCTACAAGGGGGATTTAAAGGATGTTTTTTTTAAGTCAAAATCAAACAAAAAGTGAACCATCTCCCCTTAAGTTAAGTAAAGTAAACATTATAAAAATAGAAGGACACATGCTTACATTACTGAAGTGTGTGAACAGATTAGTGTAAGTTGTGGTCGCTCTTCTGTAATTCTAAAATGGCTTACTCAACTCTCTCGAGCGTGCTAGAATGAAATTAAGTTACCTTCCACTCCCCTTAACTCTACTCGTCACTTTCAGACTGGCCGCATGACCAAAAATATATATTATCACTCTTTATTTTGGACTCTCTTCTGTAGAAACAGGAGAGGCCATACTATAACATAACCATAATAAAAAACACAAAAATCAAAGCAAGATCATTGAAATTGATCCCGAATAAAGTTTTAATTTTGTTTGGCATTCAACACATCAAATTTGTGTTATATAATCAACTACTCTAATTTTTTATATGCAATAAGGATTCTTCACGGTCTTTCCAATGATGCCGATAGAATTTGTCGATCATCAAAATTCCATAACATTTCCTATTACAATGTACAATACATGTATACGGAAAAGAATCACTTGTTTCACAATCGCAACACAATCTAAAGTTAATTTCATCGCCCAAAATACTTATGGTGGGAGGGGGGGCTGCATTTTTTACCTGAGGACTGCGGCAACCCACACATGAGGCTTTGTTGGAAGATTGTGACAAGCCACACTTGAGTCACAGTATTAATCATGTACAAAGAATGTGCCAGTGGTGGGACATGTCACTAAATAGCATCGCTTCATACCACCACCTCCGCTCCTAACCCTCCCCCTATCTCACTCCCTCCCTAGTAGTAGTTACTTCAACTGTTGGACCGTTAGTCGATGAAAAAGGAGAATACACCAAAGACGAAGTACAAATGAGTAATGCCCTCAATACCTTCTTTGCATCAGTTTTTACAACAGAAGACCTCAGTGATATCCCTACACCATCGCCGATTCAGATTGATAATTCAGATGTTCTAAGCAATATCACCGTTACAGAGAGAGAAGTATTGAATTGTTTAGATAAACTCAAGGTAAATAAAACGCCAGGACCTGATACAATCTCGCCTAGAGTTCTAAAGGAAGCTAAGAATGAGCTCTCCAAACCACTGACATTACTATTCAATAAATCCTTGCAGTCTGGAACTATGCCTGATCAGTGGAAGCTAGCCAACGTAACACCGATATTCAAAAAAGGCAGCAAATCCCTACCATGTAACTATCGTCCAATTAGCTTAACCTCAGTTGTATGTAAAATGCTAGAAACGGTCATACGAGACAGACTCGTAAATCACTTAGAGGAAAATAACATACTTAAAGATACTCAACACGGCTTTCGTAAAAAACGTTCATGTTTAACAAACCTCTTAGACTTCTTCCACGATATCCTCAACCTCTACGATGAGAGTAAAGCTGTAGATATTATATACCTTGATTTTCAAAAGGCCTTTGACAAAGTTCCCCACAAACGTTTACTGCTAAAACTAAAAGCACATGGAATACAAGATGGTGTGTTGAAATGGATAGAAAATTGGCTCAGCAACAGAAAGCAAAGGGTAGTCATAAACGGTAAGGCATCTAAATGGACCAATGTAAGTAGCGGGGTACCCCAGGGATCGGTACTAGGACCAATTCTCTTTCTAATTTACATCAACGGCATAGATGAGGGTCTCACCTGCACAATCTCAAAATTTGCTGACGATACAAAAATTGCAAATAGCGTACTCTCAAAAGAACAAGTTGACGATATGCAACACAATCTAGATAAATTGTCATGTTGGGCCCAAATTTGGCAAATGAGTTTCAATGCGGATAAATGTAAAGTACTACATGTCGGATACCTAAATGAGAAAGCAAACTATTCGATGAATGGCACTCGGCTTAAGAATGTAAACAGAGAAACTGATCTGGGAGTAACAATATCGAGTAACCTAAAACCGAGTCAACAATGTTCAGAAGTTGTTAAGAAGGCAAACAAAATAATTGGCTTTATAGGCAGGTCATTTGAGCATAAATCCAAAGAAGTTATCCTAACCCTTTACAATTCCTTATTCCGCCCTCTTCTGGAATACTGCGTTCAATCCTGGTGCCCTTATTACCAAAAAGATATAAACAAGCTAGAACGAGTTCAACATAGAGTTACCAAAATGATACCTAGCCTAAAGAACAAACCATACGAAGAGCGTCTTAGAGAATTAAATCTATTTCCTTTAACCCAGCGCAGATTAAGAGGCGACTTAATTCAAGTGTTCAAAATCATCAAAGGCATCGACAATATGAACTGTAGTAAGTACTTCACTATCGACCAATCTAATTACACGCGGGGAAACGGTTGCAAAATTATTGGTAAATCTTTTAACTCGCACGAATCTAAGAATTTCTTCTTCAATCGAGTTGTCAACTTGTGGAATGGGCTTCCCCGAGACGTTATAGACTGCAGCACCGTTGATTCATTTAAATTCCGCCTAGACAAATATCTCGCATCAAACCCGCGACTGACTGCGTTTGTAAATGAATAACTTTATTTATCCTCCCCTCAGTTACTAACCCATATGTCCCCTACTAACTTCCTAGTCCTGCCACGTTAGTGGCAGGGCAGTAGTTCCGTTTCCAATGTTCCCTTACCAACTCTAAACCACTGTTTGGACACTTGATCCTCAGTGTTTTGGAGGACAAGTAGCCTAGAAGGGTCACTAGATCTGTTGTTGCTTGATTTCCTTTGTACTCCTTTGTACTCCTTTGTACTCCCTCTACTCCCCCAACTCCCTCCCTCAAATTCCCCCTCTCTCATTCCTCCCTCCTCCACTCCCTCCATCAATCCCCCCCCCCCCCCATCCCTCTACTGCCACCCCTCAGTCACACACACAGTGCATCATGTGAAAAAAAAACTCAGTGACTGGCAAGAGAGCAGCAAACCTGTGTTGCCCGGGCTGGCTGACCAACCAGCCTGTCCCACATCAATAAAATGGTTTGTACATTGGAATGTTGTTATGCACACCTATTCTTTGGGTGTTCATTCTTCACATATGCCTTCTCCTTGAAGAATATGCAAATATGGGGTATTAATATTGCTTTATACAGTAAATATAACAATTTAATTTGTAATATTGCTCTCTATCGCCCCCAAACATGTCGCACAGGGCTCGTATGCATCCCACCAACCTGATGCACTTTATGAGGTAAAGGGGAGGTGGTACTCTCTTCCCTTTCAGGTACCGGGAGCTCACTGTTGCCACAAGGGAGCCTTGTGGGTTTACTCATAGTCTTAAAGAGTTGCCACCTGTTTGGTCTTGGTCTTGGTGTGAGAGTCACGCTCGACTGGTCAAGGTGTGGCCTTAGGAGCGGCTCTCTCTCCTAGGGTAAAATTATAAACTATAATGGAAAGGTACAGGTTGAGAGTAAAGAAGATTGTTCCCCCTTGGGCATTCTCACCCCATTGCCTACAGTGAGGCTGACCTTTCCTCCACACTCCCTGTAGGAAGTCCTTAACACTCCATGCAGTGATCACGTTCCACATGTTTAGGTCGCTCAGGCCAAGCAGGTAGATCAATATTCTGTCGATCACTCATTCCTACCTTCCTACCACTTCATTCCATTTGTCCTCACCAATTTCTTGCACTATGGATCTTAGCATTACCCGCCTTTCTCTTTCATATTTTCAGCACTTTAGGAGGAGATGCTCCACAGTCTCATCCTCACCGCTCTCACACATCTTGCATGCCTTGTTTCCTTCATTTGACCACCTATACGTTCTGCTGTTCAGCACAATCGATTTAGTTTGGGCCTTGAAGAGGAGTTCACTTCCGATGCTTCCATCGTAAAAGGGCTCCCTTCTTGGCTGCTGCTTACACATGTACCATTCTAGCGAACTCTTATTCCTCATATTCCCTACCCATTCATCCCTTGCTACACTTTGTACCCGCCTGCCAATCTCTTTCTTCCATCTTTCATTACTCCACATTTCCATACTTTCCCCCATCATGATTCCACGCATTCCGTACGTCTCTATCCTTTTGTCGCACATTTTGTTCTACTTACTGCTCTCCTTAGTCCACTCAAACACCTTTCATGCCCATCTATCACCATTAATTTTTTCCAACCTGACCCGGTACCGTAGGGCTCCCCTTGTATATTCTTTCTTCAAAGGATCTCCACCCTGCGTTGCCTCTCAAGGCTTCCACTGCTGTGTATTTGTTAGCACCCAGTGCAAGCCTTCCGACCCTATTCTGGGCAACTTCCAGCTTTGCCAGGTCATTCGCCATCCACAGGATGGTTTCCAGACCATACATCAGGCCCGGCACAGCCATACCCTTCCACACTCCTCGCACTACTTCATACTTGTTCGCTTTACACCTTGCAGCGCTACCAAGTCTTCCCACCCACTGACTCGCTCTTG
The DNA here is from genome assembly GCA_032716605.1 of Paralithodes platypus. NCBI lineage: Eukaryota > Metazoa > Arthropoda > Malacostraca > Decapoda > Lithodidae > Paralithodes > Paralithodes platypus. The sequence continues at coordinate 24,959,245 of CM064545.1, forward strand.
TTAGCCTCTCATCCCTTGTTTTCTCGCATCCTCTTGCATCCACAGTCATCCCCAGGTACTTTTACTCATTTGTTTGGGTAATAATATTATTCCCAAGCAGCCACGTCGCACCCACATCCGTTTCATCCCCATTTACCACTAGCACTTTACTTTTCTACCTGCTAAAACTCACATTAAGATCATTCCCATATTCAGACACTACATCTAACATCCTCTGCAGATCCTCTCGGTTGTCACTCATGATCACTACATCATCTGCTTATAGCAAGATACTCAGACGTTCATTCCCAACTCGTATTCCCCTGCCAGCTTCTTTCATTCTCGCAGCTAGTTCATCTGTGTACATCCCAAACACTCCCCGCTTGCTTACAACCCAGTCAGTCTCTATATCACCCATACTGTATCTAGCTCTGGTATTCTCATACATACTTCTTATGATGTTTATTACCTTCTCACTCACACCTACTGTTTCTAGCAACCTAAAGTGCATTCATTCGACATATATCGACAGGCCCCGCCCGCTTCCACCAGCGCCGTAGACGAAGTAGAGCTTATCATACCGCAATCTCGGACAAGTCACTTGTCACCTTACCACGGAGCTGATACGAGCTCCAAGTAAAATTAATTATACGATGTAAGAGCGCTTTAATACACGCATATTTGCAGTTATTCTTTACTATACAATATTACCATATACCATAGTACAGATAAGTAAACTCCATTACCATTGATACCTCGTCTACTTGGGCAGAGCAGAGGTAGAAAATGATTAAGCTAGGCTTAGCGAGCGACTGCGTTTGGGTGTATAGGGTACGGTACCGTAACCGTAATGCCTCTCCCTCCCTCCCTCTCTCTCTCTCATATTGTGAAGTGATCAAAGTTGTCAATGGTCCAAGTATGGGTGAAAGCCGTTGCTGGTAAACTGGTGAATGAAAGACTCCTTCAATCTTCCTGCCTTGAGTTCTGATCTTATTAATTAATGGCTGTGAAACTTTCGTTGCCGAGGTTTTCTTCACCACCACATCAACTGGCTCAGTTTTCTCCTTATCAAAATACATGAATACATTCAAGACAATATTCCTGGCTTGACTGACAAGTCGGGGAGAACCAGCAGGTCTGCTAGGGGTATGGGCAGGAGACGCCATCTTCCCCCTTCAGAAGACAGGAGGGAACTGAACTGTTACTGAACAGTTTAGTCTGAACTGCCGTTTGATCAAATTGAATGGCAGCGCAGTGACAGTTGAAACCTTGAGAGAGAAGCGTTGCCAATGTAGCTTCCTTACCGCTAGATCAAAAAGTATTTACTTGAACAAGGGAATGGAGCTGTTAAAGACAGGCTCCAGTCTTAACATTTCTTTCTCACTCGTTGATGTAGAAAGGTAGATGGCTTTGTAGGTCATATTTAATAATTTAAAATGATAAATAAATATTGACTTGATCTAGCGGCAAAATTTTACACCTAGCAATAAGAATGCTGGCTATACTCCGAATCTTTTAGCACATGTTTTCAATATTGGAGTAATATTCTAGCAATATTAGGTAGGCATTTACTAGTTTGTATTCTTCTAGCTACTTCTGCAGACAGATTAAATAATATTTTTGTGCTGATTTGGTAACCCTGTTGGACACCCGTACCTCGCACAGTCATGCCAGCCGTATGATAACGGTTGGGGAAGTGGGCTGGGCCTGTCGATATATGTCGAATGAATGCACTGTACACAACTTGTACCTGTTCACTCTGTCATATGCCTTCTCTATGTCTAGAAAGGCGAAGTATCCCTTCCGCCCGGACATTTTCGTATTTTCTATCACTTCTCTCACCACAAAAATTTGATCTACTCCTCTACTGTCCATTCGGAAACCATTTTGCTCTTCACCCATAACTCTGTTCCTTTCAAAGATCCCTTTCAGCCTTTCATTCAGCACCCCACAGAACACCTTGGAAATGGTGTCTGTTAGCGTTATTGGCCGGTAGTTTTTCAGCTCTTTCTTACTCTTGTGACCCCCCCTTGTGTAGGAGGGTCACCCGGCTCTCGTTCCATTTACTCGGTATTCTCTCTCCTTACCACACTTTCTTAAATAGCCCATACATGCCTTCAATTACTCCATTCCCACCCTCTTTATGAAATTCATATGGGATCTCAACGTTTCCTGCGGCTTTACCAGTCTTCAGTTTCTTAACACATTTCACTATCTCTTCCCTGCTGATCTCATAATCCATATGTTCATCTACCGGTATCTTTCTTCCTATTATCAAGTTGGGTTCACCCCTATTCTCCACTTCATTAGCACCACCTATGTTTTCCCAAAATTCTTGTACTGCCCTAGCTTTCTCTGGTTTCCCTGTAACCTCTCTTCCGTTCACCATTATCACTTCCACATTCACTCTTTCACTCTCTTGCTCTCCCCTTAAAATGTCATACCATTCTCTACTGACCTCACCGCCCTTTGCCTTCAACTCATCTACTACATTCTTATCAGCCTTTATTCTCGCTTTCCTTATCAAGCATCCTGTTATACTTGTGTGCTTCTTGTATTCCTCCCACACTGCCTCATATGCAACCCGTTCATACTCACCATTATCCTTGACCCTCTTCAGTCTTCTACACCTTCGATTGCTCTCCTTCCTTTTTTTCATGGCGGATTCGATGTCACGGTTCCACCATCTCCTCTGGGGTCTCTCATTATTTCCTTTCTTTTTTCTCCCAACTCTTCTTTCAGCTACTTCTTTCACCATCTTTGTGAACTCGTCATTCATTCTGTCTATCCCTACGTCATCTATCCAATTCACACGCTCTAGATCTTCTCCGAATTTTACCCAGTCCGCTTGCTTCAGTTTCCATTTCTTACCCTTTGGTTTCCTAGCTTCCTTTCTCTCCCTCCCACAGGCATATTGCATCCACAACATATTGTGGTCACTTGTTACATCCATCTCTTGTTCTTCGTCTCTCCTCATGTATTCCACTTTCTTCCTTGCATTCTCATTCACCAAGATATAATCAATCACAGATTCACCATTTCTTCCAGCCCATGTCACTCGTCCCTCTGCAATGGTTTCATTTTTTTTTTTTTTTTTTTTTTTTGAGACAATGAACGGAGGAAGGAAAAACACAGATAAAACAAAAAGGTCCATGTGCCTAAAGGCATCCTCCATTCATAAAATGTTTGTAACAACTGGATTTAAACATTTGTAGATTGTAAGTTTGTGGAAAGCAATTCGAGGAAAGTGAATTCCAAAGAGTAGTAGTTCTAGGGATAAATGAATTTTGATAAGCAGAAGTTCTGCATTGTGGAGGAGAAAGTGTAAATTCATGGGCGCTCTCAGCTGCCCTAGTTCTACGGGGAAAGATGTGGAGAGGCGGCACAATTAAAGCAAGTTCCTCGGAACAATTGCTGTGAAAATATCTGTAGAATAATGCAAGGGATGCAACGTTTCTTCGTATGGATAATGTAGGAAGGTCCTGTGTGATTGCAGTTTTTTTTATTAATCTAATAGCTTTATTTTGAATTTTGTCCAACTGCCTCAATGCAACCACCCCACTTCCACTCCACAGAGGTGAACAGTAATCCATCTGAGAACGCACATGACTTTTATATATTACGGCCAACTGCTCGTCAGTGAAGAATTCTCGAACTCTGTACAAGAGTCCCAGTTTTTTAGAGGCATTCTTAGCAATGCTTCTAACATAATGTGTCCAGCTCAAGTTAGTAGTTAATGTTACACCGAGAATGTCAATACTAGGGGAAGTGGGAATATTTACATCATTACAAAATATATGGGAGTCAGTGAGATTCTGTCGGTTAGAAAATTGAATGTACTTGGTTTTCTGTGCAACTAGATTCTTTTGTCCCCATTCTTCAATTCTAGAAAGGTCCTGGTTCAGAGAAATTGCAGTGCTTATTTTTGAATTTATAAGATCGGGTTGGGTGAAAGAATTGGTAAATGTGAAGGAACTGTGGAGTGTTGAGTCATCTGCGTAGGAATGTATTGGATTATGAGTGGTAGATATGAGATCATTGATATGAATGAGGAACAGAGTTGGGGCCAAAACTGATCCCTGGGGAACACCAGCATTTATTGAGTGAAATTGAGAATAAAGGCCATCTACCATTACACATAGTTTTCTGTTATGAAGATAAGAAGAAATTAGTGGAACTAATGATGCAAGGCCGTAGTGTGACATCTTCGACAATAAGGATTGATGCCAGACTCTATCAAATGCCTTTGATATATCCAGTGCTAGTGTATGTGTTTCACCATGTTGGTCTGTAGCTTGGTTGATTTGATGCGTAAGAAGGCAAAGAATGTCTGCAGTTGATCGACATCGTCTAAAACCATATTGCCTATCACTGATTAATTTATTATTCTCAAGATGCTTAATTATGTGATTATTTAATATAATTTCAAAGACTTTACCACGAGTGGAAGTTATAGCTATTGGTCTGTAGTTTGATGGATCTGAAGAGGCACCTTTTTTAGAAACTGGATGGATGTTTGCTTCTTTCCAGGGTACTGGGAAGCATGAGGTATGAGTACATAGACGGAAATGTTTTGCCAATACAGGAGCGAGCACCAAGGAGCAATTCTTAAGTACTATTGGAGGAATTTCATCTGGACCAGGAGCCTTATCTACTGAGAGATTCTGCAAAATAGTTTTGACATGTCTGGTGTGGATCTTAAGTGAGGGAATTTCAGGCGAATTAAAATTAAGTACAGGGACATCTTGATTTATTTCATCTAAGGTTGAGTTGGTGGAGAAAATATCCGCAAAAAGGTTAGCTTTACCTCGTGGGTCACTTACAAGATTGCCAGTCGGAGATTTTAATGGTGGAATGGACGAAGCAGTTGTGAAGTTGGATTTGAATGAGTTAAGAGTAGACCAAAATATTTTGTTATCATTTGGATTATTTAGAAGTTTATTTGCCTGCTTGTGGAGAAAGTTTGATTTAGTTAGGTTTAATACAGTTTTGGCATGATTTCTGATGTTTCTAAAGTAATTAAAGGCTTCATGTGTTTTTGATCTTGTGTATGCATTGTAGGCTATTGCTTTTTATTCAGTTACTCTAGCACAATTATGGTCAAACCATTTAGGTGAATTAGATCTTTTAACCCCTAAGTGTCGGCGCACAACATAAGTCGAGTAAAATAAATCTGGACTATCTGGCGGCGCTCGACATAGGTCGTGTGGCAATTTCAGCACGTAATGTTGCTGGGAGAGAGAGACAAGTGGTGGCAGGAGAGTAGCGAGCGTATGACTACTCCAGACCACCGCGGCGAACCTACTGACACGAATCCCACCTCCTCCCTCCCTCTCTCACTCGCTATATACGGAATTGTATGGGGAAAGTGCCGAATTACATGCTTTTTGCACTCGGGTTGCGCGGTTGTTGCAAGAAAACTAGCCATCATAAAAGGATCGTTATGGTGTCATTGGAAAGCTCTGTTTATGCCCTTTCAGGGATAGATACTTCTTTTACGCTCTGGGTCTTATTTAGGCATGAAAATGATCACGTAAACAGCCCTCTTTTGGCTAAAAACACCCCGCTGGGCGGTACATATAAATAAACCGCCTAACCCGCTAATAAGGTGTTAATGTACTTTTGATGAGGAATAAACGTTTCCATTCCAATTTTTACAAAATCTTGTATGTGGCTCAAGGTGGAGTGTGCATCATTAGAAGTTTTCCAGTTCATACTCCTCAGTGAAATCCCTCAACATTTGTCCATTCGTGTTCACTTCTTCACCCAGGATTCCGATGTGTCCATCCATATCACCCATTACGATCACTTGTTCTCGTCTATGGTCATTTACCAGTCTCCTCATTAGGTCATACTTCCTTTCATTATCACGCCTGGCATCCGGTCCCTGTACTGTCTGGTAACATACAATCAGCAAGATCATTTCAGTCTTTCCTTTTGCCTTGTAGTTCAGATAAGCTGCAATCATATCTTCACTCATCTCGCATTCACCAACTTTTATCTCTTCAACATCCACATCCATATTCTTTCTCACTATTAGGCCTATACTTCCACCCTTTTTCTTCCATTTACTGCACCCCTTCCCAATCATTCTGTAGTTCTCAGTGTACAGTTCCACTCTTTCACATAGTTTTGTCTCTGTTATACCTATCACGTCCATATCCCACTCATACAGTTCTTTACTTATGTCTTCCATTTTCCCCACTCCCCATCCGTTCACATTTAGACACCCAAATCTAATGCAGTTCCTATCCTGCTGGTTCCCCAGTCAATTTTCCCGGGAATCCCCTCTCATGGCCGGAGTCAGAAGCCTCTCCGTCCTCTCTCACGGTTGGGCTAGCTATCCCGTTCCCTGGGGCTGTGTCCTCCTGGCCTTCCCTAGGGGCAGATTCTTCCCTGGCTCCGACCCTGGGTGTTGGCTCACTCTCCCCTCCCTCTACAGGTACCGCCTCCTCGGCTTCTACCACTATATCGCTCTCCTTTGCCACTGCTTCACTCCTTGTTTCCTCATTAATGTTAGCTGACCCCTCCCGGAGTTCCTCCGGGTCCAAGCCTTGCCCATCCCTGGTGGCCCTTTTTCCAGGCGCCCCTTATGCAACCTTTCACTAGCTAAGACCCATTCCAGGATCCTATTTCCGAGGAATCTTATCCCTTCATTATTTAGGTGCACTCGGTCTCCTGCGAATCTGTTACCTGTTAGTTCCTGGTCTAGGTCTAAGAAGCTCACTCCTATGCCGTCATTTCTCATGTACTCTATTTTCATCTTGCACAGCTCCTCTGCTATTTTCTTATTTACTTTTCTTCTGGTCCATTCGTATGTCATGTTCTCTTTAGGACGTCTTAATATACCCACAAATCCTACACGAAGGTTCTTTTTGTGTATCTTAATTGCCTTAATTCCCTCAATCACTTCTCTTATGGTGTCCTCAGCTCCCTGCTGCATGAGGTTGTTTCCACCGCCCTGGATGATTAGGAGCCCTTCCTGCAGCTGCCTCCCACATTTCTTTGCCTCTTCCATGATATCCTTTGTATCTTTCCCTTTCAAGCACATGTTTTTGCTTCCTTCCGCCTCCATCTTCACATGCTTTCTCACTTTACTGATCATGCTGTCCCCCACTATTACCCTGCTGTCCTCCTGTGATGTATTTCCTTTCTAGGTGTTAGGTCCCCAGGTGTACTACCCTGTTCTTGGTGTTCTGTGGGGTCTGTCCTCACAGGGGTAACCCTAGGCCTAGCTCCCATTCGGTTTTTCTCACCCCCTTCCCTTACACTCCCATTTGTTTCTGCAGATTCCCTAGCACCCCTGCAATATGCCTAGGCCTACAGTTGCTTACACTTGGTTGCTGGTTCTCTGGTTCGGCCTGGGGCACTGGGACTGCCGCCCCTGCCGTTTGTTTACATGTACAGTACACACGCGTGTTTCCTCCTCCAGTTTCCTACTCATCTCTGTGTTCTTTTCTTTCAGACATTCCATACCTCCTTTCAACTCCATTATTTCCCTCTCCATGCATACCCTACACAGCACAGTCATCTGGTTTATCTGCCTTTGCATCTTACCCTCAACACCCATTAAAACATGTGGATACCATTCACGGCACTTAGAGCATTCTACTAGCGTAATTTCTGCTCTCACCGATCACCCAGCCCCAATTCGTTTGGATGCCATTTTACCAATCTGCCGCAAATTTTACCTCAAAAAACAATCTAGGGGAACTAATCTACTTTATACTCAACAAGGTTTTCCGTAGTTGTAGTTATATCCTGGATTTTCGAACCATTATCCGCGGACGCACGACCTGCCACATGAAAACCTCCCTTACTTGATTTAGGCGGTCCCAAAATCAAACACTATGGTGATATTCTTTTCATTGTTTAGTCCAATGCCGCTTATGCCTTCATAAAACGGCATACTGGCCACGAATGAAGCTCAGAATTGACAGATAAACACTGAAAACACGACGAATTAAGGCCGCCGGCGATCCCGTTAGTTGTTAGATTTTAAGATGTGTGACCCATTAGTTTGTCGATTTTAACCCCTTCAGACTCATATGACGCAGAGGTTGCCAGATTAGCAATAAGAAATAGATTACTCTCACTGTTATAATTACCTCTCCAAAATTAGTTTTTTGCCCACAGCTAACTCAAAGACAACTGCAGAGGTTGAAGTAAACAAACTAAAGGTTTATAGATACCCCTGACGGTAACAAAGGATTTAAAGTATCCCTAATAGGCTCAAAAATCGCGTCCGGATGTGAGAGGGTTAAGATGTGTGACCCATTAGTTTGTCGATTTTAAGACCATCTATTTATATATTCATTTATGTATTAGCTTCCTCTCTAGACCTCCATCAAACTTTAAAAAAAAAAAAAACATTAGATCCCCTTTCTAGATTAATTTGTAATTTTGTTCGGTAGAAAAATGTCACAGCCGAAGGCCGTTTCTTCCAAAATTACAGGCTCACTATCGTTCGCCAGGATAAAATCGACACATAAATTGCACAAAAGGTAATATTAAAAAAGAAATGGGACGAAAGGTCATAAAATCGACAAACTAATGGGTCAAACATCTTAAAATCTGAAAACTAATGGGGCTAAACACGAGGGAGAAGGGGGACCAAAAAACCCGGCCCATCTCCCCTTAACCCCTTCTGTACCGGCGACGTCTTTTTAACTTTTATGCTGGCTACTATTATACTAGTTTATTCAGTTTAGGAAGGCTCTCTACCAATTAACAGGCTTCGAACTATCTCACTTAAGGGGAGGTTTTTAGTTTGGTCCCTAGATATCCTTCAAGCTTAAGATTACACCCCCTTGAGCCTCTTTCAAGATAAATTTTTACATTTTTCGGTAGAAAAATGTCCCGGCTGAAAGCCGGTTCCTCTTAAATTACAGGCTCGCTATCGCTCGCCAGGATAAAATCGACACCTAAATGACACGAAAGGTCTTAAAATTGACAGAAATGGGTTGAAAGTTCTTAAAATCGTCAAAATAATGGGGCAAACGTCTTAAAATTAGAAAAGCAATGGGGCTAAACATGAGGGAGAAAGGAGTCAAGAAAAAAATCCCTCAAGCGGACATCTCCCCTTAAACCTTTGTACTACCACAGATCCTTCTTGAAGTGCACCGAATGGTCTCAATATAGCTAGCATAGCGTTGAACAGCGCCGGTACAGAAGGGGTTAAGGGGAGATGGGCCGGGTTTTCTGGCCCCCCTTCTCCCTCGTGTTTAGCCCCGTTAGTTTTCAGATTTTAAGATGTTTGACCCATTAGTTAGTCGATTTTATGACCTTTCGCCCCATTTCTTTATCAATATTAAGACTTTTCGTGCAATTTAGGTGTCGTTTTTTTTTTCCTGGCGAAAGACAGTGAACCTGAGTCTTCGAGATTAATTTGTAATTTTTTCGGCAAAAAAATATCACGACCGAAGGCCGGTTCCTTCACAATTACAGGCTCGCTTACGCTCGCCAGGAAAAAATCAACACCTTAAGGCCACAAAAGGCCTCAATATTGACAATGAAATGGGGCGAAAGGTCTTAAAATCACAAACTAATGGGGTAAACGTCTTAAAATCTCAAAACTAATGGGGTTATAAGCATGAGGAAGAAAAGGGACCAGCAAAACGGCCCATCTCCCCTTAAACAGATTCCCTTCATAAATTAATCACGATCATCCATACATACGAGGTTCGCAAGTCTCTTACATACACACACACACTCTCTCTCTCTCTCTATCACACACACAAACTCTCTATCACAAACACGCACACTCTATCTCTATCACACACACACTCTCTATCACACACACACTCTATCACAAACACACTCTCTATCTCTCTTTATCACCCCCTCACACACACACACTCTCTCTATCATAAACACATACACAAACACACTCTCTCTCTCTATCACTAACACACACACTCTTATCACACCCACACATTCTCTCTATTACACACACACGCACTCTCTCTCTATCACACACACAAATACACACACTCACTCTTTATCACAAACTCTCTCTATCACAAAGACACAGACACACACACTCTCTCTCTCTCTCTCTCTCTCTCTATATATATATATATATATATATATATATATATATATATATATATATATATATCACACAAACACAAACTCTCTATTTATCTATCACTCACTCACTCTCTCTCTCTCTCTCCACCTGTAGTAGCTTCCACTCACCTGTCCTCTATACCTGTAGATAACACCTGTAGCCCGCTTGTGCTTGTTAAACATTATCTGTCAACAAGAAAACACACCAGTTAATTTATGTGCAATTACCAGAATGTTTTCGTGTACTGGATATCAGAACCGTGCATGATTAACAAATAAAAACATAAAAAAATGCAAAACAATATATATAAAAGTCTATATCTATCTATCTATATGCTCAGGCACATTCCCCATTTTTTTTTTTTTTTTTTTTGCTGGGGTAACCGACTCGAGACTAAAAAATAATATATAAACAAATGACTAAATCAAGTATTAATTAATAAATAAATATGTAAATCATGTAATGGTTGTCAAAATAGTGTATAGTTAGTGAACTAATGTATGTAGTTGTTAAATAGTATGAAACTGCAAACAATTCATGCATTGGTCAAAATACTCGGTGTAAGAGTTCGAAGCTTCAATGCTGCTCGAAGCAAAACTCGTCTCTCGTATAGCGAAGCGTGAATAACAGCATCCGATTTCATTGACTGTGTCTTGGTCTTCGAACTAGCTTCTCGATTATGAATACAAAGTCGAGCGAAGCTAAAATTAATAACTTAATCGGATGAAGTTACTGAAGTTGGGACAATTAATTTAAGACACACCATATGGCAACACACCACAATAAGAGCCAGGGAAATAGTGTATGTAATCTAATTTACGTTAAGTGGCTTGCCATATGTAAATTAGTTAATGTTTATTGCATGGATTATCTTGTGTTTAGTTGTTCCATTGTATTGGTATCTCTCAATTGTAATGAATCTTTATTTATTTATTTTTTTTGTCGGTAGGGTTGGTGGTAGCTCTGGGCAGGGTTACCAAATCAAGTTCGCTAGATAGTAAATATATGCCGAAAATCGCAAGAATAATGCCATAATCTCTACACTATCGGTCTAAAATGGCTCAAAACTACAGAATTTCGCTAGAATACATGCCTCTAGATGTGAAAATGAGCCTCTAGAATCTAGATCTAGCGGGAAAGTAGCTAAATTGGCAACGCTAGCTCTGGGTAAGCTGCTGCTGCTGCTGCGCAACGCAGTTTCAGTTGGCAGACTATGGCGGCGGGTACCGGTACTGTGTGTTGTGGCAAGTTGTTGTAGTGCATATTATGGATTTTACGGCGATTTTAGACACTTTATCGGTCATCACGGTGCATCGGCAGGAACAGTAAGTGTGTGTGGTTTATTGTTGATGAGTATTTTGGACGTGGTTTATGTTATAATGGTATTGTGACTGTTCTAGTGAGTGTGTGGAACCTGTGGCATAAGATTGATTGTGATAGTGTGGTAAAGATTTTGTGGGACAGCGGGGAATAATTAATGTTAGGAATAGGGTATGAATATGAATTAGACTTGTTATATTTTCATTTGACTTTTCTAATTTAATAGCCTACTATTAGGAATAGGCGTAAGGCTAATAACCTAACTACGTTTGGATATGGCTACTGGCTAGGCCTCTATTTTTGGGTATTATTTGTTTTCTTATGATATTTAGGTGTTTTATATACCGAGGACCGTCGGAAATGAGTCTTTACTTATACAATGTTTCTATTATTTCGTCTACATAGGCCCTACTGATGATGTAGACCTTTGTGTGGGTACCAACGCTCTCACGAAATAGTTTGCCCGTTTTCTGTCTCACTTTGCAATACGCTGGGCATCGAATTGCTGTGTACCAATAGGGCCTATGCCAGATATTTCTGTATATTAAATGATGTAAGGAAGCATAATACAAATTTGACTTCATCCTGAAATGAATGAAACCAATTATTCAATTACCAAGACCGTATTGCATTTTTTGTTTGTTTTTGTGGTAAATCTACAGTTATACTACCCCTCCCCCACTACCCCCCACCACCTCCCCCCTACCACCTCCCCCCTTCAAAACACACCTTTTAGCGTGTTTTTGGATGGTTCAGCAGACGCGGAAACTGGAAAAAAACTTATTTTGATAAAAAATTATCACCAACCAGATAAGAGTTTTTCAGGTAATTTGTTGTAATTTTTATTTTTTTATTTGATATACAGTGTTGTTTAATACCGAGGACCGTCGCATTTTAGTATTTTTAACATTAGCCTAACCTAACCTAACTTACCTAACCTAACCGAAAAGTAACCTGTTTCCGCGACGGTCTAAACTCCCCCTCACGTTCCCTGTTTATGGGTGCGCGACGGTCTAAACCCTGCTCACGTTCCCTGTTTATGGGTTCGCAAAGGTTTGTAATACTTCAATGTATCATTACAAGTCAAATATACATTTCCGCGCATCATCAAACCATACTAAGTCTACTACTAATAATATTAACCCATTAGTGCCAACAGAATAGCGACAAAATAGGGGTAGTATAACTGTAGATTTATCGTTTTTGTTTGTGCTAAATTATACTAAGCCTATACGGTATTGTTTGTTACACATGCCAGTGTTGGTACACTGTACACAGCATATCGCTGCCCAGCGTATTGCAATGCAAAAAGTGGCTGCACACAGCCCTGTTCACCCATATGCTTACGATGCACGATGTAAGTGATGTTTTTCACTTTCCCACAGTATTTTTGGTACGGTAAGAATTGTGTTGGCGGGCGTACCGTCCACTTTGTTTACATAGTCGCACACTCACAGTTACATTCGCGTCAGACGCACGCTCACAGTTACATTCGCGTCTTATTTGACTGCTGTGATTTGCCCCTGCTGGTAATATATATGATTTTGACAATATGTCATGGGGGTTGCCAGGTGTTGGGTAAATATTTTTGTTACCGGCCGTGGGATACAATTATTCTAACCAATCCAGATCAGCCTAACCTAAACTAGAATAGGCCTATATCCAAAACAGTAACATAGGCAACTAGATAGTGATATTTTGTTTTCTTTTTCTGTTAGGGTTGTGTACCAGTACCTTTGTTAAGGCCTAGGCTACATGACGCTCGCTCGCTGTTACAAAGGTACCGGTATGCCTGATAAAAGTTATAACACAACCCTTACTTTACTTTCCACACAAACACACACATTATATATATATATATATATATATATATATATATATATATATCCCAGTAACGAACCTTAAGTACTGTAGCCGAGTGTAGGATGTGAAGGTTTGGTCTGTGTGCCGCGGGTCGGAGGTAGCCCCAAGCTGTGGAACAACGTAGTCCACCACACACGTTGTACTCGGGACTAGCGAATCCTGGGGGGACAGAGTGGTGGGGGAGGTTAAGTGTGGCATATATAATAGGTCAGGTCAGGTAACATCAGATAAGTTTAATCATTATCAAAAGTCTGAATTATCGTAGTCAGCCTCCCTTCATTCGTCGACGAGATTAAGCCCATTAGAACTAGTACCGGTAATCTGAGTTTTCCATGGCCATCAATGACTGGAATTTATAGTATGTAACTGCATTTAATGCCTGGAATGTATGGTATGCATAAAATGTCAACATGCAACATATTCTTTTTTTATTCTCAGTGGTGGCTATAGCCAGAGTATCATCATTTAACACCTTACGAGCGGCCTATGCGGTTTATTTATATGTACCGCCCAGCGGGGTGTTTTTAGCCAAAATAGGGCTGTTTACGTGATCATTTTCATGCCTAAATAAGACCCAGAACGTAAAACAAGTACCTATCCCTGAAAGGGCATAAACAGAGCTTTCGAATGACACCATAACGATCCTTTTATGATGGCTAGTTTTCTTGCAATAACCGTGCAACGCGAGTGCAAAAAGCATGTAATTCGGTACTTTCCCCATATAATTCAGTATGTAGCGAGTGAGAGAGGGAGGAGGGAGCTGAGATTCGTGTCAGTAGGTTCGCCGCGGTGGTCTGGAGCAGTCATACGCTCGCTAGTCTCCTGCCACCACTTGTCTCTCTCTCTCAGCAACATTACGTGCTGAAATTGCCACTCGACCTATGTCGAGCGCCGCCACATAGTCCAGCTTTATTTAACTCGACTTATGTGGTGAGCCGCTAATTAAGGGTTAAAGGTCTCCAGGGCAAGAAAACTGCGCAAGCCTGCTGAAGCAGTCACTTGTGTCAAAACCTCAGTAGAGAGAATTAAGTGGTTAGGAGAAGTCATATTTTATAAGGAAACTATGAAGTCAAAAGATTGAGAGAGATTGGAATTTTTTTATTTTAATACCACGAATTTTCCGAGTGTTTTTTATAAACAAAATAGGTCATTTGCATCAATATATAGTGTTTTTAATTAATTAGAAATCTCGGGAAAACCTATTTTCCCCATTAGGCCTATCGATCGATGTTGAGACACACCCCCCAATAGTGATTTGAAAAGACATTAGCCTAACCTAACAACCTTACCTAACCTAACCTAGTATTATGGGGCGGCTGCCGCCCCGGGGCCACACCCCCGCTGGTTGAGTGCTAATCCCTTAATAAAAAAAAATAAACAAAATTGGCTGTCGATTATACGAAGGTGAAAGAAAAGTAGATGAAGTCTATGGTGTTTACTCTGCAATTTTCAGCTTGATTGTACATTGATAACGGGAAAGTACCGTATTGACAACCTTGTTACGAAAATTAAATTTTAGTACCATACTTTTATATTAGGTTTTTCCGAGGGTTTAACACATTTTCATATGATCTTTAGAGCTATCGATGACTGAAAGTACCGTATTGACAACCTTGTTACGAAAAAGACATTTTAGTACCATACTTTTTTATTATGTTTTGCCGAGGGTTAAAACAAATTTTCTTATGATCTTTAGAGCATATAGATTCAATATTTATCTTCAAATATATCAACAAAATTCGTGGTATTAAAATAACATTGAACCGAGAGATTTTTATATTTTATTATCTGTACTTTAATACTCAACATAAAATTATATTCCGTACCTCCATATTTAACAAGTGTGACCGGACAATTCAACCTGTAACCATTCTGACCCCTAAATCTTAAACAACGCCAACTCAAATCAAACCTATTAAATTAGGCAAAATTACGACTAAAAATTGGCACTGATTTAGTTGGCTTTGGATGAATAGGCACTGGTCGAGAGCTGGTTAAAATGGCCTACTGTATGAGTTGTCCATAAGCCATGTTTTACCTAGGAAAGCTTGAGAAGATTATTCGTCTTTCTATGCACTTGTAAATTAGCAGAAGGAGTTGTCGGTGGCCTCAACTAAAGCGCAGAGAACCATCCAGTTTATTTTAAAAAATGAAAGTTGTGATTGAACTTACCCATCTGCTGTCCGGCGTTGGGGTCGACAATATCGTATCCGAGTTGAGTACCGACCTTGAGGAACGCCTTGGCCAGCTTCCCCGTCTTGGGTTCCGGGGTCACCGCCAGAGGTCCCCCCTTACCGTGAAACTGGGCTGACGGAGAGTTGTGTTAGGATAGGGAAGTGCAGTCATAATACGAGTCGGTCAATTATATTTTCCCTTACCCAACTAGCCTAGTGGGAAGTTGATGCTGAGGTTGAACAAAACTCAATTGAGAAGACAATCGGGTTTATTTAACATTAAAATTAAACTATTGATAATTTGTTGTGCCTCGCTGATAGTAAAATTTAGTTTAATTCCCAAAAGAAACATCAAATTCCAATATATTAACCTCCACTCATCAGTAAGAGTATGTATGTATGTATAATACTCAGGCACATACCCTATAGTGATTATAATCTAGTCCAACTGGCGCCCGACCCACTCTCCCTACAACCGCGTTATCACTCAGCTATTCACAAACATTCTCCATTTATTCATATTCATCACCACTTCTCTTGCCTATTATTCAGTCATCTCTATCTTCCAACGCTGTTATTACACCATCTCTCCATCTCCTCCAAGGTCTTACTCTCAATCTATTTCCCTTTGTTTCTAACTCATAGAGGCTACTCTCTTTGTAAGCCTTTCATCTCCCATTCGTTCAATATGTCCAATTGTCCATACCAGCATAGCACCCTTTTTTCCACTCGGGCCGATGAGGGTTCCTAAGTAGTAGAGAACTTGAATGTTATAGTAATGCTTATTAACCCTTTCAGGTCCGAGGGTTGCCGCATAGTATTCGAAATATAATTATCTTCATCATCTCTCCAAAATTAGTTTTTCTGCCCACAACTCACTCAAAGACAACTGCAGAAGTCGAAGTAATTCAACTAAAGGTTTATATACACCCCTGATGGTCACAAAGGTTTAAAGTAACCCTGTAGGACGCGATTGCATCCATACGTGCGTGATATAAAAAATTCTAAATAACCAGCTTCCACTCACCAGTTTGAGGCGTAAGTGGTCTCCGATAATCCTCGGCCTTCTTGAAGTAGTGGAGAACATTATCATACTCCCAGCCAGTGTTGCCAAGGTCGGCCCAGTGGTCATAGTCCCGCCTGTTGCCTCTCACATACACCATGCCGTTGGTAGTACTGCCTCCGCCTATCACACGGGCGTGGGGGATGATGGCTTGCTGGGGGAGAGGGATTATTGGTCAGAGGGATTGATTGGCTTGCTGGGGGATTATTGGTGAGAGGGATTGCGTATGTATGGTGGCCTATTTAGAATGACACAAGTAAAGGAGTGATTTAATTTGACAACTTAGGGAAGGGAATGTGACGGTTTTGTTCTTTGGGAGGATTTATGAATGGATGGTAGCCTAGGCCTATTTGTAAATTGATGTAAGAACAGATGAGAGATTGGGATGATAGTCTACAACGTATATATGCTTCATTTATATTATAGCTACAGGGAATGAGATCTCACTGAGGAGGCAGAGAGGTTGATTGGCCATAAGAGTGATTCTAAATGGATATACCGTAATTGATATAACTGATGCGTTGGGGTAGAAGGCCGAGTCCATTATTTTTAGTCTTTATTATTGTATATGTAGAGATAAAATTATGGTTTATAGTTCAAATTATGTCTTTGGAAGTGATGAAATGGCCAAAACAATGCTATTTCACGTTAATGTTCTTATATTCCTTCTCATATCCATTCAATGTTTCACACAAAATTGCTCCGGTTTGACACCCTGGTTGGGATACAGACTGAATGACAATGAAAGAGGTATGGTAGTACAAAAAAAAAAAAAAAAAAAAAAAAAAGTGGTCAATTTGAGAGGTGACTGAACTGAGATATTGGAATGTAAGCTGAAAGGAAAGAGTGGGGTTGAGTTGAAGGTAGAAATGGATTGAGATGGATAGATAATAGAAGTAGAAGAAGTATAGACTGGGTGATACAGATGACTATACTCTGTCTTATTTCTGCTGATGAAAAAATGATTCCCTTGGCAACTGATTTCTCAATAAATAATTGAAACATCAGAAGCTATTCAGTCACTGCATCATATTTTTGCCAAGTTTTCATAATTAATAACATATTTGGCTATAAAATCATTGTAATAGCTGAGTAACCAAGATACGGTACTAACATGGCAATTTACCATCAGCTGGAAAAAAACAGGCTATAGTTGGGAAACGGGAGTGTGTGAATGTTGCAAGAGAGGGGGGGGGGGAGCTTGTGAGTGAAAGGCTTTGGAACGAGAGAGAGAAAGAGAGCACGCAGTATAAAAGAGGTGTCACAGACGCTTTTTCCGTAAATTTTTATGAGCAATTGTAGTGTGAACTCGTCAAGATTTAATTTCTGTATATATTAAAACACCTAGCCTAACTTAATCTACACCGATTCCAATGCGAAAGACTCAAAATAGTACGCTTTTATTTTGTATTTTTTATTTTTTTTAAGCTAGCTGCTAACCTACCTTTAAAACTTACAAATTGTCGTGCTCTTTTTCCTAATTTGAACAATAGAAAGTGTAGAATAATATGTCAAATATACAGTATGTGTACACAGTCATGGCGTAATTTATGAAAAAAAAAAAAATAGCTAAAAAGCCACAACAACAGCAAAACAAATAGCAGGCTGGATCCTGAGAACCTTCCACACAAGAAATGAGAGGTGTATGCTAACATTGTGGAAGTCACTGGTCCTACCACGACTGGAGTACTGCTCCCAGCTCTGGTCTCCCCAAAAAGTAGGAGAAATAACAGAAATTGAAGCCACCCAGAGGACATTCACCAGTAAAATCCATGGGTTTCAACACTTTAACTACTGGGAGAGACTTAAGGAGCTGCAGCTGTACTCACTTCAAAGACGTAGGGAGAGATACATCATCATCTACGTCTGGAAGATTTTGGAAAAAAAGGTACCAAACCCAAACATCCAAGAGACTCAGCACCAAAGGCGAGGGAGGCTGTGCTATGTGAGGACTACGCCGGGATCAACACAAAAAATCAAATCCCTGATCCATCACAGCTTTACATACAATGGAACCAGACTGTTCAACTGTATACCAGCCCCTCTCAGGAACATGACCGGGGTGTCTCCAGACACCTTCAAGAAACACTTGGACATGTGGCTGGCCAAAATACCGGACCGGCCACCAACACCAGGATACCCCAGCACCAACTCCAACCGACTTCTGGAATGGAGAGTGGAAGAAAGGGAGCTGCCTGGTCGCAGTGGAGCCCCAGCTCAACTGTGTCACTAACGGACGGAATACAACTAAGTGTAACTAAGTGTAAGTGTAAGCCTAGCCTATACAAAATTGGCTGTAACGCAATTTCCAAACGCACACAGTTGCATAGATATTCATGGCACGTGTCTGCAAATTGGGGACTGGGGAGGATGTAGATCAATACTCAATAGAGCCTTATCATTTAGAGGTCCAAAGAAAGTGTCTAGAGATAATCGAAATTACATTTTTGCTCCAGGAAATTTTGCATTTTGAACATAGTTAACCTTGAAAAGTGGGAAAAGCAGCGTTTTCTTTTGCTCCTTGGTGATAGAGAAATTTTATATTTATGCCTAACTAAATTATTGTGTATATGGTTTTGTGTGTGTGTTTTTTTTTTTTTTTTTTTTTTTTTTTTTTGTAATTCAAAATTATATTTTGCTAAATCGTTATTTCCACATAGTGATTTTGATAAGTTATTTTGTCTTTATATTGTGTCGTCCCTGTTTTGGTTTGTTTAGTTGGCAAGTTTTACATTATAATATAAAAATTTAGAAGAGGTACGAGATGATTTTGCTTACGTAATGATGCGGGTGGCCGTGTGTGAGGGTGGGCATAGGAGGGAGGGAGCCAAAATAACACATGTTTGCGAGAGTGAAGTAGGGGATGTCGGATGTTTTGTGTTTGCGAGAGTGAAGTAGGGGATGTCGGATGTTTTGTGTTTGCGAGAGTGAAGTAGGGGATGTCGGATGTTTTGTGTTTGCGAGAGTGAAGTAGGGGATGTCGGATGTTTTGTGTTTGCGAGAGTGAAGTAGGGGATGTCGGATGTTTTGTGTTTGCGAGAGTGAAGTAGGGATGTCGGATGTTTTGTGTTTGCGAGAGTGAAGTAGGGATGTCGGATGTTTTGTGTTTGCGAGAGTGAAGTAGGGATGTCGGATGTTTTGTGTTTGCGAGAGTGAAGTAGGGATGTCGGATGTTTTGTGTTTGCGAGAGTGAAGTAGGGATGTCGGATGTTTTGTGTTTGCGAGAGTGAAGTAGGGATGTCGGATGTTTTGTGTTTGCGAGAGTGAAGTAGGGATGTCGGATGTTTTGTGTTTGCGAGAGTGAAGTAGGGATGTCGGATGTTTTGTGTTTGCGAGAGTGAAGTAGGGATGTCGGATGTTTTGTGTTTGCGAGAGTGAAGTAGGGATGTCGGATGTTTTGTGTTTGCGAGAGTGAAGTAGGGATGTCGGATGTTTTGTGTTTGCGAGAGTGAAGTAGGGATGTCGGATGTTTTGTGTTTGCGAGAGTGAAGTAGGGATGTCGGATGTTTTGTGTTTAATCGTTATATTGTTATTTTGTTAATAGTGATTTGTTCCAGTATAGGACCGGCGAAGTCTTTTAAATTTTATTATAGGTATCCTATACTTAGACGATTATGTGCAGTTTAAGAAGGATCTGTGGTGGTAAAAAGTGTTAAGAGAGATCGTTCTAAGCCTGTTAATTACTGGAGGCCCTTCTTAATTGGAATATAATCGTCTAATATCGGCCAGTATATAATGAAAAGGACGGAACTGGTACTGCACAGGTTAAGGGACTTGCTATTCGTTTGACACCCTGCAAGTGTACCGTAACGGTGTAACCAAAGCAATCCATGTAATCGTCATCGTGATCTATGAAGTACAAAGGAGTACAAAGGAGTACAAAGGAAATCAAGCAACAACAGATCTAGTGACCCTTCTAGGTTGCTTGTCCTCCAAAACACTGAGGATCAAGTGTCCAAACAGTGGTTTAGAGTGGGTAAGGGAACATTGGAAAGGGAACTACTGCCCTGCCACTAACGTGGCAGGACTAGGAAGTTAGTAGGGGACATATGGGTTAGTAACTGAGGGGAGGATAAAGTTATTCATTTACAAACGCAGTCAGTCGCGGGTTTGATGCGAGATATTTGTCTAGGCGGAATTTAAATGAATCAACGGTGCTGCAGTCTATAACGTCTCGGGGAAGCCCATTCCACAAGTTGACAACTCGATTGAAGAAGAAATTCTTAGATTCGTGCGAGTTAAAAGATTTACCAATAATTTTGCAACCGTTTCCCCGCGTGTAATTAGATTGGTCGATAGTGAAGTACTTACTACAGTTCATATTGTCGATGCCTTTGATGATTTTGAACACTTGAATTAAGTCGCCTCTTAATCTGCGCTGGGTTAAAGGAAATAGATTTAATTCTCTAAGACGCTCTTCGTATGGTTTGTTCTTTAGGCTAGGTATCATTTTGGTAACTCTACGTTGAACTCGTTCTAGCTTGTTTATATCTTTTGGTAATAAGGGCACCAGGATTGAACGCAGTATTCCAGAAGAGGGCGGACTAAGGAATTGTAAAGGGTTAGGATAACTTCTTTGGATTTATGCTCAAATGACCTGCCTATAAAGCCAATTATTTTGTTTGCCTTCTTAACAACTTCTGAACATTGTTGACTCGGTTTTAGGTTACTCGATATTGTTACTCCCAGATCAGTTTCTCTGTTTACATTCTTAAGCTGAGTGCCATTCATCGAATAGTTTGCTTTCTCATTTAGGTATCCGATATGTAGTACTTTACATTTATCCGCATTGAAACTCATTTGCCAAATTTGGGCCCAACATGACAATTTATCTAGATTGTGTTGCATATCGTCAACTTGTTCTTTTGAGAGTACGCTATTTGCAATTTTTGTATCGTCAGCAAATTTTGAGATTGTGCAGGTGAGACCCTCATCTATGTCGTTGATGTAAATTAGAAAGAGAATTGGTCCTAGTACCGATCCCTGGGGTACCCCGCTACTTACATTGGTCCATTTAGATGCCTTACCGTTTATGACTACCCTTTGCTTTCTGTTGCTGAGCCAATTTTCTATCCATTTCAACACACCGTCTTGTATTCCATGCGCTTTTAGTTTTAGCAGTAAACGTTTGTGGGGAACTTTGTCAAAGGCCTTTTGAAAATCAAGGTATATAATATCTACAGCTTTACTCTCATCGTAGAGGTTGAGGATATCGTGGAAGAAGTCTAAGAGGTTTGTTAAACAGGAACGTTTTTTACGAAAGCCGTGTTGAGTATCTTTAAGTATGTTATTTTCCTCCAAGTGATTTACGAGTCTGTCTCGTATGACCGTTTCTAGCATTTTACATACAACTGAGGTTAAGCTAATTGGACGATAGTTACTGGGTAGGGATTTGCTGCCTTTTTTGAATATCGGTGTTACGTTGGCTAGCTTCCACTGATCAGGCATAGTTCCAGACTGCAAGGATTTATTGAATAGTAATGTCAGTGGTTTGGAGAGCTCATTCTTAGCTTCCTTTAGAACTCTAGGCGAGATTGTATCAGGTCCTGGCGTTTTATTTACCTTGAGTTTATCTAAACAATTCAATACTTCTCTCTCTGTAACGGTGATATTGCTTAGAACATCTGAATTATCAATCTGAATCGGCGATGGTGTAGGGATATCACTGAGGTCTTCTGTTGTAAAAACTGATGCAAAGAAGGTATTGAGGGCATTACTCATTTGTACTTCGTCTTTGGTGTATTCTCCTTTTTCATCGACTAACGGTCCAACAGTTGAAGTAACTACTTTTTTCTTTCTGATATAACTATAGAATTCTTTCGGGTTTGTTTTACTTTGATTCGCAATATGTAACTCTAAGGTCTTTTTACTTTGCTTAATTAACTTTTTGGCTTTGCGTCGTAGCTCTACAAATTTCACCCGTTCTTCGTCATTTTGTGAGGATTTTAATCTATCATTAGCACATTTTTTAGCAAGCAGGCAGTTTGAAATATCTTTATTCCACCATTTGGGCTTATTATTATGGCCTGGACGCCGTATTTTCGATGGTATGCAGTCTTGCACTGCTTTTAGGTAAGTGGTTTCGAATAACTTCCAAGATGTATTTATGTCGTTATTGTTAATTAAAAAGCTCCAGTCAGTTTCTTTAAACATAGCTCTAAGTTTATGGAAGTTTGCTTTCTTGAAATTAGGGACTTTTTCGATGCTACTATTTGGTTCGTTACTAGTAAACTTTAAAGTGAAAGTTATCGTACGATGGTCGCTGTTACTGAATTCATCACCAACATTCAAATTCTCTATCAATTCTTCTTTTGTTGCAAGTACAATGTCAAGAACGTTATTACCACGGGTCGGCATTCGAACAAATTGATAAAGCGAACTCTCTTGCAAGTTCGTATACAAGTCATGTCCGGAGTGTGAAGTAAGAGTATCGCCCCACTCGGTCACAGGTAAATTAAAGTCGCCAAAAATTACGGTATCTTGTGAGTTACTTACATCTGCAATTTGTTCGTAAATTTCTCGGTCAGTTTGCACTGATTGAGCTGGAGGTCTGTATATTAACGCAAGTATTATTTTTGTACCTTTATTATTCTTTATTAGCACAAAAGATGTGTCGACGTTCACAATTTGAGGTTTTGACACGAGGGTCGGGTTAAGACTTTCTTTGATATAAAATAAAACGCCACCTCCATTTTTATTTATTCGGCTGTTCTCAAACATTACATAACCGGGAAGTGAATACTCTGCTAAAAAGTCTCTATCTTGTGTATTGAGCCAAGATTCTGTTATGCCAATCACATCATAATTTTCTGTAAACACTAGTTCCTCTAAATCTGAAAATTTATTGCGTATGCTACGAGCGTTTGCATAGAAAACCTTTAAAGTTGCGGTTTTAGAACTCGCAGATCGTTCTTTCATCGAATTTTTGGTTCTGGTCGGATCTACATTTACATTCATGGCTGTCCTCGGTCCTCGGTCGTTATCCCTGACGGTTTTGAATTTGGGTCGTGTTGGTGGAGCTTTATCCAAATTCGCGGTTCTTGACGGATTAGTATTTAATTCCTTTGTAGATTGCCGTCCTCGCTGTCTTCGGTCCTCCTTCCTGGTTGTCCTGTGCTGAGTCGATTTCTTCTCCGAAAATCCTTCACCGCATCGTTGAGAAGACGCCCAAAACGCGCTGCTCCCACCTGGTTCAGATGAACTCCATCATCCGAAAACAAATAGTCATCGTAGTAGAAATTGTCCCAGGTGTCGACGAATCCCACGTTCTCCTTCCTGCAGAGGTTTGCTAGACAACGATTTGTGCTGGTGGCTATGTTGTAAAATCGGCTCTCTACACCGAGCCGGGGGACGATTCCTGAGACGATGATCCTTGATGACTTCTCCTTAAACGACTTGATCAGCTGCTGGTACTTTAAAAGCAAATCTTCCGACCGGGTTCGCTGTATATCGTTGGATCCAACGTGGATGACGTACATTGTATTTGCAGGGGCCAGCTTTGATACTTCGTCAACTGCTGCAACTACGTCATCCACACCACCACCAGGGATACAAAAACGCTTCCTGGTCTTAGGTGCCCTGGCGCAAAACTCTGTGAGCTGACCACGTATCATCGAGTCTCCCACGAGCCGGACTTCTTCTATTTCCTCTTCGTCATCTGAGTCTGCGAGTATCTGGAAACGGTTTTGACACTCGGTAATCGGTATGTGTTTCCTGGTCTTGGGGCAAACGTTGTTCCTCACGACACGGAAGTTGTCTTGAGGGGGAAGAGAGTCGCTATTTGTATCTTGAGTATCGGAAACATCAGCTGAAATGGCTACTGTAGGCGTTGAAGTGAATGACATAGTGACGCAACTGGCGCGCGATTGATTAGTTCTGCATGAATAATATTATTAGAAAGTTAACCCTCTTCACTATAGTCGTTTTCATTTCATCTGGCAGCAAATTAAACCCCTTAGCAGCTAATTTTTCGATGCTTAATTAATGGCAAAATATGAAACTACTACTGTATGTCTCTACATCATAATTATTAAGACCAAGTTTATATAATCATCACCATATTTCACTGCAAACTACTACTGTGTCTCTACATCATATTAAGACCAAGTTTATATAATCATCACCATATTTCACTGCAAACTACTACTGTGTCTCTACATCATATTAAGACCAAGTTTATATAATCATCACCATATTTCACTGCAAACTACTACTGTGTCTCTACATCATATTAAGACCAAGTTTATATAATCATCACCATATTTCACTGCAAACTACTACTGTGTCTCTACATCATATTAAGACCAAGTTTATATAATCATCACCATATTTCACTGCAAACTACTACTGTGTCTCTACATCATAATTATTAAGACCAAGTTTATATAATCATCACCATATTTCACTGCAAACTCTTCAAAATATCTGAGAAATCTTGATGGGAACTTTGCAATTTACCGTCAGTTGAAAAGAAACAGGGTATAGTCTGTTTCCTTTCAACTAACGGTAAATTGCAAAGTTCCCATCAAGATTTTCCAGTTATTTTGAAGATTTAGTAGTGAAATATGGTGCTAATTATATAAACTTAGTCATACCCCTTCTGTATCGGCGACGTCTTTTTCGGTTTATTCTAGCTATATTTCGACGAATTTGTGTAGTTTAAGAAGTATCTGTGGTAGTAAGAATGGTTAAGTGAGATAGTTCGAAGCCTGGTAATTGCTGGAGGCCTTTTTGAAAATGAATAAAATCGTCCAATAGTAGCCAGAATAAAGTAAAAAAAGACGTCGCCGGCACAGAAGGGGTTAATATGATGCAGAGACATAGTAGTTTCATATTTTCCCATTAAGTATCGATAAATTAGATGCTAAGGGATTACCGGTCAATTTATAGTAAGCTGAGAAGAAACCGAGTATAGGATTATAATCTAATCAGATGACAATGTTATTTTGTTTTCATGTAAGGTACCCCAAGGCGACAATTATTACCGCCGCCAACGAAATTGGACGGAGATAGGTTTTGCCTCTGGTTTGTCTGTTTGCTTGTCTGTCTGTCTGTAAACAAGATATCTCATAAAGTTATGAACCGATTTTCACGAAAGTTGGTGGGCATATAGGACATGCGCCTGAGAAGAAATTATTTATTATAGGAGGGTGATCGGTAGAGCGCATACCTGCTCCAGCGAGGACGGCTCACATAATTATTAACCGATGTTCACGAAATTTGATGGGCAGATAGGATATGCGCCAAGGAAGAAGTGATTCAATTTAGCAGGCGATCAGAAGAGCACCTACCAAGCGGATATAAGTGAATCAACCTGAGTTCTTATAATTATAGTCTCGTGGAGGACTAGGCCTATGCCTTCGAACACGTGGCCAGTTTTTTATACTTTAACCATGACTATTTTACACATTTCCCCCCACCAGTTCGGCTAAGTGATACGATTGTAATCATCCTGGTACTATTATGGAACCTCTCTGAATTATACAGTATATATATATATATATATATATATATATATATATATATATATATATATATATATATATATATATATATATATATATATATATATATATATATATATATATATATACTGTACATATATATACACAGTATGTACAGTATATGTCGTCAAAATCTAGACCGTATATATTGAACCACGGTCGGGGGATCTTTAATTCGCTAAATACGTACTTCTTCAAAAATAAGGCATTAAACCCTCCGAAGCTATTACACCTTCAACTAGAACACAGGTGGGCTCAGGTGTGAACCATTGAAAGGTGTGGGTGGGTAATGGTGTTAATTGGAAAGGTGTTGCAGTATTTGGTGTTAATAATGTGTGTGTGTGTGTGTGTGTGTGTGTGTGTGTGTGTGTGTGTGTGTGTGTGTGTGTGTGTGTGTGAAAGAAAGAGAGAGAGAGAGAGAGAGAGAAGGGGAGAGGTTAAGAACAAAGAGAGACAAGTTAAAAGAAACTATTATAGACAAACCAAGGGAGAGATTGAACTACAGGAAAATTTAGAGAGATAGAGAGTATGAGAGAGAATGAGTGTGTGTTTTGCTTGATAATGATTAAGCTCTACCGGTACTGTATATCGAAGGTACAATGATTCTCAGCAACCATATCATTGTGTTTTATGAGGTGAGTGTGAGAGACTGCATCTGTATGTGCGTGTGTGTAATTGTGTGCGTGTGTGTGTGTACGTGCCTGTGTATGTGTGACAACAATGATAATAAACAAGTTGAGCCACCTCTCATGACGCGCCACAAACCACTCAAAAGTTCCCAAATCCGCCTCTCGTCTGCCATCTTTGTGGTTTAAGGGGACAGTGTTTTTTTGGGTGTGTATATAATTATATATATATATATATATATATATATATATATATATATATATATATATATATATATATATATATATATATATATATATATATATATATATATATATATAAACAGTACCGATATATATTTATATTAATTTATTCTATAGTTTCCTCGCTAGACCTTCATCAAGATTAAAAAACACTCTCTGATGATGATGATTATGATGTTGTTGTTGCAAGCACTCCAGGGCATAATATTATATACAGTAGGTTGATGATGTTACAAGCACTCCAGGGCATAATATTATATACAGTAGGTTGATGATGTTACAAGCACTCCAGGGCATAATATTATATACAGTAGGTTGATGATGTTACAAGCACTCCAGGGCATAATATTATATACAGTAGGTTGATGATGTTACAAGCACTCCAGGGCATAATATTATATACAGTAGGTTGATGATGTTACAAGCACTCCAGGGCATATATATAGGTCGATGGTTCTCGCTCCAAAACACTCCACCGAGGGAATGAGGGCTCTCTCTCATAGACGGTGATGATGAAGGGGGCATGATGAAGCTTTTATCAAATCTATTCTTCTCCATGGATCATAAAATACAACACATTTTAGCTCCTTCTTTATCGGTGGTGTCTTTTTAACTTCATTCTAACTATATTTAGAGGATTTTGAGCAGTTCAGAAAGGATCTGTGATAGTGAAGAGGGTTAAGTGAGCCTGTTAATTGCTGGAGACCCTTTTGAATCTGAATAAATCGTCTAATAGTAACCAGAATAAAGTTAAAAGGACGGCACCGGTACAGAAGGGGTTAAAAGTACCGTTATTAAAGGGAGTTATCATAGTGTTTACCTTCGTTGTTCGACAAGTCATTATGAAACTACTATGTCTGTGCATCATAGTATTGCCATATGTAATTGACTACATATTTGGCTATGAGATCGTGTGGTAGCTAAGTACCGATAATTAAGATGAGAACAGGACCTACGTTAAACATAAAATAATGCATGTCACCAGCTGTTTTTGACACGATACCGTTTCCCAAAAAATTATGAACAGTACAAAATCGGGTGAGGGCTGGTCCTGTCCAGAGTGAGGTTTGGCATCCTCTACCCAACCTTAGCCGTTTATATGTCTCTTTTACTGTCCTACTTTTCCTTCTGGAGGTGGGGGGGGGGCTAGTAATCCTCCTCCCCTTGTAAACTTCACTTATTAGACGAGACAGAGAAAGGGGCGAGGGAACCACCAAAAGACCCCTTCGAGAACAATTTGTACATATGTCGATAGAAAAATGTCGGTTTCTCCTAAATTACAGGCTTGTTATCGCTTGCCAGGAAGAAATCGACACCTAAATGGCTCGAAAGGTCTTGAAACTGACAAAGAACTGGCGTAAAAGTCCTTAATACGCCAAACGAATGGGGCGAACTTTTTAAAATCTCAAACATAATGGGGCTGAACATGAGAGGGGGGGGGGGGGGGGGGGGGAGAAATATAAACTCTTAACCCTTTCACGCACATATGACGCAGAGGTTGCCAGATTAGCAATAAGAAATAGAGTTCTCTCACTCTTATAATTACCTTCATTTTGGAGAGGTAATTATAAGAGTGAGAGAACTCTATTTCTTATTGCAAATCTGGCAACCTCTGCGTCATATGTGCGTGAAAGGGTTAATATAAATTTGATATAAATTGTTTAAAATCTCCGTTCCTCCCCTCTTCCACCAACTCCACCTCTACTCTTCCTTTCCACTTCTCCAGCTCTAATACAATGATTTAAGGGGGTAGGGGGTATTTATTGGTCTATTTGCTTAAGTATTTATTACTGTTATAGTTTCCTCACTAAACCTCCATCAAGCTTAAAAAACATTCTAGATATATTTGTAAATTTTTCGGTAGAAAATTGTCCCGGTCGAAGACCGGTTGTTCATAAATTACAGGCTTGCTAGCGTTCGCTAGGAAAACAATGATACCTAAATGGCACGAAACTTCTTGATATTGACAAAGAATGCATATCCCTTGTTTCTAAACTACCCGGTACGGTATCCTTCGGTTTCTATCTCTCTATCTGTGTCTTTATTTCCAATTTCCTTTGTGACCGTTCCATGGGTGTAGTTGTGGACGGCCATCGCTCACTTCCTCAACCTGTCAACTCCGGTATTCACCAGGGCTTTGTCCTATCTCTAGTTCTAATCACTAATTGTTAATGATCTTCTCAACTGTACCTCTAGTCCTATCCACTCATATGCCAACAACTTTACCCTACACTCTGTATCTACCTTTCTACAACGACACTCCAATGCAGTTATTTCAAAATGAGAGCACAGTACTTTCATCTTCTGATCCATCAACTATTTCCACTTGGGGCAGAGATAACCTTGTTGCTTTCAAAACTCTATTTCTCTACTGAATTGAACGATGGTGGACTAATAACTAAAGCCCAGATTATTACCAGAACCAGTCCAATCTCTGCTTGCCCTAGGATCTCTGTTCTACAGTTATCAAAGAGTTATGAGTCTCCAGTCAGTCAGCCAGAGAAAACTACCCTGTCACCGTGAGAGAGAGAGAGAGAGAGAGAGAGAGTACAAAGGAGTACAAAGGAAATCAAGCAACAACAGATCTAGTGACCCTTCTAGGTTGCTTGTCCTCCAAAACACTGAGGATCAAGTGTCCAAACAGTGGTTTAGAGTGGGTAAGGGAACATTGGAAAGGGAATTACTGCCCTGGAACTAATGTCCGTGGCAGGATTAGGAAGTTAGTAGAGGACAGATGGGTTAGTAACTGAGGGGGGGATAAAATAAAGTTATTCATTTACAAACGCAGTCAGTCGCGGGTTTGATGAGAGATATTTGTCTAGGCGGAGTTTAAATGAATCAACGGTGATGCAGTCTATAACGTTTCGGGGAAGCCCATTCCACAAGTTGACAACTCGATTGAAGAAGAAATTCTTAGATTCGTGTGAGTTAAAAGATTTACCAATAATTTTGCAACCGTTTCCCCGCGTGTAATTAGATTGGTCGATAGTGAAGTACTTACTACAGTTCATATTGTCGATGCCTTTGATGATTTTGAACACTTGAATTAAGTCACCTCTTAATCTGCGCTGGGTTAAAGGAAATAGATTTAATTCTCTAAGACGCTCTTCGTATGGTTTGTTCTTTAGGCTAGGTATCATTTTGGTAACTCTACGTTGAACTCGTTCTAGCTTGTTTATATCTTTTTGGTAATAAGGGCACCAGGATTGAACGCAGTATTCCAGAAGAGGGCGGACTAAGGAATTGTAAAGGGTTAGGATAACTTCTTTGGATTTATGCTCAAATGACCTGCCTATAAAGCCAATTATTTTGTTTGCCTTCTTAACAACTTCTGAACATTGTTGACTCGGTTTTAGGTTACTCGATATTGTTACTCCCAGATCGGTTTCTCTGTTTACATTCTTAAGCCGAGTGCCATTCATTGAATAGTTTGCTTTCTCATTTAGGTATCCGACATGTAGTACTTTACATTTATCCGCATTGAAACTCATTTGCCAAATTTGGGCCCAACATGACAATTTATCTAGATTGTGTTGCATATCGTCAACTTGTTCTTTTGAGAGTACGCTATTTGCAATTTTTGTATCGTCAGCAAATTTTGAGATTGTACAGGCGAGACCCTCATCTATATCGTTGATGTAAATTAGAAAGAGAATTGGTCCTAGTACCGATCCCTGGGGTACCCCGCTACTTACATTGGTCCATTTAGATGCCTTCCCGTTTATGACTACCCTTTGCTTTCTGTTGCTGAGCCAATTTTCTATCCATTTCAACACACCGTCTTGTATTCCATGCGCTTTTAGTTTTAGCAGTAAACGTTTGTGGGGAACTTTGTCAAAGGCCTTTTGAAAATCAAGGTATATAATATCTACAGCTTTACTCTCATCGTAGAGGTTGAGGATATCGTGGAAGAGGTCTAAGAGGTTTGTTAAACAGGAACGTTTTTTACGAAAGCCGTGTTGAGTATCTTTAAGTATGTTATTTTCCTCTAAGTGATTTACGAGTTTGTCTCGTATGACCGTTTCTAGCATTTTACATACAACTGAGGTTAAGCTAATTGGACGATAGTTACTGGGTAGGGATTTGCTGCCTTTTTTAATATCGGTGTTACGTTGGCTAGCTTCCACTGATCAGGCATAGTTCCAGACTGCAAGGATTTATTGAATAGTAATGTCAGTGGTTTGGAGAGCTCATCCTTAGCTTCCTTTAGAACTCTAGGCGAGATTGTATCAGGTCCTGGCGTTTTATTTACCTTGAGTTTATCTAAACAACTCAATACTTCTCTCTCTGTAACGGTGATATTGCTTAGAACATCTGAATTATCAATCTGAATCGGCGATGGTGTAGGGATATCACTGAGGTCTTCTGTTGTAAAAACTGATGCAAAGAAGGTATTGAGGGCATTACTCATTTGTACTTCGTCTTTGGTGTATTCTCCATTTTCATCGACTAACGGTCCAACAGTTGAAGTAACTACTTTTGTCTTTCTGATATAACTATAGAATTATTTCGGGTTTGTTTTACTTTGATTCGCAATATGCAACTCTAAGGTCTTTTTACTTTGCTTAATTAACTTTTTGGCTTTGCGTCGTAGCTCTACACATTTCACCCGTTCTTCGTCATTTTGTGAGGATTTTAATCTATCATTAGCAAATTTTTTAGCAAGCAGGCAGTTTGAAATATCTTTATTCCACCATTTGGGCTTATTATTATGGCCTGGACGTCGTATTTTCGATGGTATGCAGTCTTGCACTGCTTTTAGGTAAGTGGTTTCGAATAACTTCCAAGATGTATTTATGTCGTTATTGTTAATTAAAAAGCTCCAGTCAGTTTCTTTAAACATAGCTCTAAGTTTATGGAAGTTTGCTTTCTTGAAATTAGGGACTTTTTCGATGCTACTATTTGGTTCGTTACTAGTAAACTTTAAAGTGAAAGTTATCGTACGATGGTCGCTGTTACTGAATTCATCACCAACATTCAAATTCTCTATTAATTCTTCTTTTGTTGCAAGTACAATGTCAAGAACGTTATTACCGCGGGTCGGCGTTCGAACAAATTGATAAAGCGAACTCTCTTGCAAGTTCGTATACAAGTCATGTCCGGAGTGTGAAGTAAGAGTATCGCCCCACTTGGTCACAGGTAAATTAAAGTCGCCAAAAATTACGGTATCTTGTGAGTTACTTACATCTGCAATTTGTTCGTAAATTTCTCGGTCAGTTTGCACTGAGTGAGCTGGAGGTCTGTATATTAACGCAAGTATTATTTTTGTACCTTTATTATTCTTTATTAGCACAAAAGATGTGTCGACGTTCACAATTTGAGGTTTTGAGGAGAGAGAGAGAGAGAGAGAGAGAGAGAGAGAGAACGAGAACGGGCCGAGTGACTTGTAAAAAAAAAAAAAAAAAAATTTATGTTGGATTTCAGCTTCCTTTTCCCGCGATACATTGTCCCGCGATACATTTTCCCGCGATACATTTTCCCGCGATACATTTTCCTTTCTCTGGTGATCGTCTTTCTCTACTGGTACTTCTGTTCTTGTTTTTCTTTCTTATATTTTGGTTTGCTTTTCTCAAGGGGGTAGAGTTTATTTATTGACTTATTTAGTTAGTTACTGTATTTATATTAATTACTCAATTAGTTTGGCGTTTTTTATACCTTTCGTGCCATTTTGGTGTCGATTTCTTTCCTGACGAACGAAAGCGGATCTGCAATTTAAAATGGAGGAACCGACCTTTGGCCGGGACAATTTTCAACGGAAAAATGCACAAATGTATCTCGAAGGGAGGTCTTGGGACTTGGGGTGATTATTTTAGCTTGATGGAAGTCTACGGAGGAAACTATGAAATACTGGTAAATAAAAACATAAGTAAAACATTTTTAATTAATATATAAACATTTTCCCTTAAAGTTTAATTATTTTAGTACGAAAACAGAAAATTACACTTCCTTTCTGGATATCATTAGTAGCTTTAATTCAGCTTAGGAAGGATTTGAGGGAAGCATAGGAAAATCACATGTTGGTAGCCACAATATGTAATGTTAAGGGAGACCACCTTGCCTTTTTTTCTCTTTCTCTCCCTCTCTCTTTGGCTTATATCCTTTCGGCCCCATTCAGCCTACTGTCTTAAGACGTTTACCCCCATCCAGGTGTCAATATTTTCCTGGCGAGCGGTAGCGAGCCAGCATATATATAATTTTTGTTTTGACAGCAAGCTAAATTTGTACATTTTTCGATAGAAAAATTTCTCCGGCGAAGCCGGATTTCTCCATACAATGCTGGCTCGCTATCGCTCGCCAGGAAGAAATCAACATCTGGATGGGGATAAACGTCTTAAAACAGTTGGCTGAATGGGGCCGAATGGATACAAGCCAGGGAAAGAGAGAAAATGAGGGAAAGATACAAAAAAAAGCCGGTGACCCCCCTTAATGGTCGTCATTATAGTGAATAGGGCTAGTCAGAAGTTACTATAGTCGGTTTGATTTGAGATGACTGTAAATTGCATCCCTTGACAACTGATTTATCGATACTTTATGGATAAATATGAACCTACTAAGTAACCCTCTCGTTATCCTGTGGACTCAGGGGTTGCCGTTTAGGATTCAGAAATAGAGTTCTCACAATCTCATAATTACCTCTGCACAATTAGTGTTCTGCCCACAGCTCACTCAAAGACAACCTGCAGAGGTTAAAGTAACTAAACTAAAGGTTTCTAAATAGATAAATAAATAAATATACACAATTGTGCACCAAACTGTGATAACGAGATGGCTCATTTTAGTGTAGGCTACGGGAATTTTAATGGACATTCTTTCAAATTATGGACAATAACATTTGCATAATTTTCGAGCAGTTTGCCATATGGTTGGTGGTCATATGCGGAATGATCATCGCACTCATTGACGCTAATTTATCCAGACCACAGGAAACTTGCACAATTCTCGCAAATTATAGACAATCACTTTTGCATAATATAATTTGTATTTATTTCAATCCCAACACCAAACACCTTCCAATGAAAATAATGAAAGCATGTGATCCTACCGGGATTCGAACCTGGGTTACAACATACAGATCCTAAACACTCTAACCGTTACACCATCAAGACAGTTATAAGTACAGCACATGACCACGATAGATATCCATTTATCGAATACTGGATAGTAATCTAATCATGTACTGTACCTAACTGCACTAGGAATAGCTTAATGCTTAAACATATTTTATAAGGCACAGATCACTTAGGACCGACCTCACTACGGAAGATTCTTGAATCTATTGATAAAATCTATCAATTTGTTATTGATATACAGTATGTTCGAGAATTCGTTGCCATATGGTTCGTGATTAAGACGGAAAGATTATTGCATTAATTTACGCTAATTTATCCAGACCGCAGAAACTCACGCAATTTCAAAACAATGGCTTAACTTTCATCGCATTCTGGTTAAGGTGGAGCTGTTAACTGGACCCCCTTCACCCTCATGTTTATCCCCCGTTAGTTTTGAGATCGTAAGACGTTCGCCTTATTAGTTTGGCTAGTTTGAGACCTTCCGCCCCTTTTCTTTGCCAATTTTAGGACCTTTCGTGCCATTTACAGTACCGTACGTGTCGATTTTGTCCTGGCGATCGAAAGCAAGCCTGCAATTTAGGAGGAGCCGGCGTCTTGGTTATATTATATTGTGCAGTTTAAAAAGGATCTGTGGTAGTAAAAAGGGTTAAGTGATGTAGTTCGAACCCTGTTAATTGCTGGAGGCCCTCATTAAACTGACTACAATAGTGTAGTAGGTCGGCAATGGTACTCAAAGGGTTAAATAATACTGCATTAAACCTTCTAAGAAGAACATCTTATATATATATAATTTTACTCCCTAGATCTTCATCAAGCTTAAACAAAAATTAACACCCCCAAGACCCCCCTTCGAGATAAATTTGTACAATTTTCGGTAGAAAAATGTCCTAACGTGATAAATTCTAATAATGTGGTGAATATCGAGCTTAGAGAGAGAGAGAGAGAGAGAGAGAGAGAGAGAGAGAGATAGAGATAGA
This sequence comes from Paralithodes platypus, assembly GCA_032716605.1. Lineage (NCBI taxonomy): Eukaryota > Metazoa > Arthropoda > Malacostraca > Decapoda > Lithodidae > Paralithodes > Paralithodes platypus. The sequence goes on from CM064545.1 coordinate 24,994,135, forward strand.
GAGTCATTAGCATAAAGTATACCCATCATCACCTATTAGAGAGAGAGATAGATAGAGAGTCATTAGCATAAAGTATACCCATCATCACCTGTTGGAAATATCCTACCGGTACTTTAAGGGGAGATGGGTCGTTTTTCTGGTCCCCCTTCTTCCTCATGTTTAGCCCCATTAGTTTTCAGATGTTATGACGTTTGCCCCGTTAGTTTGGCGATTTGAAAACCTTTTGTCCCATTTCTATATCAATCTCAAGACCTTTCGTGCCGTTTAGGTGTAGGTTTTTTCCTGGCGAGCAATAGCGAGCCTGTAATTTTAAGAGAAATCGGCCTTCGGCCGGGACATTTTCTTATCAAAAAATGTACAAATGTATCTTGAATGGGGGTCTTGGTGGGTGTTCTTTTATTAGCTTGATGGAGGTATAAGGAGAGAGAGAGAGAGAGACTTAAAGGAACGGAACAAGAGAGGTTAAGGGGAGATAGGCTGTCTAGGTAGTGTTTTATTAAGCTTGATGAAGGTCTAGGGAAGAATCTAATAAACAATATTCAAAAGATAGATAACTTATCAAATATACACGCCCATCCCCCCTTAAGCCAGCTGCCACATCCAAATTTGCTCTCATTGACGCCTTAGAAGAAGATGATGTTGTTGGAGGCAATTGAGGAAGTGGTTGAGGTTTGGTCATTTGGGGAGAGAGAGAGGGGGGGGAGAGAGAGAGAGAGAGGGGGGGGGAGAGAGAGAGAGAGAGGGGGGGGAGAGAGAGAGAGAGAGAGAGAGAGGGGGGAGAGAAAGAGAGAGAGGGTGGGAGAGGGAGGGGGAGAGAGAGAGAGAGGGGGGGGAGAGAGAGAGAGAGATATGTTGGACTGGATGTGATCGTTTGGAGAGATATTTACATAGATTGATATATATATATACACTGGCCACACAGATTTTACGATCCCTGCGAGGTGGCCAGGATTTAATCCTATTCGAGATAGCAACCCTAAGAGAAAGTGGAAGGAGAAAGAGAGAGATATTTATTTATTTTTTTTTTAAAGACCTCCGTCTACGTATTGTGAAAAACCTGTTATCCTCCGGCAAATTGTGGGGTTGAGTGAGTGAAGGGGGGGACAGTGAATGAAAGAGGATACATGTTTTTCATAATACGTGTTGCTAGCCCCAAACGCGCGAGCAACTGTGGCTTTCAACCATCCGACACATCCCCTTTTATTTATGTGCATCACACATGTTACATACAAATAAAGTTTATGTTTTGTTTTACCCTACTGTGGAAAGACTACGGATACACCACTCCTGCCCGGGCCTCACACAGTGACATGACCCAGTCCTGTCGAACTGAACTCATGACGCTGGTGGCATTGCCCCGGAGGATAGCCATCCCTAGTCTTTGCTTGAGCCAGAGGGTTTCCCGGGGTTCTCCTGAAACTTCTCTGATTTTACGGCCTATTTCATTCACCATCTTAAGGGTGGTAGGGCCGAAGACTCCTGAAGTTTCGAATGCCAGGGGCTCGAACTGATGATTTCTGGCGATGGCTTGATATTTTTCTCGCTTTTTATTTTCTGCTATCCGGGCGGCTTCACCTGCTTCGTCGGCGTTTCTGGCGATGTTGGTTGTGGAGATAGTGTCAACACATGTGGCATCCCACACGAGGCACCGGCCATTCTTGTAAGGGAAAGTGGTCATCCCATCTGGCCGTTTGCCGTCTTCTCTGTGAAGTCCATGTGGTTCGAGGATTGATGCACGGTTAGCACTCTGCAGGGCCCGTTTTATGACATCATTTAGTGCAGAGTGTCTTGGCAGGCGGCCTGCGTTGTAATTACATGACAAGGCATGGTGACCTTGAGCATCCATCCATCCAAGTGGTTGAGGTTTGGTCATTTGGGGAGAGAGAGAGAGAGAGAAAGGGTGGGAGAGAGAGAGAGAGGAGGGGGGGGGAGAGAGAGAGAGAGAGGGAGGGGGGAGAGAGAGAGGGATGGGGGGGGGGGGAGAGAGAGAGATATGTTGGACTGGATGTGATCGTTTGGAGAGATATTTACATAGATTTATATATATATATACTGGCCACACAGATCTTACGATCCCTGCGAGGTGGCCAGGATTTAATCCTATTCGAGATAGCAACCCTAAGAGAAAGTGGAAGGAGAAAGAGAGAGATATTAAGTTATGTAATATCGCCACCCTTCCAGTCTCCTCGTATTTCACCTACACCGGAAGTGGTTAGACCAGTTACTGTGTTTGGTGGTTAGTCTACTGTCTGCGGTGATTATGGGAGAGAGAGAGAGTTCTGGTGTTGAATGATTATTCTACTGGCTGGTGATATTGAGATAATAGTAATAATAATTTTAATAATATATGATAGTAATAATAATTATGATAATAATAATAATAATAACAAGAATAATGATAATACAAATAATGATAATAATACAAATAATAATAATAATAATACAAATAATAATACCAATAATAATAATACAAATAATAATAATCATAATAATAATAATATCATCAATAGTACGGTAATAATACAGTTATTTCCTCTAACTAGGGGAGGTGTGGTGGAGTGGTCTTGCCACTGGCCTGGTAATCCAAAGGTCCCGGGTTCAAATCCCGATGTATCAATGGGAAGATATTATTGGGATGGAATTTGTGCTGTACCTGGTATCAGTGCATTACCACAAGCCCACCGAAACGTCAATAAAATACCCTCATTGTTCCCTGATTAAATAGCACTGTATGAATATTCCCATATTCAAAATATGCTATAGGGGTGCAATGCCTGGTGAGTTATCTGCTCAACAGGTGGCGTTGTGTGTGTGTAAGTGTGAGAGTCCGAGTGTAGGGGGTGAGACAGTGAAGCATGGGAACGAGGTGGCTTCAGAGATGGGGTCGTTTCGGGCCATGAGTGAGCACCGTGCCTCATGTGAAGGCAAGATGGCAGGTGCTCGTTGTACTCTACGTGCTTCACATGTCTCACTCCCTAGACTGGAACAAGACCTCACGGGCTTCACTGTTCATTGTAAAGCGGTGAATGTTAAGGCTCTCAGCCTATTCCCGAGAGGAAGTAAGTTGGAATATAGACAAAAAAAAAAAAAATTGTATTCTTGTTGCATGATTTACACAAGATAGATACAATACCGGTATGTGAAAGAGAGTGTGTGAGAGTGAGTTACAAGGAGTTACCAGGAATAGTTAGTATTCCGAAAGGACAGATGGAGGGATAGAAACCGAAGGAGGGTAGTTTGGAAATTAGAGATTTGTGCCAGACTCTATCGAAGGCTTTCGATTTGTCTAGCGCAATTGAAAAAGTCTCACCGAAGTCCTGAAGAGAGGATGACCAAGAGTTAGTAAGCTAAGCAATGAGATCACCAGTAGAGTGGCCCATAAGGAAACTGTATGAAACCGTACTGGCGATCTGAAAATAGATTATGGGAAGATAAATGCTTAAGAAATGTTTTGAATTATGTATAGTTTAAAACAAAATAGAAATGCAAGAAATGAAAGTAATTGGACGATAGTTGGAGGGTTGAGAGCGGTCACCCTGGTTTAGGACAGGTTGAATGATATAAAATGTCCAGCAAGAAGGAAAGACGTTAGAGAAATGACAGAGACAAAAGACAGGAAGTCAGTAAGGAAGAACAGTTTTTGAGTGCAACAGGAGGAACACCATCCAGTCCGTACGCCTTCTTAATATTACGCCCAGAGAAGGCAGAAAGTACATCCTTAGAAGAGATTATGATATTAGGCATGAGTAAGAGAGAGGTGGCTGGATGTGAGGAATAGCACCGGATTCATCCAAGGCCCTTCTCCCTTTGGCTGCGGGACGCGTTCAGGAACGTTCAGGCAATTTAAAGCAATTTACAGGCCCTTAACCCTTATTTGGCGCTGCCGACTGGGAGGCTCTTCGGCAGTACTTCTTTGATTTCCCATGGAATGATTTCTGCTTCCATGGCCGAGGACCCTCGGAGAGTGCTGAACGCATTACCGAGGTAATCCTATCGGGCATGGAAGCATACATTCCATTCTCTTTCTCTCAGACTAATGCTAAAAAATCTTGGTTTACTCACGCCTGTTCTACTGCTGTCCGCAATAAGGAGGAAGCATTCAAACGGTACCGACGCCTTAAAACTCAAGACTCTCATTCTTCATATGTTTCTGCCCGGAATCAAGCCAAATCTGTTCTTCGACTTGCCAAACACTCTTTCATCAATAATAAATGCACTGAACTATCCAACTCTAGCTCTTCCCAAGCTTTCTGGCATCTAGCCAAAAACCTCTCCAACAATTTCTCTTCCTCGTCTTTCCCTCCCCTTTCCCACTCTGATGGCACAACCATCACTTCTTCCTCTGACAAAGCTAAACTCTTCGCTCAAACTTTTGCTAGAAACTCCACCTTGGATGATTCCGGTGCTATTCCTCCCTCTCCGCCCTCCTCTCTCTTACTTATGCCTAATATCCTAATCTCTTCTAAAGATGTACTTTCTACCCTCTCTGGGCTTAACACTAATAAGGCGTACGGTCCGGACGGTGTTCCTCCTGTTGTTCTCAAAAAACTGTGCTTCCGTGCTGACTCCCTGCCTAGGCAAACTCTTTCGTCTCTGTCTATCCTCTAACGTCTTCCCTTCATGCTGGAAGTTTGCTCACATTCAACCTGTCCCAAAGAAGGGTGACCGCTCTCAACCCTCCAACTATCGTCCAATTGCTCTTATCTCTTGTCTTTCTAAAGTTTTTGAAACTATTCTTGCTTCCAAATTTCTTAAGCCTTTCTCTTCTCATAATCTGCTCTCAGATCGCCAGTATGGCTTCCTTAAGGGTCGCTCTACTGGTGATCTTCTTTCATATCTTACTAACTCTTGGTCATCCTCCTTCCGGGACTTCGGTGAGACTTTTTCTATTGCACTAGACATATCGAAAGCCTTCGATAGAGTCTGGCATAAATCTTTAATTTCTAAACTACCCTCCTTCGGTTTCTATCCCTCCATCTGTGCCTTTGTCTCTAATTTCCTTTCCGGCCGTTCCATAGCCGCGGTTGTGGACGGCCATTGTTCACTTCCTCACCCTATAAACTCCGGTGTTCCTCAGGGCTCTGTCCTATCTCCTATTCTCTTTCTAATTTTTATAAATGATCTCCTTAACTGTACCTTAATTCCCATCCATTCATACGCAGACGACTCAACCTTACACTACTCCATTAGTTTTTCAGAACGCCCCAGCCAGCAATCCCTCAACGACAAACGTAATGAAGCCATAGAACTCTTAAATTCTGATCTAAATACTATTTCCAATTGGGGCAGAGAAAACCTTGTTAACTTTAATGCTTCCAAAACCCAATTTCTCCATCTATCTACCCGTCAGGATCTCCCAGCGGACTATCCCTTATTCTTCAACAATACAAAAATCAACCTTTCATCTTCTCTCAATATTCTTGGTGTCTCTTTTTCTTCTGCTCTCATTTGGAAGGACCATATTACCAGTCTTGCTAAGGCAGCCTCCCAGAAGCTGGGTGTGCTCAACCGCCTTAGGGGGTTCTTTTCCCCTGCACAGCTTCTTGCTCTGTACAGGGGCATAGTGCGCCCTTGTATTGAGTATTGTTCACATGTGTGGGGAGGTTCCTCTCACACCGCTCTCCTAGACAAAGTTGAAAGGAAGGCCTTTCGTATCATTAACTCCCGTCCACTCACCAACTCTCTGCAATCTCTCTCTCTCCGCCGCAATGTTGCATCTCTCTCGCTATTCTATCGCTACTATAATAATCAGTGTTCCTCAGAGCTATCCCAGTGCATACCACCTCCTTTACGTAGGGCACGTGGTACCCGTCTTGCAACTCAATCCCACCCCTACTCTGTGCAACTCTCCAACCCAAGAGTGAAACGGTACTCTCAAACTTTCTTCTACTCAACAGCTGAGCTCTGGAACTCTCTCCCAGAATCAGTCTTTCCCTCTTCCTATGACTTAAATTGCTTCAAACTCCGTATGTCCAGGCATTTTGGCTCGAACGTCCCTTGATTTTGGCCCTGTCACTCTTTCAACTATGGGGGAGGCACTCGCTATAAGCAGTTATGCCTTTTGCCTCCCTCAATCACATAGAAAAAAAAAAAATAAAAAATTTTTTAGCGGGCTAGGTGGTCAATTTGACCGTAGCGCCCAACGGGTTTTTTTTTACCCTAAATAGGGTTGTTTACGTGCTCATGTTCATGCCTAAATAAGACCCAGAGCATAAAACAAGTATCTATCCCTGAAAGGGCGTAAACAGAGCTTTCCAATGACACCCGAACCATCCTTGTACGACCACTGGTTCTCTTGCAACGATCGCGCAACAGGAGTGCAAAAACCCTGAAATAAGGCAATTTCCTTACATAATTCCCTGTGCAGTGAAGCAGAAGAGGGGGAGAAGGGTGGGATACAGTTCAGTATGTCCACCACGGTGGTGGAGACCGGTCATATGGTTACTACGCTCGTCCCACCGCTCAGCTCTCTCTCTCAGCAACATTACGTGCTGAAAATGGTGCTCGACAGATGTCGTGCACCGACACATAGTCCAAATTTATTTCACTCGACATATGTCGCGCGCCGCCAATAAGGGGTTAAAGCCTCTTAAAGCCTGTGGAGACGAGTGCGAGTGAGGGGGACTGCGGCAGGCCCCCGTTCGCTCTCCAGCCTAGCGGCTGGTACACTGAGGAGTGAGAGCCATATCTCGCGAGACTTATGCAGCGCTGCCAAAGGCAAATGCAGTGCGACATTGCTCATTATTCGCAAATATTTGCCAATGTCTATGGTAGTGCTGCGGATGAACCACGCGCACTATGAAGCTCGTTCTGGTGTCATTTTGAAGCTATATTCTTCTAGTTTTTGGCTAAATGCATTTCATTTAATTCAGACACTTGCTTAATCATTCAATAGTGCCTGAATTAGCCCTAATATAGCAGAAATATGCGGAAATATGTTAATACTCACTCTATTTTTGAAGTTCTTGAGTTCATGTTTCTGTGGTGTGGTGAGGTACTCCCAGTTATTGTTGCCCCTGAAGTACCCCAGGCCTGCCAACCCTGGGACGTAGCTCTCCGGGGGCGGTGGCCCCCCTGCCTCGATCACCAACACCCTCCACCCCGACACTTCCGATAGTCTGGCCGCTACCTAGTGTGCCCGCCGATCCTGCCCCGACTGTGACACAAAATTATTATGTTATTATTATTTTTGGAGATTATTAGTTAATTGTGTGTGTGTGTATGTGTGCCATCGCCGACGGCCCGGTCTTGTCTAATGTTGGTGTAGTTATGAAATGTGAGGTTTTTTTTGTGTTCTGTGTAGTTTTGCTTACTATAAGATGGCAATGTGTATATTGTGTTGTTTGATGAAGCGTGTGAGTTTTTTTTTTTTTTTTTTATGCCATCTATGTTAAATTGAAGGATGTTGATGTTATGTGTACGATATGTGTTAGGTGCTGCTGCACAGGGGTGGGGTGGAGGTGAGAGTGGAAGGAGATGAGTGAAGTGGTGATGGGGATGGGGATTAAGGTGCAGGGGATGAGGGTATGGATGGATTAGGTTGGGGTGGGATGTAAGGGGTTGAGGATGTGGATGGTACGGAAAGGATTGGTGGGTTGGAAAGGAGAGTTTGGGGCGGAGTGTAGGTGAGGGGTTTGACTGGGAGAAAGAGGGGCATGAGGAACAGGTCCAGGTGTTTGTGTAGTGTTCCGTGGAGGCAAGTGTTGTGCGGGTGAAATGGGTCCAGTTCCCGCATGAATTGCAGAGAACTGAACCCTTTGTGTGGTGACTCGAAGTGATAAGTTTTGAGCACATTGGACATATGTATTTGTGGGTGGGTCCTGGGTTACTCTCGATGTCTCCGGCTAGAAGAAGTCTTCGAGAAATGACACCCGGAGAGTAATTTCTCAGTGTAGAAAAAAAATGTGTAATGTGTGTGTGTGGGTTTTGAGAGGTGTGGAACTTACCCGGGCGACCGAAGCCATTCCCAGGTTCTTGTGCCCCCAAGGAGGGGGCAGGGGTTGGTTGTGGCAGTTTGGCTCCCAGGACTGCTCACCAATGGTCGGCGGCCGGCTGTCCTTCATCGCTCAGCGATTTTGTCCCCTGCCGGGGACAGGATCGGCAGCCATTCACGGTCGGCAGCCCCAGGAGGTGGACCCACAGCATAGACGCCGCCACTGCAGGTCCAGTCATAGTAATAGTTGAATGCTTTGGTGGAACTAACTTACCGATAATGAAGTCATAGTAATGGTTGAACGCCTCTGGTCTACTGAACTTCTTCTCTGTGGCCCTGGACTCTCCCATGATGGACTGAAGGATGTGGCGACCCAGGGGCAGTAGGGGCACCAGGGTCAGGGCCGTCGGTAGGCTGCTGAAGAAGTTGAGCAAAATCTTGAGACGTGCGACGGATGGATGGATGGATTTCACTGCGATTCGTTTGGCGTAATTCACAATAATGTCTACCGTAAAAGATAACGTTTGACAGTCAGTATGTTCTAATTTTAACTTTCAAGTCAACTTCTTTCATCTAGACAAAACAACATAAATATTTTTTTCATTAATCCTTTATTTTCCATTCGGGTGTTTCTCGATGAATTTTTAGAAAGGTATATATTTCGGATTTTATGAATGGATGTGCTTGTGCAGATTTTCAGACCCTAAAAAAATTGCTTTTTATATCATATAGGCCTACTGTATATGATAATGCTTTACGAGTTTATTTAGTTTATATTTTACAAGGATTGTTACACTTTCGTAGATACATTTTGGATATTTTTAATGTTATATGATTGTTGGAGAGTTTTAGCTTTTTATTGATAAACACTTTGCTTGACAATGTTCAGCATTCACAGTTCTAAAAGTTTGATTTGCATGATCATGAATAACATGTTCTTATTCAAAGTGGTTCACATACTGTAGGCTATATATAATAATTATTCATCTTCAAAAGTCTAAAACATTTGGATTTTCACCTTTCAATTTGATATAATAAAGAAGTCGTTCTGTCCATACGTTAATATAATGTTCTTAATTGCCACGTATTTCGATTATTATTTGTTAATATGTATTTCTAAGGCTTTGACATTGGCTTTTGAGATTGTTAAAATATGGTGATGTATTTTTTGATAAGTTCGGATCCAATATATAAACTGATTTTCTGTATAGGTCTATTTTATTTTCACCATGATCAATTATCACTGCACTATATTAATTATTATAATAGTCATGGTTTATCAATTAACAGTGCCACTTTGCATGTTTTTTTGTATTTTTGTATTTACTAATTGATCATTATTGAGTATTTTTATTAACTGATAGATTATTATTTATTATATATTATTAATTATTCTTGATTATTTTGTATTATTGAGTATTTATTGAAGTTCTTGTGCCGCATGCTAACAAATAGATAAGACTGGTGAAGGGATGAAGAAAGAACCATCAGCTTAGCGTTCTTGTAGTTGTGGTAGCAGGGCCCCTCCTCCTCTCATGCAGTATCTGAAACACGGAAATAATGTACCGTCAATTACTTAAGTTTGTTTTTTTAGTTTGGTCCCTAGATATCCTTCAAGCTTAAGATTACACCCCCTTGAGCCTCTTTCAAGATAAATTTGTACATTTTTCGGTAGAAAAATGTCCCGGCTGAAAGCCGGTTCTTCTTAAATTACAGGCTCGCTATCGCTCGCCAGGATAAAATCGACACTGGCACGAAAGGTCTTAAAATTGACAGAAATGGGTTGAAAGTTCTTAAAATCGTCAAAATAATGGTCCAAACGTCTTAAAATTAGAAAAACAATGGGGCTAAACATGAGGGAGAATGGAGTCCAGAAAAAAATCCCTCAAGTAGTTATCATTACTTAAGAGGGGATGGGCGTATTTATTCGCTTATTTATTTATCCCTTTACTATTATTATTAGTGTCCTCCCTAGACCTCCATCAAGTTTTAAAAAACACTCCTTAGACCCCCTTCAAAATAAATGTGTACATTTTTCGATATAAATATGTCCCGAGGCCGCTTTCTCTTAAAATTACAGGCGACCGATAATACGCTCGCCAGGAAAGAATTGACACCTAAATGGCATGAAAGGTTATTATATTGACAAAAAAAAAAATGGGGCGAAAGGTCTTAAAATCGACAAACTAATGGGGCGAACGTCTTGAAATCTGGGAACTAATTGGGCTAAACATGAGGGAGAAGGGGATCTAGAAAAACGACCCCCTCTCCCCTTAAGGGAGGGTTTTGTGGACCTCCTTCATGTTTAGCCCCAGTAGTATTTTAGATTTTAAGACATCCTACCAAAATAGATGAGGGGGTCTTTGGAGATTTGTGTTTCTTATGTTTGATGGATGTCTATGGAGCAAACTAATATATGTATATATTATTATGTTTTTTCCACCAACCAACTTCACCTCTAAACTCAATTAATGAAATCAACAAATACATGTGGCACTCCAAGGACTCGAGCCTAGGATACTCGCATCGAAATTCCGCGCACTTATGCATTACGCTATCAAGACAGTTAAAGAAATATGCACAAACCTACGATTTATTATGCAGTTTCGAATCCTGCATATTAATCTGAGCATATACATATATTCCAACTGCGCTATGGTAGCCTAATGTATAGACGAATGGAAGGAGTAATTAATATATAAATGGGAATGAGACTCGTTATATTTGGTTGGCAACCCATCTAAGGGAGACAACCTTATAAAACTCCGGGTGGGTGGGACTCGTTAGCCTTGGTTGGCAACCCATCTAGGGAAGACAACTTTATAAAAATCTGGGTGGATGGGACTAGTCAGCATTGGTTGGCTACCCGGCTAGGGGAGTAAATCTTATACAAATACGTACTGGTAATCTAAGGGTGAAGGCCGCGTCATACAGAACTCGAATCCACCAGAACCCACTGGAATCGAACTTTTCACCGGAATTGACGAGAATTACGCGGCCTTAATTGAGGGTGACTTCAGAGTAGAATGCGACCCGTCAATGACCGGAATGTAACTCGAACGTAACTCGATGGACTCGAATGTAACCCAAATATGAGTCGATGTTAACCAGTAAGTGACTCGAAGCAAACCGGATGTGGAAAGAAGACTATTCGATCCCAAGTCGAATGCAACTCGAATGACCAGAATGAGACCGGAATGTCAGTATATCATGACCAGAATTACATGAAGTTAAGTCGAACGTAAGTGGAACTAAGTTGAACGTAACTTGAACGTAAGTGGAACGTGACTCGAATAGGCAGGTGACTCGATGAGGAACCTTTGAGTATATAAAGGGAGGATTGGTTCACAGGCACACCAGTAGTAACAGGGCACTCACTACGGCAACATAAGCACTTTCAATCAAATACACACATACACGTACACGAGGGGAGGGGGGGGGGGTGGAGATAAGGTTTTTCTGGACCCCCTTCTCCCTCATGTTTAGCCCCATTAGTTTTTGAGATGTTATGACGTTCATTCCATTAGTTTGGCGGTTATAACAAAATTGCCCTCTTTCTTTGTTAATATTAAGACCTTTCGTGCCATTTAGGCATAGGTTTATTTCCTGGCGAGCGATAGCGAGCCTGTAACTTTAGGAGGAACTGGCCATCGGCTGGGACACTTTTCCACCGAAAAATGTACAAATTAATCTCGAATTGAGTGTGTTTTTTAAGCTTTGATGGATGTCTAGCGAAGAAAGTAAAAACAAAAAATATATATAGGCTAAATAAAAAATAGACCAAAAAGTAACCCTACCCCCTTAACTCACACAGCTGGGGTGAAGGAAGAACACTTTTCATTGGTAACACAACTGAGGGGAAGCCGGAGTTAAGGTGTGGAGAGTTAGATGAGTAAGTTTGATTCCAGGTACTACTTGAAATACAATGGCCTCGTATAGGGCCGATTTTATATTTTATTTTATTTATTATTATTAGTTTTTTTGTTTTTTTTTTCAATCCGTTATATATTTGGGGCCGCACCTAGTCGAGTTATATTCTGGTTGTATTCCAGTTACCTTCTAGTTGGATTCCACTTGTATTCTAGTACTTCTAGTCATGTTCGAGTCGACATCCAGTGTACACTCGATACAACAAGCAAGTATGCAGTCATCTACCAGTCATATTCTAGTCGACATCCAGTGTACACTCGATACATCAAGAAAGTATGCAGTCATCTACCAGTCATATTCTAGTCGGCATCCAGTTGTATTCTTCTTAATTCGAGTTATATTCAACTCTCATTCCATTACATTCAATTTTAAAGTGGAATAATCAACTTGTCATCCAGTTGACTTCCGGTCATTATCGAGTGGCATCGAGTTACATTCAAGTTACATTCAAGCTTCAGAGATGGGGTAATTTCGGGCCATGAGTGAGCACCGTGCTTCATGTGAAGGCAAGATGGCAGGTGCTCATTGTACTCTACGTGCTTCACATGTCTCACTCCCTAGACTGGAACAAGACCTCACAGGCTTCACTGTTCATTGTAAAGCGGTGAATGTTAAGGCTCTCAGCCTATGCCCGAGAGGAAGTAAGTTGGAATATAGAAAGAAAAAAAGAGAAAAAAACAAAAAAGTAATTCGAGTCGGCATCGACTATAAAAATTACATCAGAACATGACCAGAATAGGTAGAATGCGACTCTAATGCGACTCGAATGCGACCAGGATACGACTAGAATGTAACTCGATAATTTTTAACGGTTTTTTCACTCGATAAATCGTAGAAAGTTAACGCATGCACTAACTTTTTGCTCACTCACTCGATCAATCGAGTGACGACTAGAACATCACTCGAAACACAAGAATAGACAAGAATCTAACCAGAACACGTAAAAGAATAGACCAGAATGGGGAAGAAGTGGCTAAAATTTGAATTTTGGAATTCATTCCGGTGGGTTCTGGTGGATTCGAGTTCTGTATGACGCGGCCTTGAAGCAGGTTAGTGGATGAACTAGCCGCACACCACTGTAAAACATGTAGTGCTAAAGAGATACATAGAAGGCCTCTGAGTCGGACGGACCCAAAGTTGAGTCAATCCTATAAGTCCTTAAATAAACTGGCAAAGGTTGTCCTTCTCACAGGAGACAGGTCCGCTTGGGTTTTTTTTATGTATGGCCAACCTCATAAGGGGGAGTAAGGCGTCCGGTGACGTCTTTTTAACTTTATTCTGACTACTATTGACGAATTTATTCAGTTTCAAAAGGAACTCCAGCCATTATCAGGCTTCGAACTATCTCACTTCATTGTTGCTACTATAGATCCTTCTTGAACTATCTCACTTCATTGTTGCTACTATAGATCCTTCTTGAACTATCTCACTTCATTGTTGCTACTATAGATCCTTCTTGAACTATCTCACTTCATTGTTGCTACTATAGATCCTTCTTGAACTATCTCACTTCATTGTTGCTAGTATAGATCCTTCTTGAACTATCTCACTTCATTGTTGCTAGTATAGATCCTTCTTGAACTATCTCACTTCATTGTTGCTAGTATAGATCCTTCTTGAACTATCTCACTTCATTGTTGCTACTATAGATCCTTCTTGAACTATCTCACTTCATTGTTGCTACTATAGATCCTTCTTGAACTATCTCACTTCATTGTTGCTAGTATAGATCCTTCTTGAACTATCTCACTTCATTGTTGCTAGTATAGATCCTTCTTGAACTATCTCACTTCATTGTTGCTACTATAGATCCTTCTTGAACTATCTCACTTCATTGTTGCTACTATAGATCCTTCTTGAACTATCTCACTTCATTGTTGCTAGTATAGATCCTTCTTGAACTATCTCACTTCATTGTTGCTAGTATAGATCCTTCTTGAACTATCTCACTTCATTGTTGCTACTATAGATCCTTCTTGAACTATCTCACTTCATTGTTGCTAGTATAGATCCTTCTTGAACTATCTCACTTCATTGTTGCTACTATAGATCCTTCTTGAACTATCTCACTTCATTGTTGCTACTATAGATCCTTCTTGAACTATCTCACTTCATTGTTGCTAGTATAGATCCTTCTTGAACTATCTCACTTCATTGTTGCTAGTATAGATCCTTCTTGAACTATCTCACTTCATTGTTGCTACTATAGATCCTTCTTGAACTATCTCACTTCATTGTTGCTAGTATAGATCCTTCTTGAACTATCTCACTTCATTGTTGCTACTATAGATCCTTCTTGAACTATCTCACTTCATTGTTGCTACTATAGATCCTTCTTGAACTATCTCACTTCATTGTTGCTAGTATAGATCCTTCTTGAACTATCTCACTTCATTGTTGCTAGTATAGATCCTTCTTGAACTATCTCACTTCATTGTTGCTAGTATAGATCCTTCTTGAACTATCTCACTTCATTGTTGCTACTATAGATCCTTCTTGAACTGCACAAAATCGTCGAAATACAGCTAAAATATAATGAAAAAGACATCGCCGGTACAGAAGGGGTTAAATCTGGTGTAACGGTGTGAAGAACCAGAGTTTAAAGCATAATTATATCAAACGCTTCTACCAACGCGGCGTCTGTCGTACATTACCCCCCTCCCCCCAATTTATTACTAACCCCCCCCCCCCCCCGTGTCAAAAATACGGTACGTCATCGCCGTTCAGCGATTGGAACCCACACCCCCAGCCGTGTTACCGCTGTCTGGCCCAACCACAAGCACAACAACAGCTTCAATCATAAATAATAATAATAATACCGGGTAATAATAATAATTAATAACAATAATAACAGCTTCAATCATAAATAATAATAATAATAATAATAATAATATTAATAATAATTAGTAGTCCTATGTCGATTTCAAACCTTTCGCTCCATATCTCTGTCAATTTTAAGACGTTTTGTGCCTCTCAGGTGTCGTTTTTTTTTTTTTTTTCTGGCGAGCGAGAGTGTGCCTGCAATTTAGAGGGAACTGGCCTTTGGTCGGTGCATTTTTCTACCGAAATAAGTACAAACATATCTCGAAGGGAGGTATATAACAGTTTTAAAGAAAAACAAAATGGTCGTACCGGTATTTGTTTTGACAAGGATAGACAGTTTATTTAGAATTGCTTTGTACCTTCAGCTACTCGTAAAGTTGAACCTTGAACACCATTAACCCATACAGTACCGGTGACGTCCTTTTCATTATATTTTGGCATCCCTTAGACGATTTTCTTCAGCTTAGGGAGGAACTCTTGCAATAATTGGCTTCAAACTATCTCAACCAACCCTTTTAACTACTGCAGATTGGGTTCTAGTCATGTGGTGATGGGCTGGTCTATCAGAGTGAGAACTGAGCGATCTCTGCCATACCCATAGCTTACTCTGACTGGTCCTTTTACTTAAATATTTCCTAGATCTCCAGTGACTGCGTCTCTTCCGTGGATTGACCTCCCAATCTACCAAGATTGGAAGCCAAAGCGTTACATTTTTCCTTTGCCCCTCAAATTTCTCTTCATAATTGCTGAGGGGCCCAGGGCCCTGGGTGGGGCTTTGGTTTCCCGGGCGTTTCCGCACCCTCCTCAGCTCCCCGCCATGGAGTGGCTTCGGTCACCCAGGCTTTATTGTGGTCGGCAGGGAGGGTTCTGTGGGGGCGCTCGGTTATGGCCTTGCTCGGGGCCTTGGGGCTGTTCGGCCAGGCAGCTTGGGGAACAGCAACAACAACAACTACTGCAGATCCTTCTTAAGCTGCATAATATCGTCTAAATATAGCCAGAATAAGAGATAACACACGTCGCTGGTACTCAAAGGGTTAATATATTGTCCATGGAGTCCAATAACCTAACTGTTCCCCTCTACGACAATGGGTACCGGTAGGTAAAGAATGGTAGGTGAGGTGATAAATATTGGTGTGCAGTGTGATAACCCAACAGTGAGTAGTGCGATACCGTCCCATGCACCTGTTCTGTTCTCACACCTGTCACACTGCACCGTAATCCAGTATACGGTACGGTACCTTTGTATCTCTCTCTCTCTCTCTCTCTCTCTCTCTCTCTCTCTCTCTCTCTCTCTCTAAGTTAGTTATGACCACCTAGTAAGGATAAAACAAAAAATTGTATATGTACTGTACAGTATATTGCTATTAAATATGTGCTGCATATATATATATATATATATATATATATATATTTTTTTTTTTTTTTTTTTTTTTTTTTTTGTCTATGTGAATGAGGGAGACAAAAGGCATAACTGCCTGCAGCGAGTGCCTCCCCCAGATTTCAAAGAGTGACAGGGCCGAAATCAAGGGACGTTCGAGCTATAATGCCTGGGCACACGGAGTTTGAAGCAATTTAACCCTCTCCGAAATATGACGCGATTTCGAGCCTATTAGGGATACTTTAAAGCCTTTGTTACCATCAGGGGTATTTAGAAACCTTCAGTTTAGTTACTTCAACCTCTGCAGTTGTCTTTGAGTTAGCTGTGGGCAGAAAACTAATTTTGGAGAGGTAATTATAAGAGAGAGAACTCGATTTCTTATTGCTAATCTGGCAACGTCTGCGTCATATGTGCATGAAAGGGTTAATTGCTGGAGGCCCTTTTTAGACTCAAGAAAATCGTCTAATAGTTGACAGAATATAATGCAAAATACGTCGCCGGTACAGAAGGGGTTAAGGGGGAATTGTTGGCTTTTCTGGATCCCCTTCTCCCTCGTCTTTAGCCCCATTAGTTTTCAGATCTTACGACGTTCGGCCCATTAGTTTAGCTATTTTAACACCTTTCACCCCATTTCGTTGTCAATTTTAACACCTTTCGTACCATTTAAGTGTCGATGTTTTCCTGCCGAGCGAAAGCGAGCCTGTAATTTTAAGAGGAACTGGCCTTCAGCCGGGACATTTTTCTATCGAAAATGTACACATTTATCTTGAAGGGGCACGGTGCTTCTTTAAGTTTGATGGAGGTCTAGGGAGGAAACCAATACAACAGTAAAAAGATATATAAAAATGCAAATAAATACGCCCATCCCCCCTGACCTGATGACCTGCTTTGTGTTATTTCTGTCCTTTTCGCTCTTTCTCTGGCTTGTATCCATTCGGCCCCATTCAGCCAACTATTTTAAGACGTTTATCCCCATCTAGGTGTCGATTTCTTCCTGGCGAGCGATAGCGAGCCAGCATTATATGAAGAACTTCGCCGGAGACATTTTTCTATCGAAAAATGTACAAATTTAGCCTGCTGTCAAACAAAAATAAAAAAAATGCTGGCTCGCTCCCGCTCACCAGTAAAAATTTGAGACCTGGATGGGTATAAACGTCTTAAAACAGTAGGCTGAATGGGGCCAAATGGATACAAGCCAGAGAAAGATAGAAAAGGACAGAACCAAAACAGGTGAGCCCCCTTAAGACTCCTTGCACCAGTTTGCCCCTCTATTACAATCATCTGTAATTATCCTCGGTGATGGGCTCTTTCTCTTTGGCTTTATCTGTTTCGCCCCTTCAGTACCGGTGACGTCCTTTTTGTCATATTTCGGACACCATTAAACGACATCATTCAGCCTCCAGCACTAAACAGGCTTCGAACTATCTCACTTAACCCTTTTTACTACCACAGATCCTTCTTAAACTGCACAAAATCGTCCTAAAATTATAATCCCGTCTCCGGTACAGAAGGGGTCAAGTTTCCGATGCTGTTAAGAAGAGGGCTGTGTTTTGCTGAATTATGTCGGCCCCGGAACCTTTGCCGCACTACTCTTCCTAAACGACTGGCTCCACAACATTGAACACTAAGATCAAAGTTGTTTGCAGAGTAAAAATTAACAAAGTCTAACTGCCGGATTTCCGCTACCGACTGTGGAGGCTCTTGCACTGCGAGATTGTCTAAAACGGGATGTAGCGGAGTTGGGTTGTAGCGGAAAGGTCTTAAAATTGACTACGAAATGGGGCGAAAACGGTTAAAATCGCCAAACTAATGGGCTGAACGTCTTAAAATGTCAAAACTAATGGGACTAAGCATGAGGAAGAAGGAGGGGGACCAGAAAAACGACCCAGGTCCCCTTACACTTCCCCTCCCCTTCAGTCACTATCAACGACAATTATCTTTGTTTTCCTTCAGTTTCACTTTAATTGAGATCAGTGTTTTTGATCTTTGACTCCAAGACGTACAATTATGGGGGTGTTTTTACTGGAACCTTTCTCCCTCATGTTTAGCCCTATCACTTTTGGGATTGTAAGACCTTTAGGTCCATTTCCTTGTTAATTTTAAGACCTTTTGTGCCATATTTGTGTCATTATTTTGTCCTGGCGCTCGATAACGAGCCTGTATATTTTATATATACAGTATATATACATAGTTTTGTGTGTGTATGAATGAGCCAACGGGCAAAGCTGGCTATAACAAGTATCTTCCCGTAAGTTAAAAGAGTGACAGCATTTTTTGTTTTCCCAATAAGTGTGGTTAGCTTGTTTAGTGTAGACCAATGCATAGCAGGAGGAAGAGCGAAGGCCGTATATATCGGTATATTAATTAGTTGTGTCTAAGAACATATATTCAACGCTAGATGCTAAACAGAGACTGATTTACCCATGATAACATGTGCCTAATTTGTGCTCGGGATCGAAATCTCGTCGATAGAGAGCACTTCACAAACGAATGTTAATGTAATTATTGGTGTACTAAACTAATTATTATAATTATATGCAGCAGTACAAATATCCCGTGGATCGCTTGACGACCACGGTAACACTGACTAACTTCCGATTGAGGCGGTTCTGTTAAGGGGGGTCAACGGATTTTTTGTTTTATGTTTTTTTTTTGTTTTTTATCTTTCTCTCCTTTTCTCTCTTTCCCTGGCTTGTATCCATTCGGTCCCATTCAGCCAACTGTTTTAAGACGTTTATCCCCATCCAGGTGTCGATTTTTTCCTGGCGAGCAATAGCGAGCCAGCATTGTATGGTGAAATCCGGCTTCGCCGGAAACATTTTTCTATCGAAAAATGTTCCAAATTTAGCTAGCTGTCTAAAGTAAAATATATATGTGCTGGCTCGCTACCGCTCGCCAGGAAAATATTGACACCTGAATGGGGGTAAACGTCTTAAAACAGTAGGCTGAATGGGGCCGAATGGATAAAAGCCAAAGAGAGAGGGAGAGATAGATAAAACCAAAAAAAGCGAGGTGGGCTCCCTTAAGAGATAAACGTAATTTGCCGTTTATAGCTCATGTCGGCGTTGTCGCATTCGTCAATAAATAAGATGTGGAGGTTTCGTAGCTCTGTAAAAAGGTAGAAAATACTTGATTATTCGTATATTTTGATAATTTATTGATAGTGAGAATCGTGATGAAATGAGTTACGGTACTGGAGATGAGCGAAGGGTAACACATCCACGGTGACCGGTCTACTCAACCAGTAGACCATTTCAACCAGTAGCTCTCAACCAGTACCAAATCAACCAATACGGTTAGGTTAGGGTAGTACTATATTTTGGCACTGGTTTGGTTGGTCTGGGTTAATTTGGCACTGGTTGAGAGCTACTGGTTGAAATGGTCTACTGGTTGAGATGACATGGAACCAACATCCACAACTTGATTTGCCTTTAGCGTGAATTGCCAGACACCCATATTGGTAAAACAAAGTAGTATAAACCGTAATTTCCAGGATGTCTTTGTTTGAACACTCGGATAATCCATTTTTTTTTTTTCTAATCCATTTTTTTCTTCTCTAATCCACTCATAAGAATTCCGGAACCCTCTATGTTTTTCTTTATACAATTGACCACTTGCGAGTTTCAGGCTATAAGGAAGTTGGAGCCGTGAACATCGATCTTAAACAGAAACGCAATGATAATGTACGTTTTTGATGGATAAATGGGATGTTGAATTGGGTTTTATGTATTAATAAATGTACTATACGACCGTATTTTAGATGGTAATTCTGCTAAATATCGATGTCCACAGCTCCAACTTCCTTATAGCCTGAAACTCGCAAGTGGTCAATTATGAGCATCTGGATTGTTTTCTGGATAGCACCTGCTTTTCAATAAATAGTATATAGAGTTTTGTAGTTGATGTAGAGATGATTATATTCAGACGTTCATTGCCAGACATTCATTGCCAGACATTCATTTCTAGACATTCATTTCTAGACATTCATTTCCAGACATTCATTTCCAGACATTCATTGCCAGACATTCATTGCCAGACATTCATTTCCAGACATTCAGTGCCAGACATTCATTGCCAGACATTCATTTCCAGACATTCATTTCCAGACATTCATTTCCAGACATTCATTTCCAGACATTCATTTCCAGACATTCATTTCCAGACATTCATTTCCAGACATTCATTTCCAGACATTCATTTCCAGTCATTCATTTCCAGACATTCATTTCCAGACATTCATTTCCAGTTATTCATTTCCCGACATTCATTTCCAGACATTCATTTCCAGACATTCATTTCCAGACATTCATTTCCAGACATTCATTTCCAGACATTCATTTCCAGACATTCATTTCCAGACATTCATTTCCAGACATTCATTTCCAGTCATTCATTTCCAGACATTCATTTCCAGACATTCATTTCCAGACATTCATTTCCAGACATTCATTGCCAGACATTCATTGCCAGACATTCATTTCCAGACATTCATTTCCAGACATTCATTTCCAGTCATTCATTTCCAGACATTCATTTCCAGACATTCATTGCCAGACATTCATTGCCAGACATTCATTGCCAGACATTCATTGCCAGACATTCATTTCCAGACATTCATTTCCAGACATTCATTTCCAGACATTCATTTCCAGACATTCATTTCCAGACATTCATTTCCAGACATTCATTTCCAGATATTCATTGCCAGACATTCATCGCCAGACATTCATTGCCAGACATTCATTTCCAGACATTCATTTCCAGACATTCATTGCCAGACATTCATTTCCAGACATTCATTTCCAGACATTCATTGCCAGACATTCATTTCCAGACATTCATTTCCAGACATTCATTTCCAGACATTCATTTCCAGACATTCATTGCCAGACATTCATTGCCAGACATTCATTGCCAGACATTCATTGCCAGACATTCATTTCCAGACATTCATTTCCAGACATTCATTTCTAGACATTCATTGCCAGACATTCATTGCCAGACATTCATTGCCAGAGACATACTTCTAAAATAATAAATAGGTCCAGGAATATTTAGGAGTGGGCTAGAGACTATGGTATCCGAGTGTACCTCTGTAATTAGTACAACCACGGGATCCAGATGGCGTTAAGGGGAGGTATTTAGTTTGTACCCTAAACCTCCATCAAGCTTAAAAATTACACTCCCTTGACCCCCTTCAAGATAAATTTGTACATTTTTCGGTAGAAAAATGTCCCGGCCGAAGGCCGTTTCCTCTTACATTACAGGCTCGCTATCGCTCGCCAGGAAAAAATCGACGCCTAAATGGTACAAAATTTCTAAAAATTGACAGAAATGGGGCGAAAGTTCTTTAAATAGCCAAACTAATGGGGCAAACGTCTTAAAATCTCAATAGCAGTGGAGTTAAACATGAGGGAGACAGGGGTTGAGAAAATGATCCCTCAAGTGGAAATCCCCCCCCCCCCCCCCCGTTAAGAGTTACCGGTAATTGGAATATGGATAATTCTAAAATCCCTTCTGTACCAGCGACGTCTTTTTAGTTTAGTTTTCGCTCTATGTAGACGATGCTTAACCCCTTCTGTACCGACGACCTCCTCTTAACTTTATGGTGGCTATACTATTAGACGATTTTATTCAGCTCAAGAAGTGCCTCCAGCAACTGACAGGCTTCGAACTATCTAACAGTCTAACTTAACCCTTTTCACTACCACAGATCCTTCTTAAACTGCACAACATCGTATAAATGTAGATATAATATAATTATAATGACGTCACCGGTACAGAAAGGGTTAAGAAGGATCTGTGAGAGTAAACAAAAATAGTTCAGTGAGATAGTTGCTGGCGGCCTTTTTTAACTAAATAAAGTCGAATAAAGTTAATAAACACCTCTACATCTAGCGGGAAAGTAGCTAAATTGGCAACACTGAGAATTTCGTGGTCCATCAACATGCAGGGAAAGCGAGTCTATGGGGGAGCATCGGCCATTGTTTGTTTACCTGGCCGCCATCTTGGAGACCTAAAACTACCCCGGGTTTTGTACATCCGGGATGATATCTTTTATCTCTATCTATCTATCTATTGCCTGACGCCGTGATCCCCGAAGGGGTGGCCACGAACGAACCGCCCCCATGCACCTCTGTCCCCAGTCAGTCGACGCCCCTCCCCCCAACCAGTACCGCCCTCGTTCATGTAGTTCCTCACTCCATCCTTCCACCTCATATTCGGTCTACCTCTCCCCCTCTGTCCCTCCACCTCGCTCTCGTACACCCTCTTAGTCATTCTCTCGCTTTCCATACGTTCCATATGGCCGAACCATCTCAAGTTGTTCCTTTTCACACTTTCCAGCACATCTACCTCCACACCACACCTCCTTCTTACTTCCTCATTAGTCTGTCTATCCCTCCATGTAACTCCGCACGCACTCCTTAAGTAATTCATTTCCACTGCTCTCACTCTTGGTCTGAGTCTCTCAACCAACGTCCATGCTTCGCTTCCGTAAGTCAGTGTCGGGATTACCACACTGTCATGCAAGGACTTCTTCACTTCCATACTGACCACCCTATTTCTTGTTACTGCTTTTAGCATTCCTACAACCCTCTTCCCCTGTTGTACCCTCTCCCGCACCTCTTCATCCATAGTCCCATCTTTACTCAACACACTGCCCAGATACTTAAAAGAGTTGACGATCTCCATAGCCTGACCGTTCAGCTTCACCTCACACTCTGTGACTTCACCCCTTTCGAAGACCATAACCTTGCTCTTCCCCGTATTTACCTTCAAATTCCGTTTTTCGCACACTGTTCCAAACTCATTTACCAGACCCTGCAACTCCCATTCATTATCACTCATCAGAACTGTATCATCCGCAAACAGCAGTATAGGTAGCTTCCACTCAATTCCCTCCCTTTTCAGCGATACACAAACATCCAGTGCTCTTGATAGTATTTCTTTCATGACTCCATCCATATATACAGTAAACAACCACGGGGACATCACACACCCCTGTTTCAAACCAACATTCAGGTCAAAGAACTCGCTCTGCTCACTCTCCACACGTACTGCCGCCTTTGCACCCTCATACATGCTCTTCACTGCTTTCAGCAACTTGCCCTCTACTCCGTATATTCTAAGTACTTTCCACAAACCTTCTCTATCCACTCTGTCATAGGCCTTCTCCAAGTCCATAAAGGCAACATACACCTTTTGTTTCTTCTCCAGATACTTCTCCACAACACAATTCAGGGTAAAAATCTGATCTACACATCCTCTTCCCTTCCTAAAACCTCCCTGCTCGTCGCCTATCCATTTCTCCGTTCTCACTCTCACTCTCTCAATCACTACCCTACTGTATACCTTCCCTACTACGCTTAGAAGACATATTCCTCGGTGGTTACCACACACTCCTCTTTCCCCTTTGCCCTTATATAGGGGGACTATTATGCCAGTCTTCCAGTCATCGGGTGCACTCCCCTTCTCCCATGCTAGTTTGCACATTTTCCATACCCATTCTATCACTATCTCACCACCATACCTCAACATTTCCCCACACACTCCATCTGTTCCTGGTGCTTTCCCCAACTTCACTCTTTTCATGGCTTCCCACACTTCTGACCTCCTGATCCCCACCTCCTCCTCCACTACTTCTCTTCTTCTCCCTCCCATACCATATCCAGCTATGTTTGCTGGCTCTTCATTCCTTTCATTTAGCAACTCACTGAAGTACTCCCTCCATCTTTCGACTCTCTCTTGCTTCTCGGCTAGCATTCTCCCATTCTTATCTTTCACACCCTTCCTGTTTCCCTTGCTACCTTCCCTAACTTTCTTGACTTCTTTCCAGAACAGTTTCTTACTCTCCCTCCATTTTACACTCAGATTCCTTCCAAATTCCTCATCTACTCTTCTCTTACTTTCCTTCACTACTCTCTTCACCACCCTCTTACTCTCCACGTATGAAGGAGACAAAAGGCAGGCTCCTACCGAGTGCCCCCCCCCCCCCTCCCCCCATAACAATTTATTTTTTATTTTTGTGCTTTTCAGGTCCAATTACTGTTATACCCCATGTGTGTGTGTGTGTGTGTGTGTGTGTGTGTGTGTGTGTTATTTTATTATTATTATTATTAGTAGTAGTAGTATTTTATTTATGTATTTATTTACTTATTTATATATTTATTTATTTTTTCCCCTGTTCGGGCTCTGTCTCGAGTCGGCCACCCCCAGCTATTAAAAAAAACGAAAAACAAAGAAATGGAGTATGTGCCAGAGTATATAGATAGATAGATAGATAGATTTTTTCATTACCTTCAATATTTTCTCTGTTTTCATTTACCTTGTGATGCGTTCATGGTCAATAGTAATGTGTAGCACCTCTATCCCTTCATACTGTCATTAAGGGCAGGTTTTTAGTGTGTTCCCTAGACCTCCATTATGCTTAAAATTACACCCCCTAGAACCCCTTTCAAGATAAATTTGTACATTTTTCTGTAAAAAAAAAAAATCCCGACCAAAGGCCGGTTCTTCTTAAATGGAAGGAACATAATAATTACAGGCTCGCTATCGCTCGCCAGGAAAAAATCGACACCTGAATGTCACGAAAAGTCTTAAATTTGACAGAATTGGGGCTAAAGCTCTTAAAATCGCCAAAGTAATGAGGCGAACGTCTTAAAATCTAAAAAAACAATGGGGCTAAACATGAGGGAGAAAGGGGTCCAGAAAAAAATCCCTCGAGTGGAAATCTGCCCTTAACCCTTACTGTACCAGGGACGTAGTTTGTATTCACATTCTGGCAACTATTAGACTACTTTATTCAGCTTAGGAAGAATCTCGAGCACTAATAAGGCTTCAATATACCTCAACCAACCCTTTTAACTCTCATAGATCTTTCCTAAGCTCAATAATATTGTCTAAATATAGCTAGAATAAAAGATAGCACACGTCGCTGGTACTGAAAGGGTTATCCCATTCACTAACTAATGGGGCTTAAACACGAAGGAGAAAGGGGTCCAGAAAAACTACCCATCTCCCCTTAACCCATTCAGTACCGGTGGCATCATTTTAACCTTATTCTGGCCGCTATTAGACGATTTTATTCAGTTTAAAAAGGGCCTCCAACAATTAACAGGGTTAGACTTCTCTCCCTTAACCGTTTTTACTACCACAGCTCCTTCTTAAAGTGCACAAAATCGTCTAAATCTCGCTAGTATATAGTTAAAAAGACTTCGCCGGTACAGAGGGGGTTAAAGGGAGATTTGTATTTGTTTGTTCCATTCTAATTATATATTTTTCATGTTCTTTGGTTTCCTCCCTAGACTTCCATCGAGTTTTAAAAAGGAAGAACAATATTAGATCTTTAAATATATTTGTGCATTATTCGGTAGAAAAATGCCCCGACCTGAGGTCAATTCCCCTAAATTACAGGCTCGCTATTGCTCGGCAGTAAAAATGATCTAAATGGCATGAAAGGTCTTAAAATCGCCAAACTAATGGGGAGCATGTTATAAAATCTCCAAACTAAAGGAGCAAAGCAAGAGGGAGAAGGAGTTCCAAATAACCCCCCCCCCCCACCTTCCATTTTCATTTATTTTTGTATTTTTTTCCTTGAGGCCATGTACTACTTCCATCATTTGGCATAATATAATGCAAAAAACGTCACCGGTACTGAAGAGGTTAAGGTGGTAATTTTCTGACTGGTTGTTGAAAAAAAAGTAGTGATATCCAGCTGATGTTCTTCAAATTAGGAAGGACCTCTCGTAGTCAAGGGCTTTAATCCCTTCAGCACGATGACGTCTTTGTACCCTTGAATCTGGCTAACATTAGACGATTGTAAGCAGTTTAAGAAGGACCTATGCTATTCGAAGGGTGTATTGAGATCGTGTTTACCCCTTTGAGTCCTGGAGGTAGATTTTAAACGAGAAAATCGTCTAATGGTAACCAGAATGATGAAAATTACGTCATCGTGCTGAAGGGGTTAATGCATACAGGAAAACATGGCCGCTACTGTAAAATAAAACATCGTAATTCTCCCTATGAATGGTTACTGAGGGGAAAGCTACCGGTGCCGGATTGTCCAATAAGAATGCTACGGACACCATTACGCCTACCCTAAACATTTCGGATAATAAGTTAATAACCACACTTCAAGATTAATTCAGGATCTAAACTAGTTTGTGGGGGTTGTGGAGTAGTTAAGGTTGCTTGTGGTGGTAGGGAAAGGTTGATTTGGTAGCGTGGTCTCATTGATGACGTGGTTCCATTGATTGCCGCCTGGACGTATAAAGGCACAGTATGGATTATCTAGTTTAGTTACCCCGGCGTCCCCTTTGTTTTGGTCCCGTTTTCTGTTCTTTGTTGATGGTGTGAGCTTGTGAAGGGTAGACTGATTTCTGTTTTAGTTATCCAGGTCAGGTTAGGTGAAGGTATTGAGGGATAAGCCTTTACAAACAGCACTTTGTAGAAACTTTCTACTTTTCCTATTTTCTGAAGAGTGTAGAGAGGGGAGAAGGGGTGTTGGAGAGGGAGGAAGCTGTTGGAGTGGCTTTGTTATGTGTGTTATTAGTCTGTACACGTCGTCGAGGTGTCCCCCGACTGGGTGCGAGCATGTGAAACACTCTAGGACGTATTACCACACCCACTAAATGTACACACACACACACACACACACACACACACACACACACACACACACACACACACACACACACACACACACACACACACACACACACACACCTGCAGTAGCAACCTTTCACAAAGTGATTATGGGGGGGATGGGCTTATTTATTAAGGGGGGATGGGCTTATTTATTAAGGGGGGATGGGCTTATTTATTAAGGGGGGATGGGCTTATTTATTAAGGGGGGATGGGCTTATTTATTAAGGGGGGATGGGCTTATTTATTAAGGGGGGATGGGCTTATTTATTAAGGGGGGATGGGCTTATTTATTAAGGGGGGATGGGCTTATTTATTAAGGGGGGATGGGCTTATTTATTTCCTCTTTTATATATTTGTTTTATCATTTATTTAGTTTCCTCCCAAGATCTCCACCAAGCTTAAAAAACACCTCCATGACCCGCCTTCAAGATAAATGTGTACATTTTTGTCAATATGTAACTTATTTCCAAATTTATATATATTTGTATCATATATTTAATTTCCTCCCAAACCTCTATCAACTTTAAAAAACACCCCAAGACCCTCCTTCAAGATAAATGTGTACATTTTTTTCAATAACTTGTGTTTTATTCTAGACACTCCTCAAATGACGTTGATCCTCCCATGGTGATCGAAGTAAAGAAAACTGTGAACGCTATCAACTGAATTATGGTCCCACTATTTTATTCTACTCCTGAGGGGAGAATTTTTAGACCTTCTCCCTCATACTTAGCCACATTAGTCAGGAGATTAAGAATCGTGCGCCCCATTAGCTTGGCCATTTGGCCCATTTTAAGACTTTTTGCACCTTATATTTGTTTTCAATTTTAGGACCTTTCGTGCCATTTAGATAACTCAGTTAACGTGTATTTTATTCTAGACACTCTTCAATTTTGTACACATAATGTAAACTTGTATGTATGTATGCATGTATGTATGCATGTATGTATGCATGTATGTATGTATCAATGTATTTATGTATGTATCAATCTCTATATATATACATATATATATATATATATATATATATATATATATATATATATTTATTAGTGGCCCCTCCATCATTGACGAACATGCCTATTACATAAAGCATCCTCTTCAAACACTAATCCGCCGTAGTTTGAATCTACCGCGCAGAGCATTTAAAAACTGAGGAGCCTTCATCATGAGCGCACGCGACCTCACTCATGGCTTCAGTCATTATGAATTGGGTTCTCACTACGAAAAAACTTCGTAAAAAATAAAAACAAAAAGAAAATAAGAATAACTATCCAATAAGCTTTCCATCATATCGTGGATGTACTTGTGTGGATTTCTGACCAGACGCTGATTCAGGCGTCATTCCTCCTTCTTTGCTCTGCGCTCAGCCTGCCCGGACGTTCCTTTCAGGCTCCGCTGGTTCCGCATTCGTGGCGTCCCTAGTGAGTTTTTTCTCATTTGTTTACTCTGGGATGTATCGAGTAAGGTTAGGATAGGCGTAGCAGGAGTGTCCTGGGCTGGTTGCCCGCAGTGCAATGTATTTTGGGTCGTTTGTATGGGGCATCTATTTCGGATGTACCCTCGTGGTCCTGTTGTGGACACGTGAACTTTTCACAGTTTGGTTTAGTTGGTGATGCAGGCGGCTTTCATTACGCGTTAATTATTGCTGCCTTTTATCCTTCTGATGAGGTAAGCTGTGTGTTTGCTGACGTTCCCAGCGTATTTTTCTTCACTTAGTGAAGTTTTTTCTGGGTCCGTGTCAGGCTTCCTGGGGTTGGGAAGTTATCGCTTCGGTGGTGTGTTGGCGGTGGTTCCTGTTGTGATATTCCAGTGTGTGTTTATATTTCAACTATTTTCATGCCGTCTACCTAGGCCTAGCCAGCCGCTCGTAGCTTTGCCACATGTCTAGTGTTATTATTTATTTTATAAATATGCCCTACTGTGTCATGTGTATCCGGGTTTTAGTTGTGTATTGGCTAATTCCTCGGACTATATTTGTTTCCTGGTTTAGTTGTGTATTGGCTAATTCCACGGATTATGTTGTGACCTTGGTTAGTCGTGCGTGTCTCTCCTCGTGTCGTATTGTTCAGATGGTGTCTGTTCAGGGTGGGGTTTGCCTTCCGGCGGGTTTTTCTCGGTTTCACCGTGAAAAAACCTGACCGATGAGCAGTGTTAGGCCACACGTGGTTGTTAACACTGGCTGGTTCCCCGGCGAGGGGAGGTGTCTGTGGCTCTCCAGGACTGCGTATCTGTGGGTGCCTGGTTTCAGGCCTCCTTTATAATTCCCGGCGGGATGGCTGTACCCATCCTTACATATATATTTAGTTATATATAAAGAAACGACGTTCGTGAGAACACTCGTTTTTTATAGGTTTTTCTACCTGGTTTACGACAAACCACGGGGAAAACCTAGCTGTTGTTTAGGCGTTCCTCCCCGGCGATCTTTTACAAAGTAGTGGGGTCAGGAACTTGTGGGGTTAACTTTTAGACTTCTCACCCGGCGGGTGCACCTTAGCAGGGTGGGATAAAACGACTTAGGTCTCTTATAGTTAACCAATCCATGTGAGTGATACTCTGTGTATCGCCGCCTTTACTCTTACGGCATTTGAAGGATCAGTGAGGTTTAACCAAATCGATTTCCACACCCGGCGGGTGTCCCTAAGTATAGGAACTAAGGAATTTATAAACAAATTCAATTTCGATTAACCTTAATTGGGTGATACTTTCAGTATCGCCGCCTTCTAATTTTACGACGATCGTTTGGGACAATTCGTTAAAAAATCAGATCTCGTATATTCCTGCCCTGGGCTATTCTACTAAAATATTTCAAGGGCCGGCGTCTTTATGAGGGGGGGCTTTGTTACAAAATTGAATCTTGAGACAGTCACCACCTCCTACAGACTATTAGTGCCATACTGGACCATTATATCAGAGGGTATTCTTCATGTTCTTAGCTAAGAAGACTTGTTTAGCCTCTTTATACCCAGCCGCGTGGCGAGATGTGTTAGCTGTGTCTTTGCATCCCGTTACCCGGCGGGTTATTAACACTTGTATGCGAACACTTGGGTTAACCTTATGAGCATTAATTCCTGGAAATTTTCTTTATTTTTCCAGAGCTGAGCTCCGGCGGACCAATACAGACCCGGCGGTAGTTCCTCTCACCAGTCTCTGTCATGGCTAATGTCACCCCAGTTTTTGCCCTGTGCATTACCCCTACTTGCGCGGGTATCCCAATTTTTGCACATACCCTTTGCATAAGGTGTGTTAGATGTCTAGACCGTTCAAGGGGTCTCTGGGTTACACGTAATTGTTCTTTTGCTCCCAATTAACCAATAAAGTCCTGTGTGACAATGACAAGACCGCGGCGGTAGCGTTGAGAGAGGTCAGACAACAAATGTCGGCCTACACTACCATTGTCGCACATAAGTCACTTCAATGTGACAACGTCCCACTTTGGGATAAGTTGCTGTCAGAGCACCCTCCCCCTAAACGTACCTCTAGAGTAAGGGGTTTTAAGCCGACAGCGACTAGCCAGGATTCTGTATCGTCTGTGGAGACGTTTAAACGCCCGAGAGAGCCTACTCCCCCGGCAGCCACCTCCTCGTCGCAGGCGAGATCGAGGTCAAGGTCTCCCCTCAGACAACGGTCTTCAAGTCGGGCCTCTTCCCCGGCTAGTAAGAAGTGCAAGACTGAAGCTTCCCCCAGGGACCATGGTGGTGATTCTTCCAAACCTAGGTCCAGTTCGCGGTCACACCGTAGCCACAAATCCTCCAAAAAGGATTCCCATAAGAAGTCCTCTCGACATTCTTCTAAGTCTAGT
Organism: Paralithodes platypus; assembly: GCA_032716605.1. Classification (NCBI taxonomy): domain Eukaryota; kingdom Metazoa; phylum Arthropoda; class Malacostraca; order Decapoda; family Lithodidae; genus Paralithodes; species Paralithodes platypus. The sequence continues at coordinate 25,024,648 of CM064545.1, forward strand.
GCATCTCATCGTACCTCTACACCTGACAATGTTTCTGTTACAGCCTCAGAGTATAGTGAAGCGCCTGTCCCTAAACAAGATTTACCTATTGATATTTTAACCCTAGAAATGGAGAGTTCAGGATATTCAATAATTGAGAATGTTTCAGACTCTCAAGAGAGCGTAGGCCAGAGCCTCGGTGTTTGGCGTTTTGCTCAGCCAGGGTCTGTCCATCCACGTCCGACTCATACGAGTCACACAGTAGCCGATGTCCACAGGGACGCGGCGACCCCATCCTCTATCCCTGATTTATCTTGGAAACAAGGTGCCCCTGCCTCGGCGGGGTCTTCTCAGGAGGATCGGGAGGAACAAGATGAAGTGTCATTAATTTCAGATAGGGAAGGACAAGGGTCAGGCTCAGGCCTGGACGCCGCCCATGATAATACTAATTCACCTGAAAGTTCTGCACCTAACCAGTTTGTTACAGCACAAGAAATTGATGGGTTACTTACTCATGCTCTATCAAAATTCTTTAATCAACAACGAGAAAACCCCACAATGGACTTGGGGGCTCCCTTGACAGGTTCTGCGGTACGGCCTCTGATAACGTCAATCGATTTATCTAAGATTCCTAACCCTCCTACTCTGTCACCGGCAGGGAGCTCTAAGCCAGCTACGGCGGCATTCACTACGTCAAATGTCAGGGTCATTACGGATGTTAATCCACCCCCTCTAGACAAAGCGCCTCTTAGAAAGGTAGCTATGCCCCTGCTTTATGGGCCAGACGAGTCATGGGTCCCTTTGAACCCCTCTAAGCCAGAGCTTGCCCAGCCTACCTTGTCAGGGGAACTCCCGGTACCACGTGAGTGGTTTATCCAGGGAAATAAGTCTAAGAAATTAAGGGCATTGGATGCCTTGGGTAATGTTTTGGATGTAAATATCAAGGCTATACCTAGTTATTATTATCAGGATTATTTTGTTTATGCATCTAAGCCTGCTTTACCCCCTGCCTCAGCTTCAAAACTTTTTTCAGACTGGTCTAAGCTGGATGGGTTTAATGATATTAAGGCTCTGTTGGCTATTACTCCTGAACTAGATTTACAGACCGTCACAGACGAGACAGCTAATCCAGTGTTGAAGGTGGGACAGTTAGGACCAGGACCTTGGGTGGATTGGGAGGTAGAGGCTCAGAACTTTGCAACCACTTTCACTTCTAAATCTTCCCACCAGATCCCTCAGGATACACATTCATGGTTCTCAATGCCGGTAGGTTCTGCCGGCGGAGTTCCGTCAGCTTTATTTTCCTTTTTAGCTGCCCCTAAGATTAATCTTTGTGAACTAAAGGAACCATTCATTACCCCTACCCCTTCTCACCTAGACAGAGAATTTAGGCTAAGGGGAAAAGCTTTCCGCCTGTTTTCACAGTACATAGTTTCTCAACAGGTGGCTAAGTCTTTACTCAGGTCTACTCAGGCAATCGCAGACGCGGATGCTCGAAGATCAGTTGAATTATCCCGGCGTCTGATTCTTCAGTCGTCAATTCAATCCTTAGGTGACATACGCACAGCCTTACTTGAGGCGGTGCGAGCACGACAGGATCTTAGAATGTCATTAGTTCGCAAGCTGCCTGATCGCATTGCTAACCAGGTGGTTATGTCCCCAGTACTTACACCTTCTTTAATGTCCCCTGATGTATGGCGAACAGTGTTTAACATGGCACAGGCCGTGAAGCACAGTCCCGCACAGGCTAAGAAACCCGCATTTAACTTCCCCAAACCTAAGCCTCCTACTAAAGCTCAGCCAGGGGGTTCTAAGCCGTTTCTTCCGCCTAAGTCCTCCCAATCCCCCCTGGGTCAGTTCAGGCATAGACAGAGAGGGTTTTCAGGACAGAGGGGACGCGGCCAGTATAAGCCGGGTCAGGGCCAGTCTTCGGCCCACACCAGCCAGCCGGCGAAGCGGCCAACACCACCAAACCCACCATCAAAAAACTAAAGTCTTTCTCACTCCCAGTGCCTACCTTAGAGCCGGAGGAACCGAGGGAAGTACAGCCGGCGAACCCTTGTCTGCTAACTGGGTCGTTCCGAACGTGTCACCAAGCATGGCCGTTAAAAACCTGGGCACGGATGGTGGCACGCAAAGGCATCACTTGGCAGTGGCTCCGGCGACCTCGCTTACGTCAGCCGACAACGGCAAATTGTGTTTCATTAGAGGTGGAGCTGCTGGTCCAGGAGATGATTGCCAAGAATGTCATCATCCCGGTACCCCCAGATTACCCTGTATTCACGTCAAAACTGTTTTTGGTTCCCAAACGGGACAGTGTTCAGATGAGGCCGGTCGTAGACCTGTCGTATCTGAATCTTCACATTTACAACGAGTCTTTCAGAATGTTAACAGTTCATCAAATCAGGCTAACACTTCCGCCGGGTGGCTGGATGTGTTCCCTAGACCTGACAGACGCCTATTGGCACGTGTCGGTCAACAAAAGATTTCAAAGGTTTCTGGCCTTGAGGATCAAGGCACCAAAATTTTGTTTTTCAGAGGATGCCGTTCGGTTTGAACCTAGCACCTCGATTATTCACAAAACTAGTCAGGCAAGCCCTGATGCCATTGTTAAAACAGGGAATCAGAGTGTTGTGGTATCTAGACGACTGGCTGGTGGTGGCAGAGACACAACAATTATGCATAAAACATGTCAATATCATTTTAAATCATGTCAAAACTCTAGGCTTCAAGGTAAATCTGGTAAAGTCAAACCTTGTTCCCTCAAGAGTAATTCAGTGGATAGGGCTGGTCTGGGACACCGCCGCTCTCACTCTGAGTCAGAGTGTGGACAATCGCAACAGGTTTCGCAGGAAACTGTTCAGGTTTCTTCACAGTCTGACTACGACACGAAGAGTCTGGGAGTCTCTGGTCGGCTCTCTCAACTGGATTCAGCTAACTGTCAAGTTGGGCCGGTTGAAAGTAAAACGATTAATATTGGAGGGCAACAAATATTTCCCACTCTTACCGGCGGGAAAATTATGGCCCATACCAAAATTAATCCACACCTTACTAGCGGTCTGGGCGAAGAGGGAAACATTGCACTCAATCATGTCATGGACCTCTCCTCCTCCAACGGTATGGGTAGACACGGATGCGTCAGGCACCATAGGGTGGGGATTTCAGTCAAATCAGGGGCACCAGGGTCAGGGACTTTGGTCCCACTTAGAAATCGCTCACATAAATGTCAAAGAGTTACTAGTCCCATTGTATTTCCTTCAGGCTCACGGCCCGGCGTTACGGGGCAAGTCAGTGGCCTTCAGAATGGACAATCTGAATGCAGTTCACTGTATTCAGAAACAAGGGTCAACGAGGTCAAGGAAGTTGCTACTCGTGTCGGAAGAGATTTTTGTTCTAGCCACCAGTCTAGATATTTATCTTCACGCATCTTATCTCCCAGGCGTAGCGAACGTCTGGGCAGACGCTCTGTCCCGGAGACAGAGCACGACAGTAGAATGGGAGCTCAAGCAACCCATTTTCGACCTAATGATTGCGGAGCTCTCCCATCCACAAGTGGATCTTTTTGCGTCCGAGGAGACTCACAAGCTCCCTCTATACCTCACCCGCCGGACGATAACGCCGGCAGGGGGGCCAGACGCCCTAGTGACAGACTGGAACAGATGGAGCTCCATCTATCTGTTTCCACCGCCAGATGCGTCACTAATGTGCCACGTAGTGAACAAACTACGAGTTTATCGAGGCTTAGTCTCGCTAATCGCGCCCCTGTGGCCGGCGCAGGTGTGGTGCCAGCAGTTAATAATGTGGTGCCCGGACCCGGTATCGCTCCCGGTCGGGTACTTCCACTTAGACACGATTGGCAACCTAGAGACCTCGCTGACTTTTGCATTATGGACATTCAGGAGGCCAAGTGGCTAGCACCATACGGTAGGGATGTGACCAATAAATTGCTCAATCAATATACTCAGTCTACTAAGCGACAATATCAATCTCATTGGAAAGCTTTTACTTCTTGGATTGTTAGAACGGAACAAACTGTACCCTCAGTGGCATTGGTTTTTAATTACTTGAACTATCTGTTTGAGCAGAAACGTTTATCTGTGGTTACTTTGAAGAATCACTTAACTGCGATTAGAGTGCCCTTTTTCGACCTTACAGGTCTATCCATACCGGTGGCGGAGGAAACAGGATTTATGAGAGCGTGTTTTAAACTCCGCCCACCTCCCCGTCAGCTCATGCCTACTTGGTCTCTGGACAAAGCTTTGTCTTTACTTCATTCTCGTCTGTATCAAAATACTGCAGACTTTGCTTTAATCTTAAAGAAGGCAGTTTTCCTTTTGGCTTTGGCCACCGGAAACAGAGTGTCTGAGCTGGCGGCGATGAGCAACACACCTAATTGTCTTAGGTTTGGTAGACTTAATGATTCAATTTCCATTGCACCCTCCCCGGCGTTTGTAGCCAAGAATGAGCATAGTGCACACGTGTTTTCTGAATTCACGGTGCCGGCGTTAAAAAGGGGAAAGGTGCATCATAATTTATGTCCAGTGCAAGCTCTAACCAAATATTTAAGAATAGCTCCTCATAACCCCCAAGGTGCTTTATGGGTAGCGAGTACGGGTAAACGCTTACTTAAACGGCGATTAGCCTCTCTTCTAGTAGAAGTCATTAAAGAGAGTAATCCCGGCGTTGTGGGTAGGGCCCACGATTTACGCAAGTGGGCGGCCTCTTTACGTTTCCTGAAAAACTTTTCAGTTGAAGATATTGCGTCCACACAGTTGTGGGCGTCTAATCATACGTTTCTCTCTAGATACTTGTCAGTTGCTCTAGACAAACCTTCCTTACCATGTATAGCTTTAAGGCAGAGGGTCTAGGTGGCCCTGCAGTCACTTATGTTTATTTTCAAGGAAAGGGGGGGGGGGGGGGGTGCAGTCAGTTGACATAGGACACCCTAGACCCCGCCGGAGTATGAGAACTGTGATACAATTTAAGGTTGAAATGTGATATGAAAATTTCTCTGAGAGAATTTGTGCTAGTACAAAGTTTAGTACAAAACAACGGTGTTGTTATAGTAGTTTTAGCTGCGAAAGCAATGTAACATTAGTTCAATGGAGTTCATTAGCAATTGATCTCCACATGTATTTTGGGGTTTATGATGTGCACATATAAACTTATAACTTATTATTTGTCACCACTCGTTGAGTGGGGTGCCTTTTGTAACTACAGATCTGTGTTCAGAATCTTCAGGGTTACCTATTTTTGTCAGGCAGGCTTCTTTGAAGCACGCACCTGCCTGAACCCCCTTTTTCTTGTATATTTCCGGCCTACGCCGTATTAAATACATTTTTCAAAAGTAAGAATACTATGTGGTTGTTTTTATTATCTGCTTTTCTAGAGTTATGATATGATTACGAATGTCCCCCTCCAGTCTTAGATATCAGGCATGTTCGTCAATGATGGAGGGGCCACTAATAAATTATAGGTTTGACTCCTGTAAGGAGATTAGGAAAACCTAATATTTAGTAGTGGCCCCGTAATCATTGACGACTGGGGCCCTCCCGACCGTCCCCTTCCCATTCGTTGATGTATTAAGGATTTTGGTTTACTTGATATGTCAGTGAAGGAGGAATGACGCCTGAATCAGCGTCTGGTCAGAAATCCACACAAGTACATCCACGATATGATGGAAAGCTTATTGGATAGTTATTCTTATTTTCTTTTTGTTTTTATTTTTTACGAAGTTTTTTCGTAGTGAGAACCCAATTCATAATGACTGAAGCCATGAGTGAGGTCGCGTGCGCTCATGATGAAGGCTCCTCAGTTTTTAAATGCTCTGCGCGGTAGATTCAAACTACGGCGGATTAGTGTTTGAAGAGGATGCCTTATGTAATAGGCATGTTCGTCAATGATTACGGGGCCACTACTAAATATTAGGTTTTCCTAATCTCCTTACAAGAGTCAAACCTATAATATATATATATATATATAATTATATGTACATAGGCACATACCCCACAGCTGGGGGTGGCCGACTCGAGACAGAGCCTGAACAGAAACAATATTTAAAGTTCCAATTCTTAGGGTTCGGGACCACTTTCGCGTTCCCCACCCCCCTTTCTCTGTCTCGTCTAGTAGGTGAACTATAAACCTGGTGCAATAGCTAGTATAAACAGAAGTAAAAATATAAACACGAAGTAGGATAGAGAAATAAGTTTTTACTATATAATATATATATATATATATATATATATATATAAATACAAAAAAAAAATATATATATATATATATATATTTTTGTTTTATTTTTTTTATTTTTATTTTTTTTAACATCTAAGTTTTACATAAATACCCTCTATAGCTTAGAATACATAAATTTATTATATATATTTATTATCACCTGTTATCCTTAACCCGTACAGCCCCAGCGACGCGTCTGACGCGTCGGCGATGTATGTAGCGCACAGCCCCAGAGAAGCGCCTGATGCGTCACCCTAATTGCGCCGACCGTAACCTCAGGTGTAGCCACTCAAGAGGGCTCAGATTTGTATGGGAACTGTGTACGTATCCCACGCAACCGTGCCGATGGTTGAAAACTCTCAAAGTCCACGTGCGTGCGCGCAATAACCTGGTTTTTGGGGATAATTGCCTTCAATTTTTTACTCTTGTAAAATCCGTTTTCGGGGGCTCTGTAGGACCATTTTTTAAGCTTTTCGAGCGTTTTTTCGTGGTTTTTCCTTCATTCCTAACCCCTTCGCTATTGTTTCTGGAATAAAACAATTTTTTGAAAACCGGCCGGGTTCTGGTGCGCAAACATTACAAAACTAGCCGGGGCTCCACGGGTTAAGGGGGGTCACCTGCTTTTATTTATCTCTTTTTCTCTCTTTCTCTGGCTTGTATCCATTCTGTCCCATTTAGCCTACTGAATGTTTATCCCCATCCAAGTGTCGATTTATTTTTATGAGTGATTGTACAGTGGGGCTAATAAGTCATGTCTCAGCTGTCCTTACATTTGGCTCGCTCTGTGGTGTAATAAAGTCTGTCAGATGTTGAATAGGGTGGCTAAGTGTAGGAATAGGTTTGTATATCCCCCTCGAAATGAATAAATTAGGTCTTGATATTGCTGAAACCAATTTTGGATCAAAATATACTTGGTGCCGAGACACCACTTATTAAGCCGAATGTACATGATATTCTGCTAATAAAACCCATTAAGGGGAGGTTTCCACTTGAGGGATATTTTTTCGAACTTCCTTCTCCCTCATGTTTAGCCCCTTTGCTTTTGAGATTTTAAGACGTTTGCCCGATTTTAATAACTTTCGCCCCATTTCTGTCAATTGTAAGATGTTTCGTGCCATTTAGGTGTCGATTTTTTCCTGGCGAGCGATAGCGAGCCTGTAACTTAAGAGGAATCGGCCTTCGGCCGGGACATTTTTCTACCGAAAAATGTACATATTTATCTTGAAAGGGGGTATAGGGGATGTCATTTTAAGCTTGATGGAGGTCTAAGCAATACACTAGAAACCTCCCCTTAATCTATCATTTGAATGGTAGTGTCTTATTCTACGTGTTTATGCATATTTATATATTTTAAAGTTAGCTACATTTGTTTATCACATGATTAACAAATATAAGGATGGAGAGATCACAACATTTCTCTCTCTCTCTCTCTCTCTCTCTCTCTCTCTCTCTCTCTCTCTCTCTCTCTCTCTCTCTCTCTCTCTCTCTCTCACACACACATACTTAAATATACAGAATAAATTACAGCACTTAGGTCATTGCCTCTCACTTAACCAATTGGTCCTCGGTACTTTTTTGGCTGTGTATCTAAAAATATAAGAAAATATAGAGCATAATTATAATGTCATATAACCTTCACAATTCTCTAGTATATATTCTTAAAAGCTATCCCAGTAAACTTCTTGGCCTTAATTTAATTATATAATCAATCAATCAATATGCCGTGACAGTGCGTAGTCGCACTCATCCTCCGACTCCACTCCGGGGGATCCTCCCGGGTGAGACTCCAAACATATGCCTGGCCCATAGCAAGTATCCTATCTCAATATTGGTCGACTTTCATCAGCCATGAGTTCCATGGTCTTCCCCTAGACCTCCTCCACTCAGGGTTGTCATCTGTAGAGACCACCTGGTGATCAGGGTCTGCTTCAAGGAGGCATATGCCCATATAGCCCAAGTTGGCGTTCACAGACCATACAACTAAATACAATATATCTTGAATCAGTTTCATGGAGTAGTCTCTGGCTTGAGATGTAATATTCCAGCGATAGCCCATGATCCTGCGAAGATATTTGGTACCATATGAATTGCTGTGTCTCTTCAAACCACTGTTAAGTGTCCATGTCTCACATCGATATAATAAGACAGGGAGCACCAGTGTCTTAAAGATCCACATCTTCGTCTTTCTGCACGGGTATCGACAACGCCATATACTGTTGTTAAACCTCTGAAGTGTGCATGGGGGGTATGAGACACCACACTCCTGTGCTGACATGTTTGAGCTGTTCCCATCACTAATATATTTATTTTACCATAAATAGCATTAATATTTATCCATATGCGCCTATTATAGGTTGATTATAAAGGTATTAACCTGTTACAACAATAAAACAAGTGGAAACGGCGTTTGGATGGTCAAAATCGGCGATACAGGCCGGGAGTTACACAATGTATGGCTGAGGCAACCTCCCAGCCCACCACTTTTCTCCACCCCTGGAGAGAGACTGTCGATCGATACTCTCTCTCTCTCTCTTGCACTCGCTTGCTAACAGTGATGACAATGCCCTGCTACTAACTCGCTAATGTTAGCACGAAAATAGACCACAGGAAAAGGGAATAACAGGGAAAATAGGTGATAACTGAAGGAGGGGAGGAAACTGGGGAAGGAGGGGAGGTGGAGGAGTGATATTTGGCATGGCCCAGGGGCAACATTTTTTTTTTTTTTTTTTTTTTTTTTCGGTGTTTTAAATTTTTTTTTTTTTCCCCTGACTCTTAAGAGTCTTCCGGCAGTCCGCCGGGGGAACTCTTAAGAGTCTTCCCGCAGTTCCCGGGAAGTGAATTCATAACCCCATATGTTCAGCCGAGGCTACATCCTCACCCGATTCACCACTTTTATGGATGATGCTACCAAGATAGATAAATGTATCCAAGATCTCTTATTCCTAGGTAAATTTATCCAAGATCTCTTAATCCTAGGTAAATGTTTCCAAGATCTCTTAATCCTAGGTAAATGTATCCAAGATCTCTTAATCCTAGGTAAATTTATCCAAGATCTCTTAATCCTAGGTAAATGTTTCCAAGATCTCTTAATCCTAGGTAAATGTATCCAAGATCTCTTAATCCTAGGTAAATTTATCCAAGATCTCTTAATCCTAGGTAAATGTTTCCAAGATCTCTTAATCCTAGGTAAATGTATCCAAGATCTCTTATTCCTAGGTAAATTTATCCAAGATCTCTTAATCCTAGGTAAATGTTTCCAAGATCTCTTAATCCTAGGTAAATGTATCCAAGATCTCTTATTCCTAGGTAAATTTATCCAAGATCTCTTAATCCTAGGTAAATGTATCCAAGATCTCTTAATCCTAGGTAAATGTATCCAAGATCTCTTAATCCTAGGTCAATTTATCCAACATGCATGAACTGCGATCTACGTTCACATTAACTGGTAGCTGTCGGTAACTTAGTAATGGCGTAAAGTGCAAAATATGTATAGACCAAAATTAAGTGGCACAAATGAAAAGTACAGAGAAAAAAAAATACTTATATCAAAATTATGTCAAGAAAACTCCCCAATATATGGCACAGAAGTTAACGAAAATAATAATATCGAGTGCAAAATTAATGTATAACCCAAAATGATGTCAAGAGAACTTCCCAATGTAATTAATATAATGACAGAAAGAGCAAAATATTGTATAGACCAAAATTATGATATTATGGCAATGAAAAAAATGAATATGATGGCTCATAGATTAAAATTAGGTCAAGATAACTCCCCAATATATGGCACAGAAATTAATGAAAATCATGGCATAGAGAGCAACAAAATATATAGACCAAAATGATGTCAAGAGAATTCCCATTATATGGCATAGAAGATAATGAAGATCTATGCCAATATAAGGTATAAACCAAAATCACGTGGCAAAGAAGAGAAGCACAGAGAACATAAATAAAATATTAAATTATGTCAAGAGAAATCCCCAATAAACGGCACAAAATACAATAAAGTTGATAGCATAGAGACAACAAAATAATGTATAGGCTAAATCAAAACCATGTATAAATCAAAATAATGTATGAATAATAGTAATGTATATATCAAAATTATGTATGAATCAAAATAATATATAAATCAAAATAATATATGATATCAAAATTATGTCAAGAGAATTCCCCTAATATATGGCACATGCGTTAATGAAAATAATTACATAGAGAGCAAAATAATGTATAAATCAAAATAATGTATAAATCAAAATAATGTATAAATCAAAATAATGTATAAATCAAAATAATGTATAAATCAAAATCATGTATAAATCAAAATCATGTATAAATCAAAATCATGTATAAATCAAAATCATGTATAAATCAAAATCATGTATAAATCAAAATAATTTATAAATCAAAATCATGTATAAATCAAAATCATGTATAATCAAAATAATGTATACATCAAAATAATGCATAAATAAAAATAATGTATAAATCAAAATAATGTATAAATCAAAATAATGTATAAATCAAAATAATGTATACATCAAAATAATGCATAAATAAAAATAATGTATAAATCAAAATAATGTATAAATCAAAATAATGTATAAATCAAAATAATGTATAAATCAAATAATAAATCAAAATAATATATACACCAAACTTATGTCAAGAGAACTCCCCAATAAACGGCACAGAATACAATAAAGATGATAGCATAGACGACCCTGGCCACTGTTAACATATGACCTCCGCCCCCCTGCCTGTTGACCTGCTTGACCTTGCTTGATGAAGGGGTCAGGCACAGCAGGCACATCATGGGCACGTCTATGGCCACGTGTAGCACCACCTGTAGGGGGATAGAGGCTCTTAATTTCATATTTGTTTTCACCAACCCACCAATTAACTTACAAATAAACGTAATTAATACAATCGGTGCAAGTAATGAATACATGTGGTACTCCAAGGACTCGAACCTTGGATACTCACCGAATTTTCCATAATACATAGTACAATATATATATATATATATATATATATAGAGAGAGAGAGAGAGAGAGAGAGAGAGAGAAAATTATTGTCCTGTTCAGAAATTTATTTATCACACGCTGCGGGCATAATTGCCCGAAGTTACCTTCATTCCATGCTCTTTTTCATGCATAAGCAAGAGCCAGAGCGTAATACAATTATATATCCGTGAAAGTACAATGATAGAGCTTTCCAATGACATCTGAATCATCCCTGCATGACATCTGGTTATCTTGCAACGATCTTGCAAATGAAGGTCAAAATTGGTTAAAAAGAGGCAATTTTTGCTATTTTTGCCATGTGTGACGCTGTACATGAGTGAGCGAGCACTCTCTCAGAGCTCAGTGTGTGCCCGCCGCCTGTGGCCAGTGGTTGGAGCCCCCTGTGCTCACTCCAACAGCTGGCCTCTCTCTCAGGGCTCATAGTAGCCTCAAAATTGTGCCTGTAATATGACGGGCACCGTACAGAAGGAATTAATACAAAACGAATGAGATACACAACATATTGACTAAATCATACTAGCTTCGGAAGCCACTTATATGCCATCCTTCCCACCTGCGAGAATATGCAGGTGATGGCGAAGAAGCACCAGACATCGATGGCCTTAACGTAAGAGGTCCGGGGGAGTCCTTCAGAGACCTGTTGGTAGAGGGCGTACAGCACCAGCAGGGTCGTTAGGGACATCATTACCTAAGATAGAGAGAGGGATAGAAATATTAGATACACAGATTGATTGATTGATTGATTGATAGGTAGATAGATAGATAGATAGATAGTGTTCATTGACCACAACAAAACAGATCCAGAAAGATCATGAGTTGGTACCATTTGAGGGGGCCTATTTTCACCATACACTCCAGTTAACAAACACGAGAGGTCTGTCAACATTATCGGTTTTCAGGTGTGGCGTTCGAGCATGGTGATCAGGGTGTCAATCTCAAACATAGTTCATTATTTTTAGTCATTATTATTGTATATGCAAAGATCAAATTGTGGTTTATAATTCAAATTATGCCTTTGGAAGTGATATGCTATTTCTTCTTAATTTTCTTGTATTCCTTCTCATAATCATTAAAGTCTTCAAACAAAATTGCTCCGGTTTGACCCCCTGATGGTGTAGTAGAATTCTTTGTAACTGTTTGCACGGATATACATTGATCGAAAAGGATTCTTAATCATCAAGCCTAGACACTGATAAGCCTCATACTTGTCTGCCAAACTTGGAAACTATTTAAGCAGACAGGCCTTTATTTTTACTAATATTCATTGATAGCTGTTATAAATAAATAATATACTCAGAAAACTTGTGAAAAAAGTGTCATTGGTCTGATGAAGCTATATGCGAAACGTCAATACATGGTGTTTATATTCAAGTTGTTATAAAATCGAAACAATAGCACATCAACAATACGAACAATGCCAATAAATAAGTACCATTATTAGCGCTCTAATGCAATAAGAGTTTTATTTTGGCCCATGGACTTACCCGCAGGTCCCGGTTTTTGCGAGACACGAAGAGAGAGGCGTAGCTGATGAGCATGAGCATAACGGTGGGTAGGTAGGTGGAGGTTAGGTAGTAACTGTACCGACGCTGGAAGTTAAGGGTGATAATTGCTTGGCTGTAGTCCTCCGCTATCTCTAGGGAGCCCTTCGCGGGACTCGCCTCGTATTCCGTCAACAACACCTGCGGTAGGGAGAAGGGAGTCAAAGGGTTAAAGGGGGACGTTTTCTAATCGCCAAATACCGATATATATTATATTCATATCAAAAACTACTATTAATGATATATACATGCTGATGACATATGGAAAGAGCCTACCATACAACGAAATTATGATGGTGTAAAATCGGAAGAACAATTAAATATTTCTTGTATACCCATTATCAATGTGATAATTGTATCTTAGCCCACTCTGTACCGGCGACGTCCCTTTAATTATATTCTGGCAACTATTAGACAATTTTATTCAGCTTTGGAAGGATCTGTGGTTTAGCTAAAAGGATTAATTGAGATAGTTTGTAGCCTTTTAATGGTTAGATATCCTTCCTAAACGTAATAAAATCATCTAATAGTTGCCAGAATATAATTAAATGGACATCATAGGTACCGTATGGGTTAAGGTATTTCTATTTCCGGTTTTATAATAATATGGTTCTTGCTCTATCTTTGGATGTATTCATATTTTTCACCAACCAACTTTACTTCTAAACTCAATTAAGGAAATCAACAAATACATGTGGCACTCCAAGGACTCGAACCTAGGATACTCACACCGAAATTCCGCGCATTTATGCATTACGTTATCAAGACAGTATATACTGTATATAGCATGTAGTGGCGATTATTGTGAGTAAAAACGAAGCGATAATATACATATATCGTCTCATGGTAGTGCAAATAGGGGTTGGTAGTGAACAGCAATGATAATTACTTACCCAAAATCTGAACCCCTTCTGTACTGGTGGTGTCCTTTTCATTATATTTAGGCATTTATTAGATTATTTTATTCAGCTTAGGACGGACGTTTAGCAATTATGAGGCTACGGACTGTCTCTATTAACCCCCTAAAAACTACCATAGATCCTTCTCAACCTATCCGCGGCAAGACTCCGATTCGTTAAACGTCGTGAGGGGCGAAGCTATTGCATTAATTTCTGACGAAAATCGTCATTATTCGATAAATATCGTTATTACTTATTCATATGCGCCTATTTTATGTTTAATATGAAGATAGTTACATGTTACAACAATAAAACAAGTGGGAATAGTATTTGGGGGGTGACAAACACGAAATATTGCCGAGCGGTTCATTCATGGAGTTGACAGAGAGCGAAACTGCACCCTCCCTTCACGAGCTCTCGAGCGAGACTAGAGGTAGTGCGGGCTAGTCTCTCTCTCTCTCCTTTGTACACCCCTCCCTTTCGACCTTGAAACCGGGTAGGGAGTTTTGGCGCCATAAATAAACCGATAATCACAGGAATAAGAGAAAAATAGGTGATAATTGAGGGGGGGGGAGGGGGGAATTTGGACACATGTGGAGGAGTGATAGTGTATGGAGAGGAATTATCTCGCATATTTACACATTCCTTTGTTTTGAGTGACAGTGGGATGTTTGGAAAGGCTTTTTTTAGGCCATGGCTCATATGAGGACGCTCGCCCTCCTAGGGTTCAGACTCATATGAGGACGCTCGCCGTTTATGGGTTAAACAGCAAAAAACCGTCAAAATATAGCTAGAATACAAATATAAAGACATTGCCAGTACAGGGTTAAGCAAGAGTGAGAGGGTTAAAGAGAGCTAAAAAACGTAAGCGAGAGGGAGAGGGTTAAAGAGAGCTAAAAAACGTAAGGAAGAGTGAGAGGGTTAACACTTACGGTGCGGGCTTCGTAGCGCCAGGGTTCATCCGCAGCGCTACCATAGACATCGGCAAATATTCGTTAATACTGAGCGAATGTCGCTAATGTCGCGCTACATTTGCCTTTGGCAGCGGTGCATATGTTTAGCGAGACATGACTGATATACCTCAGTGCTGCGTTGGCTGGAGAGCGGACGGGGGCCTACCGCGCTCCCACTCACTCAGACTTGCTATAAATTGCCATGGCATTTCAGAACGGTCCCCGCAGCCAATAGGTTAAAGAGAGCTAAAAAGCGTAAGCAAGAGTGAGAGGGTTAAAGTGAGCTACTAAAGTGAACTACAGAACACACCGCCTCCTAACCTCTCCCAAATACTGTACATCCAAGTGTTGCCAGGCCAGGAACTCCCTACGTGCGGACGACAGGCGCAGCAGGAGGCGGCAGTGTTGGGAATCGAAGGGGAAGTCGTGCAGGTCCATGGGGCAGGAGAAGGGGGCGTACAGCTTCTGACGCAGCTTCAGGGGGTTCTTGCTGCCCTTGTATAATTCGTCTGTAGATTAAAAATAATAAAATCAATAATGTTAAAATATAATACTGTATAGGAAAATGTTACCCCTTTCGGAACAAATTATTTATCTTGACCGCGTATGATTATAGGAGAGAGAGAGAGACTTGGTAGTGATTTGTATATGCTGTACACTCGCACGCCATAAGATTATATAATAATTTAATTATTTGAATGTTACCAGCCAAGCTCTGAATTAGTTGGGATATTATATAGCACTGTACTATCTCCTTTTGGTTCGATGTAGATTCAGATAAATAGTGTATACTTTCATTACCGTATTGACTACTTTTCATAGCTCATAATATACATATTAAGGGTCCAATCATTGTTATGAGTGACAGCACAGCAGGCCTCAAGTCTGGCTATTTGTATATATGTTGTATTTATACATGTTGTGATATATAGTTGGCAAAAACCACACACCATTTTTTTGCAACCGGCTTCATGATGAATCATGTGGTAATGTACTGAAACAAAGTACGGTACAGCACAAAATCAATCTAAACAATTTCTTCCCATTGACACATCAGGATTTGAACCCAGGACTTTAAGTTTTCCAGCCCAGTAGCCAGACCACTCCACCACACCATTATAGGTGGGCCAGAAATTGTGACCCCTAACCTCTGTAACTCAATATGGATTTAAGCAAACGGGCTGTAAATTTCCACACCTATTCCCTGACTGACCCTTCCTAAGCTCTTTAACTCAAAAAGGATTTGAGCAAATGGGCTGTAAATTTCCTCACCTATTACCCTGACTGGCTCTTCCCCTTCTCCACTCTTAACACTCTTTAAAAAGTAGATAAAGGGTGCCGTTATAAAGGCTTGTCCCTCAATACCTTCACCTGACCTGTGTAATTGACCACTTGCGAGTTTCAGGCTATAAGGAAGTTGGAGCTGTGAACATCGGTATTAATCAGAAATTCAATATTAACACTTATGCTGCGGGTATATTTGCGCTATTTAGGGCATATTCAGGCACTCCTGAATGACTAATCAAGCATCTGCATTAAATGAACTGTATTCTGCCGAAAGCTAGGCAAAAATAGCTTCAAAATGAGACCACAACGAGCTTCGTAGGTGGCAGGGTTCACCCGCAGCGTTGCCATAGACATTCGGGAAAACTCGCTAATTATTAGCTCTCGCTCGCTCGGCAACACTGTTGTGAGACACCCGCGCAAGACACAGTCTCCCTCAGTGAGCGGCTGGCTGCTCTGAGGGTCGGAGGTGGGTCCCTCACGCTCCCGCCCACTGACACTCGATTTCTACGGCTTTTACAGGCTTTTAGAGCCTGGAAATTGCTGTAAATTGCCTATGCGTTCAGGAACGTCACCCGCAGGGAATGGGTTAAAATAGGTCACAGATGGATAAAAGGTATGTTAAATTTGTTAGGGTGGGTTTATAATTTTACTACAGCTGGTAATTCTGCTAAATATCAATGTCTACAGCTCCAACTTCCTTATTGCCTGAAACTCGCAAGTGGTCAATTATCGTGTGTTGCGTGACAGTTTCACTTGTTATAATGATCGTTTTGCTATATTTACGTCTGTATCGAAATATAAAAAAGACGATGATCGGGTGCAAATACCGTACAGTGTTATTTTCACGGTCGGGTGACAATACCCACTCCGGTATAATGATTGTGTTGCGTGACAGTTCTAATGCTTTTTTTTTTTTTCCTGGCTATTGGGACACGTTTATGATCCTGATATATTATGTAATCCACAATTAATGCCAAATTAATTAGAGCTACTAAAATTGAGTTAACATTAGTACGCTTAAGGGGGAATGTGCGTATTTATTTGCTCATTTGTGTATCGTTGTTATATTTTTTTTAGTATCCTCCCTAGACCTCCATCAAGCTTATAAATGAACCTGCCCAAGACCCTCTTTCGAGACAAATTTGTACATTTTCGATAGAAAATGTTCCTGGCCGAAGGCCGGTTCCTATTAAAATACAGGCTCGCTATCGCTCGCCAGGAAAAAGTCGACACGAAAAGTCTTAAATTATATGTACTATTTATTGAAAAGTAAGTTCTATCCAAAAACCAATCCAGACAGATAGAATTGCATACAGAAAAATGGAGAGAAACAGAGAGTCGGTGAATGTTTATAAGTGACTGTAGCTGTAGTTGTAAATAGTTAATGGTCGTACACACACACACACACACACACACACACACACACACACACACACACACACACACACACACATACATAGTTAACCTCTACCGTACATGTGTGTGTTATTATGGCCCCCTTTCATAAACCATTACCCTTTGTTTAGGACCATTAACGCTTTTAAGAGACGAGGACACATTCCTTTTCGGTTATATTTTGTTTTTCTTTTCTTATTTATGTGTATGAAGGAGACAAAAGGCAGGTTGTCTATAACGAGTGTCTCCCCCAACGTTAAAAAAGTGACCGACACAAATTCAAGGGACGTTGGAGGCAAAATGCCTGGACACACGAAGTTTAAAGCAGTCTAAGTCATAGGATGAAGGAAAGCTTGATTGAGGGAGAGAGTTCCAGAGTTCACTTGTTGAGTAAAAGAAAGAAAAAATTTGCTAATTCTTGGGTTGGAGAGCTGGACAGAATAGGAGTGGGACTGTGTTGAAAGGCGGGTGTTTCGCACTCGCCGCAAGGGAGGGGGTATACACTGAGAGAGCTCTGAAGAACACTGATTGTTGTAATTGCGATAGAAGAGTGAAAGTGATTTAACATTGCGGTGTGTAGAAAGAGATTGTAGGGAACTAGTAAGAGGAAGTGAGTTGATGAGGCGAAATGCTTTTGATTCTACTCGTTCAAGAAGTGCGGTATGGGTGGACCCTCCCCACACATGCGAACAATACTCGATACAGGGGTGAACTGTGCCCTGATACAGAGCAAGAAGCTGTGCGGAGGTGGATAACCCACAGAGACGGTTGAGCACACCACCTAACTTTTGGGAAGCTGTTTTAGCAAGAGTGGTAATATGATCTTTCCAAGAAAGGCCAGATGAAAAAAATACACCTTGAATGTTGAGAGATGAAGGGTTGAGTTGTGTATTGTTGAAGAATAGCACCAGATTGTTTTCCTGGCAACCGATGGCAAGCTCATAATTTAGAAGGATACGGCCGAGACATTTTGCTATCGAAAAATGTACAAATTTATCTCGAAGGGGGGATTAGGGAGTGTTTTATAAGATTGATAGAGGTCGAGGGAGCAAAATAAATACATAATTTATATTTACTTATTACTATTATATATTATTACTCTCTCTCTCTCTCTCTCTCTCTTTCAGTCTCACTCTCACTCTCACCATGTAGAGGACGTGAAGACTCTCTCTCTCTCTCACACTCACTCACTCTTTCTCTCACTCTCACTCTCACTCTCATTCTCTCTCTCTCTCTCTCTCTCTCTCTCTCTCTCTCTCTCTCTCTCTCTCTCTCTCTCTCTCTCACCATGTACAGGACGGGAAGTGTCGTCCGGTTCAGGTTCCGACATGCGCACAACGGTCAGGACTGGCTCGGTCTTGCTCACGTCGGGAAAGTCCGCGTTCACCAACTCCACTTTCGGTAACCAGACGTCTTTTACCTGAGGGAGAAGGGGGGGGGGTAAAGACAGCCAAGCCAAGCAGGGAGAGAGAGAGAGTGAGTGAGTGAGAGATTGAGGAAAGAGATAATGAAAGAGATTGAGGAGAGAGATTGCATATATATATATAAACCGGTATATATATATATATATATATATATATATATATATATATATATATACAGGGTATGTTTTAAAACAACACTGCCAGAGTATGACGACCAAATTGATCAAAATATATAATACACATATTTCTATTCTATTTTTACCAAAAATATATTGTAACGGAGATAAATGGTTATTTAGAAATGTAGCAAAACAGGGTTCTGAGCTCAGCACAAAACATATGATACATAATATGAATGATTACCAAGTAAAAAGGTAAAGAGGAGATATCTAATGACCTAATCACATATGAATAATTACAAAATCAAAGTAACATAAAATTGATAATGATATTTTGCAATTAGAAGAAAACTGCTAAGTATTATAATCCAAGTAGCGTAAAAAGATATGCACCATTTGTAACGATGACCAAGAGGTAAAATAATGAATCTCAAGTCTGGGTCAGGTATCCGAACACTGCTATAGGTAATTTAATCGTTCGTAAAACTGTTTGAATGGGACAAAATTGTTCCTGCGCAATTTACTGTTTCAATACAAATACCTCATTACGTTACTATTTTCACAGAGCACTAACGAAATATGTCTATCAGTTTTATGGTTGAAGTTTGACGATTTTACGTAGCTGTAGACATACAAGTATACGGTGTTCACTAATGAATATTTAAAATCATCTAATGGTACCCAAAACAAACAATTTACGTCACTTGGACTTAACTTAACGAGTATAAAATAACAAAGGCAGAGACACACCTAAATAATGACAATCCATATTTATGTGATATTATAAGGTAAATAAAATCACTATGACAGAAGAAGATAGCACCATGGCCGAGCAGATGATTAAACACATGAGAAGATTCGTTATGACTCCAAAGCTTCGAAGAAAAACTCGAACTGGGATGGGAGGAAAGAGGTAGGCTATTTGGGGGGGAGGGGGGACACTAGCCCGTGTTCGGATTATAGCTCATACCTGGGTGTCACTAATTATTTTACTCTATGCGGTTTAAATCATTAATGGTATATTATTTTGCATTTTGTCCTTAGATAATCTTCTTCGTTATTGTATTTACTAATTAGCAGATGAGGTCTGGCAGTGTTGTTTTAAAACACCCTGTATATATATATATATATATATATATATATATATATATATATATATATATATATATATATACAGTATATAAATTATAAATGACCACTAGCTAGAACAGAAGGGAGCACTTCAGTGACTTATATTAATGCTTGTCATTACAGATTTTAACATCAGTCATGCTCGTATATACTTGAACAAATCATAATAATAATAATAATACTAAGAAGAAGAAGAATAGGAATAATTACAATAATAATAATTGAAAATAATAATACTAAGTATTATCATTTTTATCATTATTATCATTATAATAATAGAAAATAAATATTCTAATAACACCTTTAGTTTTACCACCTTAATTTAAATCCATCTCGGAGACACAAAGGTACCGTACTGGCTGACATGATATAAGAGTACTGTAATTTGGTTGCAATTAATAGTACCGACATTTTGTTGCAATAAATAGTGCCGTATACTCGTTGGTGGAGGGACTTAGTGAATATATAACAGGTACTCTAGTTCATCGCGTGTGGAATATGTAATGTGTGTGGGTGTAGGTAGTTGATGTGTGTGTGTAGGTGTGTTTGGATTGGTGTTATCTGTGTGTGTGGGTGTAGTTCTGTATGTGTGTGGGTGTGTATTTGTTTGGGTGGGTGTTATCTCTGTGTGTGGGTGTATGTGGGTGTGTGGGTGTTATCTCTGAGTGTGGATGTGGTTCTGTGTGTGGGTGTAGGTGTGTGTGTGTGTAGAAACCTGTAAGTGTTCATCAAACATGCAAGAATGCTATTTAGGTACCCCATTATTCAAGCCACCATGTCTGTATTATTGAATGCTACTGCGGAATTGCTTTATTCAGCTTAAGAATTATCTATTGTAATCGTAAGGCTAAATGATATCTCCATTAGCCCTCTAACTCAAGACAGGTGCTTCCTAAGTTGAATAAAATCTTCTGAAGGTAGCTAGGCATAACACCCAAACTCGAGTCATGCAATAGAAGGAATGTTGCAATGCTCTCACTCTATATATCATGCAATAATACTCAGCTAAGCACACTCAACAAAAGCCGCTGTCACACGAGCGTTTTTTCCGGCAGTTTTCAGGAGCAATATTATTTCTTTTCTTGCATTTTTTTTTTTTTTTTTTTTTTCATTGGTATTGGGAACTAGACTGAAATTAGAATACGTCTCACATCGTCTCACATTTAGCTATGTTATGCTATTTAGCCCTTTCAGTACCGGTGCCGTCCTTTTAACTTTATTCTGGCTACTGTTAGACGATTTTATTCAGATTATAAAAGGGCCCCCAGCAATTAACAGGCTTCGAACTATCTCACTTAACCTCATTTACTACCACGGATCCTTCTTAAACTGCAAAAAATCGTCTAAATATAACCTCTTTTACTACCAAAGATCCTTCTTAAACTGCACAAAATCCTCTTAAGTATAGCCAGAATAAAATAAAATATACGTCGCCGGTACAGAAGGGGTTAAGCTTGATGGAGGTCTAGGGAGGAAACTAAACAAAATATAAAAAGATACATAAATGAGGAAATATATACACCCGTCCTCCCTTAACCCCTTCTGTACCGGCATTTTTTTTTTTTTTTTATGCTAGCTACATTAAGCCGATTTTGTGCAGTTTAAAAAGGATCTTCTGTGGTAAAAACGCTTATGTGAGATAGTTCAAAGCCTATTAAATTACTGGAGGCCCTTTTGAAACTGAATTCAATCGTCTAATAGTAGCCAGAATAAAGTTAAAAAGACGTCGCCGGTACCGAAGGGGTTAAATGAAGTCCTCGCCCCAAAATGACTCACATCAATGTAGTTAAGATCCGAGAACGGCTGGAGATTCTGGTACTCCAGCCGCTGATCATACCAAGTGATCACCGTTGAGAAGTCCACTGTCAACTTCATGTTTCGAATGTCAACCTGAAACAATATAAATAAAGTATATCTCACAAATACACGTGATCTAATAAATACACGTGAGATAATAAATACTATCTATCTATTGCCTAGCGCCGTGATCCCCGAAGGGGTGGCCACGAACGAAACGCCCCCATGCACCTCTATCCCCAGTCAGTCGACGCCCCTCCTCTCAACCAGCACCGCCTTCATTCATATACTTCACTCCATCCTTCCACCTCTCTCTCAGTTTACCTCTCCCTTTCTGTCCTTCCATCTCGCTCTCGTACACCCTTTAGTCATTCTTTTGCTTCCCATACGTTCTACAGTATATGGCCGAACCATCTCAAGGTGTTCCTTTTCACACTTTCTAGCACATCTATATCCACACCATACCTCTTACATCCTCATTCGTCTGTCTATCCCTCCATGTAACTTCGCATGCACTTCTCAATGCACGTGAGCTAAAAAAAAAATTGAATGTTAACCTGAAACATTTTGTAGTGAAATATGTAAACTTGGTCTTAATATGATGCAAAGACATAGTAGTTTCATATTTTTCCATTAAGAATCGAGAAGTTAACTGCTAGGGGATTCAATTTATCGTCAGCTGAAAAGAAACAGAGTTATAGTAGGATTCATTGTTAGTATTGTTTATATACTCCCAGCCGGACTCGAACCTCTGACATTCAGAACGAGTGTCCAAGCTTTCAATCACGCCGTTGTGTAGTGGATTATAATTTTATTTTATTTTTTATGCCAGGCGTGCCATAATTCCAGAGAAGGGATGGCCAAGATGGTTAGGCGTTTGTCACGAATCGCTAGGTCAAGTTGCCTGGGCTTGACATCTACCAATAACATTTTGACAGTACGAGCTCGATCCGCCGACCCTTTGATCAGCAGCCGACCCTCAACTAACTATGCCACGGCTCGCGACACATACATACATACCTACCTACCTACCTACCTACCTACCTACCTACCTACCTACCTACCTACCCACCTACCCACCTACCTACCTACCTACCTACCTACCTACCTACCTACCTACCTACCTACCTACCTACCTACCTACCTACCTACCTACCTACCTACCTACCTACCTACCTACCTACCTACCTACCTACCTACCCAAACCACACACCTACCTACCTACCTACCCAAACCACACACCTACCTACCTACCTACCTACCTACCTACCTACCTACCTACCTACCTACCTACCTACCTACCTACCTACCTACCTACCTACCTACCTGCGAGAACCCGTTTACACTGACGGACAGGTTAACAGCCAGAGGACCCGGAGCCAACCCTGGAGGCGGGAGGATCACCATATAATCGGAAGGTCTCATAAGTTTGTCACAGCCGATCTCATCCGTGTTATCAGGACAGTCCACCCGCAGATCACAACGCTTGGACAGACTGATGCAGGTACCGTCTTCGCAGGTGTACTCATCCTCGTAGCAGGCAGAGAGCGAGAGTTGGTGGTCGTCTCCTGGGGGATGGGTATGGTCAATTAGGAATGCAGAGATAGGGTGTCGGTGTTTATCTCCTGGGGGTTAGAGGATGGAAATTGATGTAAGATGAATTTAAATTACAGTTGGTAGACATAAATATATGCCCTGATGGAAAACTAATAGAGTTGACCATGATAACACACTCTTATGGTCTAATGAGCTTGTCACAGCCACCTTATCAATAGTGTCCAGATATGCCAAGTTTACCCGTTAGTCACACCGCTGGGCCAAAGTAATGCAGGTGCCGTCCTCGGAGGGGTATTCGTCCTCATACCAAGCTTCATGGAGGTCAAGAGAGGAAAGTGAAGAAAAATAGTCAATAAATGAACAAATAAATACAAATCTCCCCATAAGGCTACGATCATTATAATGCAGTCAAGATAACATTTCATCCATGTTGTCGTAGTAGTCCAGATGCAAGTTACACCCTTGAGTAAGGCCGATACAGGGGCTCTCCTTGTAACTGCTAGAGACCAAATTTAAGGTTCATCTCTTTAAGGAAATATGGATAGAAACAGATGCGTGATTAGTTCGATTCAGTATAAGGGTGTTAAATTGGTGAATTAAAGTCAGCACCAAGCCAAGCGACCGAATCAAGGGTTTGATAACTCTACATCTTTGTTGACTAGCCACCTACTTGAAGCGATCACTCTGACTGCTATCAGTAGATAGCTGGGAAGCATGGGAAGCAATCTCATTCAGTATATTGATCACTAATGACCAATGGGTGTACCAAATTCACCCCCGATTTAACCAAAGAAGAGAAATATGAAGTAGGTCTCTACTGATGAATCAGGCTTGTCTTTTGTATGGGTTCTATCTCTGACCTAGAGCAATAGTTCATTTGACTCCCTACACAAACAAAGGCTACCTTGGTGACAGTAGAATACAACAGATATCACATCCTTGTTATCTATGAAATGGTTCAGAGTACCACATTACTAACTGAAACTTACACAAGATTAGGAGGACCTCACTGACTGCAAAATTTTATTATTTTTCTCCATCTCACCTGCTGATTTGTCACAGATGGCGAAATCTGTCTCTACCCTCCATGTGTGCCGACCCAAAGGCAGGTCCAGGGGATTGGTGGGTGTGGTGGCCAGGGTCTGTCCCCTCCAACGGTCACTGAGGGTCCAGCTATTGTTGTTCTCTTGGCTTATCAGGTACTGGATGAAGCCTCTGAGGAAAGTATGATATTGTACAGGTTAGATGTGTATAGTAATGGGGTGGTATACAGTTCTTTGGCAATTATGGAGAACGTCTCGGCCTCCTACCCCGGGTGACCTGCGTTTAATTCCACACTCAGGCATGAAGATTTTTCGCATACACTGGTAGCCGGTACCGTTTCCCTTAAGCAAGGAAATGGGTAATAGTGTTTGGTAACAAACTTTGGTCAAGCGCTAGAGAGAAATGGCACTATATAAGTAACCTGAACGTTATTTACTATTACATCAAATCCCCTCATAATTTACAAATGCCACCATCAAAACAAAATTAAATGTCCCCATGAAATACTAACTTGAACACAGGCATTTCCCCTCCCCCTGAAGTATCCAGCCAGAAGGTAATGGTCTCTGTGTCTTGAATACAGATGCCTCGCATTTTGAACACCATGAGTCGCTTAGCCTGACACGCCGAGCAGAAACCAGTCCGCTCGCTGCAGGGGATGTCCGTCCATTGGTTCCGGTGGGGAGGTTTGAGGTAGCCCACACATCGACGGTAGCTCTTGTTGGAGGTGGACCAGAAGTTAGTGTAGTTCAGTGGTGTGCCCTGAAGAAAACAATTATTACACCAATCATTCCCTTGTGCGTATTCTCCATCGTGTGTTTTTTTTTAGCCACTATTTTACCAGAGGGTATTACTATAAAATATGTACCCTCCAGTACCAAGCAATTTGGCCAAAATGGCTTCAGAGTCGAGAGAGAACACCCTTCCACCTCAAAAGATGGAGGAATACTGACTCTCCTAGCCTGTGGGAGCTTGGATATAAGCTGAGAAGTGTTGCCAAGGTCTCGGAGCAGTGCTCACAAGTCATGGTACCAGGCACCAATCGATATGGGCTGTTAACCCCTCCAATACCAGCGACGGCAAATCGCCGTCAGTATATAATTAACTCCCCAGCGACGGCGAATCGCCGTCAATAATGTACTTTCCTTGTAACTGCCTGTAACTGGTACCACGACCGTTTTAGCACTGCTCTAGATATGGCAACACTTCTCAGCTTATATAAGACCCACTGAAGGGTGAGAGAGCCAGTCTTGCCTCATCTCTTGAGGTGGAAAGGTGGTCTCTCCTGCCATTTTGGCCACATTGCTTGGGACTGGGGATGACTTATTACTGTATCCTACGGTACTGAACGGGTTAAAAGGACCGTATATTATGGACGAACGTCGTCCGTCGCTGGTACTGACGAGTTACTTTTTTTACTGTCAGCCAACGTACGTTGCTGGGACAGTAGGTGTTAACTGAGGTCTGCTTAGGGCTTACTTATAAATCAGTGTCTGGAAGGTTATATAATTCATGAGACAGAGTATATATATATATATACTCTACAGTATATACAGGGTGTCACGCAAGTTATGACAAATACTTTCAGGAATGAAAGATTATGCAATTTTAAGTAAACAAAAAAAATCTATATACATTTCGTTTTTTCTGCATCAGTGTTTGGTAATCTGTGATTTAAATTTGACGGTTAGCCAGTGAGAAGGTGGAGATGGGAGGGATTGAAGGAGGAGGCTACGTTGGTGCTACTGTGAGAAAATTTACTCATATTTCGTTATGCCATGATATCTTTGAAAAAGAGAATGTTTCTAAACTGCTATTGTATGGATTTGTCAATTAGTATAATACGAAGCCTTGTGGTAATGTAATTAGCTGTTACACTTTCTCTAATTTGAAGGAGGGTCTTGGGGGGGTGTTTTTTTTTAGCTTGAGGGAGGTCTAGGGAGGAAACTCAAAAAATGATAAAAAGATACATAAATGAGGAAATAAATACGACCATCCTCCCTTAAACATAAATTGGTTAACCCAGCCTAACCTGTTGATCAACCCAGGTGTCATTGCGAGGTATGCCTGATGCCCCGAGCTTAAAGAATCCTGCGCCGTGGCTGGGTGGTTGGCACTGGTCGGCAAAGGGTTCTGCCGCACTGTACAGCTCCGTGTTCTCCTCGTTGCTGTGTGGCACGGCGATGTGGCACTTCAATTTCTCACAGAATTCACTGGAGGCTTTACTTACACGCTGCTTGGGAATTAATACAAAGCGGAATCTGTAAAGGATAAATGTGGGGTGATTGGGATTAATACAGGGCTTCATCGACACATGAGGCTTTTTGGTCGGTTTCTTTAATTTATTAATTATTTTTCTAGTTTCCTCCCTAGAACTCCATCAAACTTTAAAACACATCCATTAGATCCCTTTTGTAGATTAATTTGTACATTTTTTGGTAGAAAAATATCCCGGCCAAAGGCCGGTTCTTCCAAAATTACAGGCTCTATCGTTCGCCAGTAAAAAAATATAAATAGCACGAAAGGCCTTAATATTGATAAGTAAATGGGGCGGAAGGTCTTAAAATCGACAAACTAATGGGGCAAACATCTTAAAATATGAAAACTAATGGGGCTAAACGTGAGGGAGAAGGGAAACCAGAAAAACTACCCATCTCCCCTTAAGTCACGTAGACAGATCCTTGTACTGTGTGTGCCTTTGTTGACAAATACACATAGCCTATCAAGTCAAATTAATCTCTCTCTCTACTCTACTCTTTTTTTTTTCTATGTGATTAAGGGAGGCAAAAGGCATAACTGCCTATAGCGAGTGCCTCCCCCATAGTTGAAAGAGTGACAGGGCCAAAATCAAGGGACGTTCGAGCCAAAATGCCTGGACACACGGAGTTTGAAGCAATTTAAGTCATAGGAAGAGGGAAAGACTGATTCTGGGAGAGAGTTCCAGAGCTCAGCTATTGAGTAGAAGAAAGTTTGAGAGTAACGTTTCACTCTTGGGTTGGAGAGTTGCACAGAGTAGGGGTGGGATTGAGTTGCAAGACGGGTACCACGTGCCCTACGTAAAGAAGGTGGTATGCACTGTCTCAAATAGGATGGAAAGGACGCCCCTGGTACTGTATGGGTTACATTGTTATCTATCTATCTATGCCGGACGCATTACTCCCCTTGATGAGGGTGGTTACACACAAAACGCCCTCAAGCCGACCTGTCCCCTGTGAGAAGGACAGCCTGTACCAGTTTATATAAGGACTTACAGGATTGACCACTTCGGTCCTTCCGAATCCGAGGCCTTCTACGTATCTTTTTAGCACTATTTTTCTACAGTGGCGTGCGGCTAGTCCATCCACTAACCTGCTTCACCCTTAGGTAAGCAGTACAGATTTGTATAAGGTTTATTCCCCTAGACAGGTTGCCGACCAAGGCTGATGAGCCACATTCACCCTCTACTCTACAATAATTTCTACTCTACTTTATTTATTTATTAATTTTGTTTTCTATGTGGATGAGGGAGACAAAAGGCAAAACTGCCTGTGACGAATGCCTCCCCCAGAGTTGAAAGAGTGACAGGGCCAAAATCAAGGAATGTTCGAGCCAAAATGTCTGGACACACGAAGTTTGCAGCAATTTAAGTCATAGGATGAGGGAAAAATACTCTGTTGTACTCACTTCTCCAGAACACAGTAATCCACGGGTAGCTGTTCCTCCCTGACCGGACCAGCCAGCACCCAATTGGTCGTCTTCCATCCCACCAGGTCACCTTCTTCTGCTACTTCTGTCCCCCCTCCTCCACACCTCGCCAACACCCCCACCTCCTCAGGACTCAGGGCTCGGGAGTACAGGCTGGGGATTAAGGGGAGATTTCATTAGATAATATGGAGACATAGGTTAAGGGGAGATTTCCACTTGAGGGATTTTTTTCTGGACCCCTTTCTCCCTCATGTTTAGCCCCATTGCTTTTTAGATTTTAAGACCTTCGCCCTTGTAGTTTGGATATTTTAAGACATTTTGCCCCATTTCTGTCAATTTTAAGACCTTTCCTGCCATTAAGGTGTCGATTTTTTCCTGGCGAGCGATAGCGAGCCTGTAATTTAAGAGCAACCGGCCTCCGGCCCAGACATTTTTCTACCGAAAAATGTGCAAATTTATCTTGAAAGGGGGTCTAGGGGGTGTAATTTTAAGCTTGATGAAAAAGTAGGGAACAAACTAAATACCTCGCCTTAAGTCAAACAACCTCCCTACATTTCGCCTAACAGAGTCATTTTAGTTAGTCACGTGACCCTATATTATGAGGAGGAGGAGTGAGCAGCAATTCTAGAGGGTCAAGGGGAGATGGGTCGCTTTTCTGGTTCCCTTTCTCCCTCGCGTTTAGCCCCATTAGTTTTGAGATTTTAAGACGTTCGGCCCATTAGTTTAACGAATTTAACACCTTTCGCCCCATTTCGTTGTGAATTTTAAGACCTTCCGTGCCATTTAGTTGTCGATTTTGTTCCTGGCGAGCGATAGCGAGCCTGTATTTTAAGAGGAACCGGCCGAAAAATTTAAAAATTTATCTTGAAGGGGGGGGGGGGGGTCTAGGGGGTTATTTTTATAGATTGATGGAGGTCTAGCGAGAAACTAAAAGATATATGAATAACCGAATAAATAGACCAAACAAACAGCCACTCACGCCGGCGAAGGACTCCTCAATTTTGACTATGGCTAACCCAGGTCCCCAATTGGCAAAAAGGTATGACCGGACTCACTTGAAGTCGGTGATGATGCCGGCAAAGGACTCATCATCAATTTTACTATGACTAACCCAGGTCCCCAATTGCCACAGGGGTATCACAGGACTAACCACTATTATCTACTGTCTACTACTACTATCACCTGCACAACACTTGCCTCCAAGAAACACTACACAAACACCTGGACCTGTTCCTCATGCCCTTCCCTCTCCCAGTCAAATCCCTTACCTAAAACCCGTCCACCTCTCCTCCCCAACCCACCTAACCTTCCCATATCATCCACTCCCCCCCCCTCAAACCCGTCCACCTCTCCTCCCTAACCCACCTAACCTTCCCATACCATCCACATCCTCAACTCAACACACCACACCCCATCCTAATCCATTCCAACCCCCATCTCCTGCTCCCCAATCCCCACCCCCACCTCACCCATCCCAACCCCCAGCCCCTCCCTCCCCCCACCACCACCCCCCCCTCACCCCCACCCCCACCCCATCCTCGTGCAGCAGCACCCAACATACATCGTGCACGTAACATTAACATTCTTCAACTGAACATAGATGGCATCAACACAAAGAAACACGAACTCTCACACTTCATCAAACAACACAACATATACATTGCCATCTTACAAGAAACAAAACTCCGCACAACACAAAAAACACCCACATTTCATAATTTCACCTCCATCAGACAAGACCGGGCTGTCGGCGGGGGCGATGGACTCATCACCCTGGTACACAAAGAAATATCATACATAGTAACCAGTGTACAAACCAAATCCCTCCTCCCCCCAAATGATAACACAACAGAAATACAGTCAATTAAAATATGCACGGGCAACAACTCCAACATAACCATCATAAACACATACATACCTCCCCAAACATCCCCTACAGTACCAAATGAATACAGACCACACTTACAACACATCACAAACACCCCACACACCCCACACATCATCCTGGGTGGTGACTTCAACGCCAAGACGTCGGCCTGGTTTGTCGACAACCCCGACACAGACAGAGGGCTGGTACTACAAAACCAAACCGATAACCTCATCATCCTTAACGACATCCATCAACATACCCATATTCCTCACCAAGCCCTCTATAACCCATCATCTCCAGACATCACCTTTTGCTCCCCAGAACTCGCCCCCACAACATCCTGGAGGGTGGTCAGAACCTTAGGCTCTGACCACCTCCCGATCATTATCACCACCAAAACCAGACTCACCCCAGCTAGCCACAAACACACATACACCAATTATAAAAGAGCTAACTGGGAAGCATTCACAAATGAGACAGAACAACACTTCACAACTCTAAACAGTACACCCATCACTAACATCAACAATGCTGTACACATACTCAATAAAACTATCCAAAACGCTGACAAAAAACACATTCCAAGAGGTAACAGAAAAAGACACAACCCCAACTTCACACCAGAAATTCAAAACCTCATCAGACAACGTGACATACTGAAACACTCCCCAGCACCCCACACACAAGACATCACACAACAAATTCAAGCACTCAACACCCAAACTAACAACAAAATACAAGAACAACAAAAACTAAATTGGAATAACTTTCTACAAACACTTGATCACAAAACAAACCCCAAAAAACTCTACAAAACACTAAACAGCATCACACTTTCCAACAGCAACACAACACAATCACATGCTGCAATCACAACAACAGACTCTACTCCTTCATGTAAACAACAAGCAAACACTCTCATCAATCACTTCTCACATGTCAGCCACCTAAAAGCTCACAAAGACGACCGACGTGTCATCCGACGTAAGAGACAATTTCCCACAGACCCTGACTATACACCCTTCACCAATCACCAGACAAAGCATATCATCAACAATCTCAAGCACTCACCCGCCTTTGGCCTAGACAACATAAGCAACATACACCTCAGACACCTGGGACCACAAGGCATACAAGCACTCACTAACATATCAAACTACAGCTATTCACACAACACAATACCAGACATTTGGAAGCATGGTATCATCATCACATTCCCCAAACCCAACAAAGACCCCACGCTACCCTCCTCGCACCGCTCCATCACACTCCTTTGCTCCCCCTCCAAAGTTATGGAACGCCTAGTATTACAACTAATAACACCTGACCTACCCCTAGCTCCAACACAACATGGCGTTAGGCCACTGCACTCCACAAACACTCTTCTCACAGACCTTATACAAAGAGCTTTTGACGGCATCAATTCAGCTAGACCACCACACAGATCACTATTAGCCACACTCGACATTAGTAAAGCCTTCGATGCCATCCCCCGCCACAACCTAACAAACAAAATCTACAACACAAACATGCACAACAACACAAAAAGGTGGCTGGCCAACTTCCTAGCAGGCAGATGTGCACACGTATCTTTTGCCGGTCAGTCATCTAAAATCAGAAACTTTCCAAACGGAGTCCCACAAGGATCCGTCCTATCGCCCGCACTCTTCAATCTGTACATGCACGATATAACTACACCCAATACGCCCCAAATAAACTTAGCCTCCTATGCAGATGACATAACACTCACATGCACACACCATGACCCAAAAAGAGCAACAGATCTCCTTCAACCCTATCTCAACACACTACATGGCTGGTGCACTACAAACAGACTTAATCTAGCCCAGCCAAATCCACCGCAACCCTGCTCACAAGTTGGACAGGAGAACACGAATACATCCCTCAACTCACCATAAACAACACACCCCTAACACATACACACACACCCAAAATCCTAGGAGTAACATATGATACTCATATGACATTCAAACAGCACACCACAAACATTAAAAAGAAACTGACACCCAGACTTAACGCCCTCAGGTCACTTGCTCACACAAAATTTGGACACAACAAAGAAACTACCACCACAGTATATAAACAATACATAAGATCAGTGATGGAATACGCAAGCCCAGCCTGGGCTTCTAACCTAGCTGAAACACATCATAAGACCTTACAGTCTATTCAAAACAAAGCCCTGAAGATCATTACAGGCTGCACAGCTACTGCACCCACAGATCCCCTACATCAAGAAACCAAAATCCTCAAAGTCAAAGACCATCTGGACATGAGAGGCACTCAATTCCTGGCAGCAGCCTCCACGAACCAAGACCACCCACTAAACTACATGGCAACACACCCACAGACACCAAGAAATATCAAAACAACAACCAGCACACGGTATCACACACAATTATTGTCCTCTCTCCCTCCCTGCCCACCCCGAACCAACTTCCAGAAGCACATCCATACTCATATCTCTCACCGATCCATCCACTCACTCACAGACAACACGCAGCTGCATGCACGACCTCCCGAAATCCATCCTTCCGAATCCTCCCTTCCTCGCGAGGACAGAGTCCACCTGGCCAGGCTGAGATGCGGACACCATCCAGCTCTCCTGAGCTATCAGAAGAGACTGGATGACTCTGTTGTCGACGCCTGCCCGGAATGTAACACAGCACCCCATACCATTAAACACATCATAGAAAACTGCATTTCACACAACCACTTACGCCAACAACACAATCTACACTCAATGAGAGCTCTGTGGGAAAGCCCGATCGTGGCCATGGCCTTTCTCAGGGACTCGGGGCTGTTCGGCCAGGCAGCTTAGGGAACAACAACAACTATCTACCATTCGAAGAGTGTTGTATTGCCTAACTCACCTCAAGGCAGTAATGACTCCAGCAAAGGACTGCTCAGCGTTGTACCTCCCGCTGATCTTGTCCGTCTCCTGCCCCAGCACCAGCGAACTGTTCACCAGGATACTTCGGCGGGACACCCTCATGTCTCTCAAGGGGGTCCTGTAGATATTCTCCCATTTTCTCTCTCCCTCTACTCTACTCTCTTCTGTTTTACCTTACTCTACTTGACTAAATTCTACTCTACTTTGCCCTACTCTACTCTACTTAACTATACTCTACTCTATGACTAACCCAGGCCCCTAATTGCCATTGTCTCTTTTCCTGAACTGCCTTTCTCACTGTATCATTCCACCACTCGCTTTCCTTCCTGATACCTCTGCCACCTACTCTCCTTTTACCACATATTTCCCCTGCGCTTTCTTGCACTCCTTCCTTAAACTGTTACCATTCATCCTCTATTACCAAAGGGTATGACCGGACTCACTTGAAGGCGGTGATAACCCCAGCGAAGGACTGCTCAGCGTTGTACCCCCCGCTGATCTTGTCCGTCTCCTGCCCCAGCACCAGCGACCCGTTCACCAGGATACTTCGGCGGGAGACCCTCACGTCCTTCAATGGGGATCTGCAAATTTTGCCACATTTTTTCAGTAGTGCGCAGAGATATTTGTCGTATTCATCTATATATTACGTAGCCCTTGTAGGAGTGGCATAGTATTGCAATCATTGCGTTGTGTGTCTGTCCGTCTGTCTGTTTATGCACTTCTGTGTGTGGGCACACACATCACAGTAGTAAGGATGGTGGCTTCCATGTAGCGAGGATCTGTGTGGTACATTACTGAACTTGATGGTGATTATGGTAGTGATAGTGGTGGTGATTGTAGGAGTAGTTGTGATGATGGTGTGTCTGTGTAGTGGTGATGTGTGTGTGTATCCCCAAATAAAAAAAAAAAAAAAAAAAAAATCATCTAGTGTTCTACTGACCCATTAAGGAAGAATGTGGCCACCCCCGCCGTACCATTCAACACAACACAGACGTGGTACCATTCATTAGGTACGTAGGTCTGGCCAGGTACGATGCCGCTCAGGTACCGTCC
This sequence comes from Paralithodes platypus, assembly GCA_032716605.1. Taxonomy (NCBI): domain Eukaryota; kingdom Metazoa; phylum Arthropoda; class Malacostraca; order Decapoda; family Lithodidae; genus Paralithodes; species Paralithodes platypus. Next base: position 25,058,556 of record CM064545.1, read on the forward strand.
ACCCACCGCTATGAACAGCCGATGGTGCGCTGGAAAGAGAGATGTTATGTTTTTATTTATTTATTTTATATTTATTTGTTTTTATTTTTTTTCTCTCAACATCCGACGGTGCGTTGTGGAGACAGATGTGTTAATGGTTTTTATTTATATTTTGTATTAATTATTTTTGTATTTATCTATTATATTTTGGCACTCAACATCCGACGGTGCGTTGTGGAGAGACGTGTTAGTGGTTTATTTTATATTGATTGATTTATGTTGTATTATTATTTTTTGTATTTATTTATTTATTTATTTATTTATTTTTATTTTTTTTACGCTAAGGTACTTTCCCTCCACCGCTATGAACATCCGACGGTGAGCTGTGGAGAGACGTGTTAGTGTGCGTGTGTTTAGTTATTATTATTATTTGTTTAATTCTCCTACTTAAGGGAGCCCACCTCGCTTTTTTGCTCTTTCTCTCCCTCTCTCTTTGCTTGTATCCATTCGGCCCCAATCAGCCTACTGTTTTAAGACGTTTACCCCCATCCAGGTGTCAATATTTTCCTGGCGAGCGGTAGCAAGCCAGCATATATATATTTTCGTTTTGACAGCAAGCTACAGTAAATGTGTACATTTTTCGATTGAAAAATTTCTCCGGCGAAGCCGGATTTCTCCATACAATGCTGGCTAGCTATCGCTCGCCAGGAAGAAATCGACACTTGGATGGGGATAAACGTCTTAAAACAGTTGGCTGAATGGGGAAGAATGGATACAAGCCAGGGAAAGAGAGAAAAGGAGAGAAAGATAAAAAAAAAACGGTGACTCCCCTTAACGAGACAGAGAAAAGGGCTAGGGAACGCGAAAGTGGTCCCGGAACCTAAGAACGGGAACTTTAAATATTGTTTCTGTTCGGGCTCTGTCTCGTGTCAGCAACCCCAGCTACCCCCACATATATGCCTGAGTAACATACATACATACATACAGTACATACAGTACATACAGTACATACATACATACATACAGTACATACAGTACATACATACAGTACATACAGTACATACGGTACATACAGTACATACAGTACATACATACATACATACATACAGTACATACAATACATACAGTACATACATACATACAGTACATACAGTACATACATACATACAGTACATACAGTACATACATACATACATACAGTACATACGGTACATACGGTACATACAGTACATACATACATACATACATACAGTACATACAATACATACAATACATACAGTACATACATACAGTACATACAGTACATACAGTACATACAATACATACAGTACATACATACATACATACATACAGTACATACAGTACATACAGTACATACAATACATACATACATACAGTACATACAGTACATACAGTACATACATACATACATACAGTACATACAGTACATACGGTACATACGGTACATACAGTACATACAGTACATACATACATGCATACATGCATACAGTACATACGGTACATACAGTACATACAGTACATACATACATACATACATACAGTACATACAGTACATACATACATACAGTACATACAATACATACAGTACATACATACATACATACATACATACAGTACATACAGTACATACAATACATACAATACATACATACATACAGTACATACAATACATACAATACATACATACATACATACAGTACATACAGTACATACAATACATACATACATACATACATACAATACATACATACATACATACATATTCCTACTATACCTTTTAAGAGGAGGTATGTCGTTTTTCTAGACCCCCTTCTCCTTCGTGTTTAACATTATTTGTTTTCTCTTAAGGGGAGGTACCGGTATGTCGTTTTTCTAGACCCCCTTCTCCCTCTTGTTAAATCCCATTAGTTTTGAGATTATAAGACGTATGCCCCATTAGTGTGTTGATTTTAAGACCTTTCTTTCTAGTTCTTTGTCAATATTATGACCTTTCGTGCCATTTAGGTAGCGATTTTCTCCTGGCGAACGATAGCGAGCCTGTAATTTTGGAGGTACCAGCCTTTCTACCGAAATATGTACAAATATATCTCGAAAGGGAATCTAAAGGATGTTTTGTTTAAGTTTGATGGAGGTCTAGGGAGGAAAGTACCAAAAAAAAATAAAAACACACAAAAAATATGATGAATAAATAAAAAAATCGACCAACAAATATACCCTTCCCCCTATAAAGTCAATTAAAGTTCATTAACCCGTTCACTACCGGATTGGTCTGTTGTTATATTTCAGCTGCCAAAGGATCTGTTACAGAGAAGTCAGAGATCAATGAGGCTGACGTTTCTATCATTTGGGAAGAGACCACCAGGAAATAGGTGTGGATATTTACAGCCAGTTTGCTCTAGGCCGTTTTGAGTTACAGAGAAGTCAGAGATCAATGAGGCTGACGTTTCTATCATTTGGGAAGAGTCCACCAGGAAATAGGTGTGGATATTTACAGCCAGTTTGCTCTAGGCCGTTTAGAGTTACAGAGAGGTCAGGGATCAAGATTATTGTCAAGTTCGTTGGCGCTACCTATAGTTCGTTGGCGCTACCTATAGTTCGTTGGCGCTACCTATAGTTCGTTGGCGCTACCTATAGTTCGTTGGCGCTACCTATAGTTCGTTGGCGCTACCTATAGTTCGTTGGCGCTACCTATAGTTCGTTGGCGCTACCTATAGTTCGTTGGCGCTACCTATAGTTCGTTGGCGCTACCTATAGTTCATTTACCTCATACTGTGAAGCAACTGGTACCTAAATGCATAGTTATATAATAGGCTTGAGCGATGTACAGAGGCGCTAATAAGTCATGTCTCGGCTGCCATTACGTTTGGCTGGCTCTGTGCTGTATTAATGTCTGTCAGATGTTGAATAGGGTGGTAAGTGTAGGATCATGTTCGTATATCTCACTCGAAATTAATAAATATAGTTTAGATATTGCTGATATCAATTATTGAAGATAATATACTTGGTGCCGACACATCACTCATTAGGCCAACTGTACAGTCGGCCTAATAAGTGATGTCTCGGCACTAATTACGTTTGGTCAATAATTGGTACCAGCAATATTTACGCATGATTTCTTCTTTTTGAGTGAGATATACAAACATGTTCCTACACTTACCCGCCCTATTCAACATATGACAGACATTAATACAGCACAGAGCGAGGCAAACGTAATGACGGCCGGAGCGTGACTTATTAGCGCCACTGTACATACATTGGTTGAAGCTTTTGAGTGCGCGTTTTTATATGGCTGCAACCAAATATAATCGGTACATAGAAAGTTAAGTGCATGACGTACAAAGAACTACAACAGAAAACAATTAACAATACACCTATTGATCCTTACGCCGCTGCTTGTACCTAATTGATCTAGACTGTGTGGACAAAAGAAAGAATAGAATAGCATGACAGGATGCTATTCAATATATGTGGAAGGAGGTCGTTATACTTAACCCGTGGAGCCCCGGCTAGTTTTGTAATGTTTGCGCACCAGAACCCGGCCGGTTTTCAAAAAATGGTTTTATTCCAGAAACAATAGCGAATGGGTTAGGAATGAAGGAAAAACCACGAAAAACCGCTCAAAAAGCTTAAAAAATGGTCCTACAGAGACCCCGAAAACGGATTTTACAAGAGTAAAAAATTGAAGGCAATTATCCCAAAAAAACAGGTTATTGCGCGCTCGCGCGCACGCACGTGGACTTTGAGAGTTTTCAACCATCGGCACGGTTGCGTGGTATACGTACACAGTTCCCATACAAATCTGAGCCCTCTTGAGTGGCTACACCTGAGGTCACGGTCGGCGCAATTAGGGTGACGCGCCAGGCGCGTCTCTGGGGCTGTGCGTTACATACATCGCCGACGCGTCAGGCGCGTCGCTGGGGCTGTACGGGTTAAGGGGGATGGTCGGTTTTTCTGGACCCCCCTCTCCCTCGTGTTTAGCCCCATTAGTTTTGAGATCTTAAGAGGTTCGGCCCATTAGTTTGACGATTTTAAAACCTTTCGTCCCATTTCTTTGTTAATACTAAGTCTGTTCGTGTCATTTAGGTGTCGATTTTGTCCTGGCGAGCCATAGCGAGCCTGTAATTTAAGAGGAACCGGCCTTCGGCAGAGTCATTTTTCTATCGAAAAAATTACAAATTTATCTTGAAAGGGGGTCTTGGGGGTGTTTTATTAAGTTTGATAGAGGTCTAGGGAAGAAACTAAACAATATATAATATATAAATTAATAATTATATCGACCAATAAAGAAACCCTACCCCCCTTAAGGGGGGTGACCTGCTTTTTGTTATTTCTGTCCTTTTCTCTCTTTCTCTGGCTTGTATCCATTCGGTCCCATTCAGCCAACTATTTTAAGACGTTTATCCCCATCTAGGTGTCGATTTCTTCCTGGCGAGCGATAGCGAGCCAGCATTATATGAAGAAATCCGGCTTCGCCGGAGACTTTTTTTTATCAAAAAATGTACAAATTCAGCCTACTGTCAAACAAAAATAAAAAACATGCTGGCTCGCTACCGCTCACTAGTAAAAAATTTACACCTGGATGGGGATAAACGTCTTAAAACAGTAGGCTGAATGGGGTCAAATGGCTACCACCCAGAGAAAGAGAAAAAAAGGACAGAAATAACTAAAAGCAGGTCACCCCCCTTAAGTATATTATCGACCTGCTTCATGGAACACATAAAGGGCGATAACAATGATGTGAACAACAAGGAGTATATACAGTATATATATATATATATATATATATATATATTGTATATATTTTTGTTTTTGTATTATGAATATGATTGATATATAATTAACCCAAAGTGTTTTTAGTTTTTTTAGCTGGGTCCTGTAAAGAAAATGAGAGAGAGAGAGAGAGAGAGAGAGAGTGTGTGAGTGAGTGAGTGAGTGAGTGAGTGAGTGAGTGAGAGAGAGAGAGAGAGAGAGGGGGGGGCAGAGAGAGAGATGTGTGTGTGTGTTTATATGATCGTCAAATTATTCTGCGAACTAATAGGTTTGTGAGTGGGTGTCTGACAGAGAGTGCGTGTATGACAGAGAGTGCGTGTGTATGACAGAGTGCGTGTGTGTGATAGAGAGTGCGTGTATAACAGAGAGTGCGTGTGTGTGACAGAGAGTGCGTGTGTGACAGAGAGTGCGTGTATGACAAAGAGTGCCTGACAGAGTGTGAGTGTGTGACAGAGAGTGCGTGTATGACAGAGTGCGTGACAGTGTGAGTGTGTGACAGAGAGTGCGTGTCCTACCTATCTCACAGTGTAATTCCTAAAAGTGGGTGTGTCGCCACGAGAAGGTCAGATATGTAATACTTCTTAACTCATTTTTCAAGGTGAACTGTGATATAAATATAATACGGGAAGGTCAAATGTATATACTTCTTAAGGGGGTGGGAGGGTCGCTTTTCTAGACCCCCTTCTCCCTCGTCTTTAACCCGACTAGTTTTCAGATTTTTAGACATTTAGCCCATTAGTTTTTCGATTTTAAGACCTTTCACCCCATTTTGTTGTCAATATTAAGACTTTTTGTGTCATTTAGGTGTTGATTTTTTTCCTGGCGAGCGATAGCGAGCCTGTAATATAAGAGGAACTTTATCTTGAAGGAGGGTCCTGGGGAGTGTTTATTTAAGCTTGCTGGAGGTCTAGGGAGGAAACAAACAAAACAATATTTGTTTTTACAAAATTACAAATTAGGAAATATATACGCCCATCATCCCCCCCCCCCCCCCCTTAACTGATTGTTCAAGGGGAACTATAATATAAATCAAATACGGGAAGGTCAAATGTATATACTTCTTAAGGGGAGGCTGACCGTTTGTTTGGTCTATTAATTCATTTATTTTTTTAGTTTCCTCCCTAGACCTCCATTATTACACCCCCTTGACCCCCTTTCAAGATAAATTTGTAAATTTTTCGGTAGAAAAATGTCCCGGCCATAGGCCGGTTCCTCTTAAAATTACAGGCTCGCTATCGCTCACCAGGAAATAATCGACACTTAAATGACAAGAAAGGTCTTAAAATTGACAACGAAATGGGGCGAAAGGTGTTCAAATCGCCAAACTAATGGGCCGAACGTCTTATAATCTCAAAACTAGTGGGGCTAAACATTAGGGAGAAGGGGGTCCAGAAAAACGGTCTGCCTCCCCTCAACTCATTGTTCAAGGATGCTTTATGATATGTATTAACTCGTCCAGTACCAGGGATGTCCTTTTCATCATATTCTGGCAACTAATAGACGATTGTATTCAGCTTAGGAAGGACCACTTGCAATAATATGACTGCTAACCTATTTCAACCAACCCTTGTAACTACCACAGATCCTTCCCAAGCTGTAAAATATTGTCTAAATGTAGCTAGAATAAGATTTAACACACGTCGCTGGTACTCAAAGGGTTAATTCGTCTAAAGCCAGTATCACACGAGAGCTTTTATAGTCAACATTCGATGATCAAAATTTGTCTGGCATCATTTCTGGAATATTTTGCCCTGGTATCGGAAACTAGACTAATGGTAGATGAATTTAGGTGGCAGAGATGTTTTAAATGTTGACCTCATAAGCTGCCAGACCAGTGTTGAGGATAAATGTTATGTGAAAAGGCGCTCGTGTGACACCGGCTTAATATTGACAAAGAAAGGAGGTGAAAGGTCTTTAAATCAACAAACTAATGGAAGGAACGTCTTAAAATCTCAAAACTAATATGCGAAACACGAGGGAGAAGGAGGTCCATAAAAAGCGAGTAGTACCCCCTTAAAGGGGGATTGGCGTATGTATTTGCTCATTTATTCATCTCTATATTATTGTTTTAGTTGATAGGATTGTAATTCATATGGATATTATAGTTACTAAACTTCGCCTATGATAATAATAATAATAATAATAATAATAATAATAATCAATATTGTTCATTTAAACCTGTAATGATGAAAAATCTACTTGATTAATCCTATGTAGCATATAATACTTAATAGAACTTAACTAAGTGGTCACATTCGACATTTGGCGACCTAGAAGGTGAAGGTGGCAAAAATCTGTGTGTGATAACCCGGGTTCGAATCCCGGTGGATCATATATGCTTTAATTAATTTCATTGGGGGTGTTGTGGTGAGATTAATAAAAATAAAGATAAATATATAATTTACTTGATTTTGCTGTTACAAAAAATTATAATAGTTTACCCACTCAAATTGTATTGGTTTTCTATGATAGTGTTTCCGAGAAAACCAAATATTTATAGGAGTAACATTAATATAATATAGGCGCTCGCAAAATTCGCTATTTTATCGACATAACAAATCATCTATATACATACACACCACTAGTATGGTGCTATAGATAACTTGATAGTATTTTTGGAAGTAGTTTTCTTCCCTCACCACTAATATCGGCGTTGGTAAAATAACAACATATTGGCATATCCTCACTAAGGTTTTGAATCGACACAAAACACACTTCCTGTGCGGACATCAGTGAGAGAACATAGTAAATAGACTTTCTCTCGGTATTTTGTTCATTTTAAAGTAAATATATTATCATTTATGTCCTCATTGTTTGACCGCAAATCCCGGAAGATTGCTGGAGTAACATATAGGCTTAATTTCGACAACTGTAAAATGGACGTAAATCTAGATATAATACGAAGGGATGCGAGGGCTAAGAAGCGGGCAGAAGAAAGGGTTAAGATTATGGATAGGAAAATGCTGGAAAGGAGACAGTGGAAGAAGGGAGAGCAACGGGCGTCTAAAGCAATGGACAGAAAACTAAACATCGGCTGCCGTGCGAGTGTTGGTGAGTTGGTTGGGTTGGGTGAGCAACATAGTCAAGGGTTGCATTTCCGTATAACGCCCAAACCTAAGAAAGTAACCCGCGATAATCGGGTGAAATTGTCCAATCGTTCGGCAGTAGATCTCTGCCCAATAGATATCACCAAGCTGGTTGACCTTAAGAGCCTGTCCACTTTGTCAGTTAACATAAACAAGCATCATGTAGATTTCCTGCTTGACTCTGGCACTACCGGGAATTTAGTTTCAATGAAAACCGCAAAGATCTTAGGACTTAAGGACAAATATCCCTACAGATTGGTAAAAGATGTAGGAGTTGAATGTTGGAAGGGATATGTAACTTGTATCTCGTTAATATTCCCCAATGTAGAAGTCTGTCTCAAAAATGGGCATAAATTTTACATGGACGTCATAGTAATGGAGAGTTCTGATCTTGCCGTAGGGGATATTGATATTATTGGCCGTCCGACTCTCGCTCGCTTAAACGCCGTCCAGCACTTCTCCTACACTTCCCCGAGGCTTTATTTAAAATCCCTACACGCGTTTGATAGGCCACTACGCCACCAAAAGCCTACCACGGAACAGAGATTTGACAAAGATGTGAGAGAACCGATACTGAAAGGAAGATTAATGGGCAAAGAGAGGCGCCTCATTGGTAAACAAACCTTTGACGTTCTCTTGGACTCAGGGATGGGGCCTGGGCTTTGTGTGTTGCCTAGTTGTTCTGAGAGGTTAGAAGCGGCCGACATACAGGTCCCCGAAAAAATCCGATTTAAAATAGACAAAGATAAACATATCGACCATTCAATCACCAAGTACAATGGGTTAGGGTCGTATGACATGGTCATCGGCCTTAGAATGCTTTGTAAATACTCTTCCCTTTATGATTACAAATATAATACTCTTTACATCCGACTTGCGGGTGATACTTACAGTGTTAAACTCGACCTGAAGGAATAGCTTATGACATTTCTTGTTAACCACTTCATTACCGGTGCCGAAATTTTAACTTTTTCTGGCTACTATTAGACGATTTTATTCAGTTTTAAACGGGCCTCCAGCATTTAACAACCTTCGACCTATTTCACGGAACCCTTTTTATTGCCACAGATCTTTCTTAACCCTTTCACGCATATGACGCGATTTTGAGCCTATTGGGGATACTTTAAAGCCTTTGTTACCATCAGCGGTATTTATAAACATTTAGTTTAGTTACTTCAACCTCTGCAGTTGTCTTTGAGTTAGCTGTGGGCAGAAAACATATTTTGGAGAGGTAATTATAAAAGTGAGAGAACTCTATTTCTTATTGCTAATCTGGCAACCTCTGCGTCATAAAAGCGTGAAAGGGTTAAAGTGCACAAACACGACTAAATTTAGCTAGATTAGGATTAGAAAATTAGGATTTAGAAACGTTGCCGGTACAGAAGGGGTTAACCCTTTGAGTACCAGCGACATTTGTTATATTTTAGTCTAGCTATATTTAGACGATATTATGCATCTTAGGAAGGATTTTAGGTAGTTAAAATAGTTGGTTTGAGATATTTTGAAGCCTAATTATTGCTAGAGGTCCTTCCTAAGCTGAATAAAATCGTCCAATAGTTGCCAGAATATGATGAAAAGGACGTCCCTGGTACTGAATGGGTTAAGTCCTATTGTCCCGGCGACGTGGTTTATATTTCATTTTTTCAATATTTAGTTGATTTTGTGCAGTTTAACCCCTTCTGTACCAGCGACGTCTTTCTATTTATATTCTGGCTACATTTAGACGATTTTGTACAGTTTAAGAAGGATCTGTGGTAGTTAGTAAAAAGGGTTAAGTGAGACAGTTCGAAGCCTGTTAATTGCTGAAGGCCTTTTTCAACTGGATGAAATCGTGTAATAGTAGCCATAATAAAGTGAAAAGGACGGCACCGGTACTGAACGGGTTAATTATATATATATACACAGTAATTACAGGCTCGCTATCGCTCGCCTGGAAAAAATCAACACTTAAATGGCACGAAGTCTAAATTATTGACAAAAAAAGGGGGCGAAAGGTCTTAAAATCACCAAACTAATGGGACAAACGTCTTAAAATCTGAAAACTATAAAGGGGCTGAACATGAGGGAGAAGGGGGCCATAAAAACAACCATCCCCCTCTCCCTTTAATGAGGTGGCCAGGTCTCAGGTGTATAGTCCCTTCAGTACACCGTGAGGCTGTTAAGTAGGCGAGACATTAAGACCTCTAACCTCTGTAACTCAAAGACGACTAGAGTGATCGAGCTAATATTTCTACCATTTGGGAAGGGTCAGCCAGGGAATAGGTGTGGAAATTATAGGTTTATGTGTTTTGGTTAACCCTTTCTATACCGGCGACGTCTGTTTAATTATAGTCTAGCTATTGTTAAGGGGGATTGGTTCACTTTTTGGGCGATTTTTGCATGTATCCATTATTTTTCTAGTTTCCTCCCTAGACCTCCATTAAATTTAAAAAAAAAATCCATTAGATCCCCCTTCTACAGTAGATTAATTTGTACATTTTTCGGTAGAAAAATGTCTGGATCTTCCAACATTACAAGCTCACTATCGTTCGCCTGGGAAAAAATCGACATCCAAATTTTAGTGTTTGTTTTTTTTCTATGTGAATGAGGGAGACAAAAGGCATAACTGCCTGCAGCGAGTGCCTCCCCCAGATTTCAAAGAGTGATAGGGCCGAAATCAAGGGACGTTCGAGCTAAAATGCCTGGACACACGGAGTTTGAAGCAATTTAAGTAATAGGAAGAGGGAAAGACTGATTCTGGGAGAGAGTTCCAGAGCTCAGCAGTTGAATAGAAGAAATTCTGAGAATAGCATTTCACTCTTGGGTTGGAGAGTTGCACAGAGTAGGGGTGGGATTGTGTTGCAAGGCGGGTACTACATACCCTACGTAGAGGAGGTGGTATACATTGGGAAAGCTCCGAGGAACACTGATTATTGTAGTAGCAATAGAATAGTGAGAGAGATGCAACATTGCGGCGAAGAGAGAGAGATTGCAGAGAGTTGGTGAGTGGACGGGAGTTAATGATACGAAAGGCTTTCCTTTCTACTTTATCTAGGAGTGCGGTGTGAGAGGATCCTCCCCACACATGTGAACAATACTCAATACAAAGACGTACTGTGCCCCTGTACAGAGCAAGTAGCTGCGCAGGGGTAAAGAACCCCTTGAGGCGGTTGAGCACACCCAGCTTCTGGGAGGCTGCTTTAGCGAGACTGGTATTATGAGCTTTCCAAGTGAGAGCAGAAGAAAAAGAGACACCGAGAACATTGAGGGAAGATGAAGGGTTGATTTTTGTATTGTTGAAGAATATAGGATAGTCCTCTGGAGGTTCCTGACAGGTAGTAAGATGGATAAATTGAGTTTTGGAAGTATTAAATGTAACATGGTTTTCTCTACCCCAATTGTAAATAGTAGCTAGATCAGAAGATAAGCATTTTATGGCTTCATTACATTTACTTTTGAGAGACTGCTGGCTGGGGCGTTCTGGAAAACTAATTGAGTGGTGTAAAGTAGATTCGTCTGCATATGAATGGATGGGACTAGATGTACAGTTGAGAAGATCATTTATGAAAATTAGAAAGAGAATAGGAGATAGGACAGAACCCTGAGGAACACCGGAGTTGATAGGATGAGGAAGTAAGCGATGCCCGTCCACAACCGCAGCTATGGAACGGCCGGAAAGGAAATTAGAGACAAAGGCACAGATGGAGGGACAGAAACCGAAGGAGGGCAGTTTGGAAATTAACGATTTGTGCCAGACCCTATCGAAGGCCTTCGATATGTCTAGTGCAACAGAAAAAGTCTCACCGAAGTCCCGAAAGTTGGATGACCAAGAGTTAGTAAGATATGAAAGAAGATCACCAGTAGAGCGACCCTTAAGGAAGCGAAAGGTCTAAATATTGACGAAGAAATTGTGCGAAAGGTCTTAAAATCGACTAACTAATGGGGCAAACATCTTAACATCTGAACATGAATGGGGCTAAACATGAGGGAGAAAGTGGTCCAGAAAACCGGCCCATGTCCCCTTAAACGGTTTTAATCAGTTTAATAAGGGTCTCCAGTAACTAACAGGCTTCGAAATATCTCATTTAATAATTTTCACTACCACAGGGCCTTCTTAAACTGCACAAAACCGTCTAAATATAGCTAAAATAAACATAAAAAGACGTCGCCGGTACAGAAGCGATTAACCCTTTGAGTACCAGCAACGTGCGGTATATTCTATTATAGCTATATTTACACGGTATTATATGCAGTTTAGAAAGGATCTGTGGTAGTTAAAACGGTTTAGTTGAGATAGTTTGAGGCCTTATTATTTGCTAGAGGTCCTTCCTAAGCTGAATAAAATCGTCTAATAGTTGCCAGAATATGATAGAAAAAAAGACATATCCCTATAGTCTATATCCCTATAGTCTATATCCCTATAGTCTATATCCCTATAGTCTATATCGCTATAGTCTATATCCCTATAGTCTATATCCCTATAGTCTATATCCCTATAGTCTATATCCCTATAGTCTATATCCCTATAGTCTATATCCCTATAGTCTATATCGCTATAGTCTATATCCCTATAGTCTATATCCCTATAGTCTATATCCCTATAGTCTATATCCCTATAGTCTATATCCCTATAGTCTATATCCCTATAGTCTATATCCCTATAGTCTATATCCCTATAGTCTATATCCCTATAGTCTATATCGCTATAGTCTATATCCCTATAGTCTATATCCCTATAGTCTATATCCCTATAGTCTATATCCCTATAGTCTATATCCCTATAGTCTATATCCCTATAGTCTATAGTCTATAGTCTATCTCTATAGTCTATATCCCTATAGTCTATATCCCTATAGTCTATATCCCTATAGTCTATATCCCTATAGTCTATATCCCTATAGTCTATATCCCTATAGTCTATATCCCTATAGTCTATATCCCTATAGTCTATATCCCTATAGTCTATATCCCTATAGTCTATATCCCTATAGTCTATATCCCTATAGTCTATATCCCTATAGTCTATATCCCTATAGTCTATATCCCTATAGTCTATATCCCTATAGTCTATATCCCTATAGTCTATATCCCTATAGTCTATATCCCTATAGTCTATATCCCTATAGTCTATATCCCTATAGTCTATATCCCTATAGTCTATATCCCTATAGTCTATATCCCTATAGTCTATATCCCTATAGTCTATATCCCTATAGTCTATATCCCTATAGTCTATATCCCTATAGTCTATATCCCTATAGTCTATATCGCTATAGTCTATATCCCTATAGTCTATATCCCTATAGTCTATATCCCTATAGTCTATATCCCTATAGTCTATATCCCTATAGTCTATATCCCTATAGTCTATATCCCTATAGTCTATATCCTATAGTCTATATCCCTATAGTCTATATCCCTATAGTCTATATCCCTATAGTCTATATCCCTATAGTCTATATCCCTATAGTCTATATCCCTATAGTCTATATCCCTATAGTCTATATCCCTATAGTCTATATCCCTATAGTCTATATCCCTATAGTCTATATCCCTATAGTCTATATCCCTATAGTCTATATCCCTATAGTCTATAGTCTATACCTATAGTCTATATCCCTATAGTCTATATCCCTATAGTCTATATCCCTATAGTCTATATCCCTATAGTCTATATCCCTATAGTCTATATCCCTATAGTCTATATCCCTATAGTCTATATCCCTATAGTCTATATCCCTATAGTCTATATCCCTATAGTCTATATCCCTATAGTCTATACCCTATAGTCTATATCCCTATAGTCTATATCCCTATAGTCTATATCCCTATAGTCTATAATCTATAGTCTATATCCCTATAGTCTATATCCCTATAGTCTATATCCCTATAGTCTATATCCCTATAGTCTATATCCCTATAGTCTATATCCCTATAGTCTATATCCCTATAGTCTATATCCCTATAGTCTATATCTATAGTCTATATCCCTATAGTCTATATCCCTATAGTCTATATCCCTATAGTCTATATCCCTATAGTCTATATCCCTATAGTCTATATCCCTATAGTCTATATCCCTATAGTCTATATCCCTATAGTCTATATCCCTATAGTCTATATCCCTATAGTCTATATCCCTATAGTCTATATCCCTATAGTCTATATCCCTATAGTCTATATCCCTATAGTCTATATCCCTATAGTCTATATCCCTATAGTCTATATCCCTATAGTCTATATCCCTATAGTCTATATCCCTATAGTCTATATCCCTATAGTCTATATCGCTATAGTCTATATCCCTATAGTCTATATCCCTATAGTCTATATCCCTATAGTCTATATCCCTATAGTCTATATCCCTATAGTCTATATCCCTATAGTCTATATCCCTATAGTCTATCCTATAGTCTATATCCCTATAGTCTATATCGCTATAGTCCTATATCCCTATAGTCTATATCCTATAGTCTATATCCCTATAGTCTATATCCCTATAGTCTATATCCCTATAGTCTATATCCCTATAGTCTATATCCCTATAGTCTATATCCCTATAGTCTATATCCCTATAGTCTATATCCCTATATCATAGCCCTATAGTCTATATCGCTATAGTCTATATCGCTATAGTCTATATCCCTATAGTCTATATCCCTATAGTCTATATCCCTATAGTCTATATCCCTATAGTCTATATCGCTATAGTCTATATCGCTATAGTCTATATCCCTATAGTCTATATCCCTATAGTCTATTCGCTGTAAGTAGGCGATAAATCATAACCTCCATCCTCTGTAACTCAAAAAGGGCTAGAGCAAATTGGCTGTAAGTCTCCACATCTATTCCTTGACTGACTCTTCCCAAATGGTAGGAATATTAGCTCGATTAATCTAGTCGTTTTTGAGTTACAGAGGTTAGAGGGCATGATTTCTCGCCTATTTACAGCGAATAGACTATAGTACTGCACGGGTTAATAAGGTGGCCAGGTATCAAGTTTAGTTCCTTCAGTACACCATGAGTATAGGTTTATGTGATCTGGCTAAGAGTAGAAGATTGTTATTATATTTAGCTGCTGGGTTTATCGTCTGTGTGGGTCATAAAATCTTTAAAAATAGTGATTAGTGTTTATTAAATAGGATCACATTAATATTTATAGCAACAAGATAGTATGATAGGTGTGTGTGTGTGTGTGTGTGTGTGTGTGTGTGTGTGTGTGTGTGTGTGTGTGTGTGTGTGTGTGTGTGTGTGTGGTGTGAGGTATATGGTGGTGTGTGTGTGTGTGTGTGTGTGTGTGTGTGTGTGTGTGTGTGTGTGTGTGTGTGTGTGTGTGTGTGTGTGTGTGTGTGTGTGTGTGTGTGTGTGTGTGTGTGTGTGTGTGTGTGTGTGTGTGTGTGTGTGTGTGTCACATAAGTGTATATTAGTATGTGCGTATATACTGTATATATGAGCTATTCGCGTGTATCCAGCCTAGATATAACCGTACCCTATTGACCTAGCATCAAAACACACTTCCTATTATCACTAGCACACAAGCCACCCAGATAAATAATATAATGGAATGCTAACCAATGTACGGTCGGCCAAATAAGTCATGTCTCAGCTGTCATTACGTTTGGCTCGCTCTGTGCTGTATTAATGTCTGTCAGATGTTGAATAGGGTCGGTAAGTGTAAGGACATGTTTTTATATTTCACTCGCTATGAAGATATAAGTAGGCAACAACTTTTGAACATCAACCTCTATAACTTACAAACGACTAGAGTTATCGAGCTAATATGTCTACCATTTGGGAAGGGTCAACCAGGGCATAGGTGTGGAATTTTACAGCCCATTTGCTCCAGCCCTTTTTGAGTTACAGAGGTTTGGAGTCAGGATTTCTGGTTTACCTACTTTGAACAAGGTATAACAGGTAGGCTACTGTATATAGGAAATAATTTTAATTAGTACATGATTGAAAGTAATTTGTTCTCTTAAGAGGAGGTATGTCGTTTTTCTAGACCGCCTTCTCCCTCTTGTTTAAGGGTAGATGGGCGTATTTATTTGCTTATTAGTATATATTTTTATTAATGTTTTAGTTTCTTCGCTAGACCTCCATCAAGCTTAAAAAAACACCCCCTAGATCCCCCTTCAAGATGAATTTGTACATTTTTCGGTAGAAAAATGTCGCGGCCGAAAGGCCGTTTCCTCCTATGATTACAGGCTCGCTTTCGCTCGCCAGGAAAAAAATCGACACCTAAATGGCACAAAAGGTCCTAATATCGACAAAGAAATGGGGTGAAAGGTCTTAAAATCGCCAAACTAATAGGGTGAAGGTCTTATAATCTCAAAACACATGGGGCTAAGCATGAGGGACAAGGAGGTCTAGAAATGCAACATATCTTCCCTTAAGGAGGTACAGTGTGTCGTTTTTCTAGACCCCCTTTGTTGATATAGGTTAAGTGCACACACAACATATATACAGAGTGTACACATGCCTTAATCATATTGCAACATACACACATGTACTTTCAGGGCAATACTATCATTGTTTAATATCCCATGATAATATACCGTACTCTGTAGTATCGGCAGCGTTGCACCAAATATATCCGGCACCGCTGCACATGTTTTCATCAGTAACATCCGGTCGGCACTCAGCATAGCAGTGCCACCCCAGCTCTGTATATCTCTGGCTAATAAGAACCTATAAACTTATCTCTGGACTTTTATTCTACATCCTTGTGCAAGAAAGGATTATCAAGGTTGTTGTAGCTTCACATGATAACCATACATGGCGCAGTGTGTTAATACAGCCAGGAGATACGAGACAAGACCGGATTCTCAGCCAGCCATCTTGCAAGACCTCACCTCTCCAGCCCTGGATATATTATTGTGCAGTGCTTTATAGTGCAGTGAAGTACTAAAGAGTGTAGTGCAGTGCCTTTATTATATGTCCCATGTCATTTGTGCCCATTCCCAACTTGCTGTGAGGGTTATAGCCGCCGAAACAGAGCTGGACAAGAGCTAGGAGCAGGATACCCTCCCTCTCTGACGGCTCCAGCCACACTGAACTCTGCAGCTAAGCTACCACCCCTCACGCCCTCCAGCTGTGCCGGTACATGCGCGCATGGACACACGCACATCGCTGCCAAGTCAACACGGTGGTGCCAAGCCTACCGCACTCACTCACTCACTCACTCTAGCACAGATAATTTCTCGCACTATTAAATAAACTGTTCCAGTTGTACTGCACATTTTCATCGTTCCTGCAAGACTACAGTGTGTCGGCTATCAACCAATTATGGAGGGAGATGAGCAGATTCATGGGGAGCCCAGAGACACCCCACACGACCATACTGGGGAGGGAGATAATGGTGGAGCTACTGGTGGAGATAGTGGTGGATATAATGATGGAGATACTGTTGGAGTTGCTGGTAAGGGGTACCAGTCAGTTCATTCCACTCCAACCTCTCCAATCACCACCCATCATTTTACTCCACCTCCCCAACCTCCCCCCACTTTACCTCCCCTA
This sequence comes from Paralithodes platypus, assembly GCA_032716605.1. Lineage (NCBI taxonomy): Eukaryota > Metazoa > Arthropoda > Malacostraca > Decapoda > Lithodidae > Paralithodes > Paralithodes platypus. Next base: position 25,075,907 of record CM064545.1, read on the forward strand.
CACTATAGGGGGATACCACCCCTGTCACCACACCCTGCAAGCCTACAACCTACCACAAGTGCAGACCTCCTTCAGCTCATACAGTATATGGAGCAATGCAGACAACGGGATGACTATACCAGAAGACAGGAGGAGGACCGCAGAAGACAGGAGGAGGACCGCAGACAACAGGAGGAGGAAACAAGACGACGCACAGAGGAGGACTACAGGAGACAGATGGACGATGCCAAGTTCTCCGCCCTTGTCCAGGCTCTGGCCCAAATTACCCCACCTGCCGCCGCACCTACACCTACCTCAACGGGGACAACACCCCATTCCACAACATCCTCCACCCCTACAGCTCCACCTCCACCACAGAAGGCTATCACTCAGAACCCGCCGCCCCTTTGTGCTGATGCCACCTTCCAGGTTTTCAGAGAATGGAGGCGTCGGTGGGACGATTACTCTATTATGGTAGACTTATCTAAATTACCGAGGAAGAAACAACTGATCCAGATGCGGATGTGCTTAACCCTGGAGACACAGCGGCTTTTGGAGCACACCTTAAGCATACCCCCTGACACCGACAAGACCGTTGATGCAGTCCTCGATGCACTTCAGGAGCACATCAAGAATTCTCGCAATGAAGCTCTCCGTCGCAGGGACCTGTTCAGTTGCAAGCAAAAACAGGGCGAGTCATTCAACAACTTCTACGTCTGCCTCTGCCACATCGCCGAAGAAATTGACGTCTGCCCAGGGAACTCTTCAGCCTGCAAGGAGACCCAACTCAAGATGGTCATTCTGATGGGCATACATGACGAAGAACTTGTACAGAAGCTGCTTTCCCTCGACGCCACCCCTTCATTACAGGACATCGTCAACACTTGCCGTTCCTACGAGGCCACTCGAAGCGCTACGTCAGCCATACGTGCCCCACCGTCCCAGGTTAACGCCGTGTCAGCGTACAAGCAGAACAAGCAAGTTAAGCAACGCAACAAGTTCTCCACACGACAAGACCAAGTGCCCGGCTGAAGACTACACCTGCACTAACTGCGGCCGTCGTGGTCATAAAGCCTAGGACTCCTGCTTGCCCTGCAGCCACCGCCCAGTGTCGTCGCTGCAACCATATGGGCCACTACGACAAATGCTGCAGATCTTCCAAGACGCCCGCCGTACAGGACAACAACGCTTCCTCCCACAACAAGTCTACAGCAAAGAAGACCACAAGTTGCCGACGTGTGGGATCACCTGTTCAGGCACCCACACTGACATCCGTGAGTCTCACCACCCTTCTCCTTCGTGTTTAACATTATTTTTTTCTCTTAAGGGGAGGTACCGGTATGTCGTTTTTCTAGAGCCCCTTCTCCCTCTTGTTTAGCCCCATTAGTTTTGAGATTTTAAGACGTATGCCCCATTAGTGTGTTGATTTTAAGACCTTTCTTTCTAGTTCTTTGTCAATATTATGACCTTTCGTGCCATTTAGCTAGCGATTTTCTCCTGGCGAACGATAGCGAGCCTGTAATTTTTGAGGTACCAGCCTTTCTACCGAAATATGTACAAATGTTTCTCAAAGGGGAATCTAAAGGATGTTTTGTTTAAGTTTGATGGAAGTCTAGGGAGGAAAGTAAAAAAAAAAAAAAAGAAAGAGAGAATAAATAAAAAAATCGACCAACAAATATACCCTTCCCCCTATAAAGTCAATTAAAGTTCATTAACCCATTCACTACCGGATTGTTATGTTGTTTTATTTCAGCTGCCAAAGGATCTGTGGTAGTTGAAGGGGTTAATGGAGATAGTCTGTAGCCTCTTTAATTGCCACTCGACCTTTCTAGGCTGAATAAAAATGGTAAAAATTGCCGGCATATAATGGAAAGGACGTCACCGGTACAGAAGGGGTTAATTAATGGAAAGGACGTCACCGGTACAGAAGGGGTTAATTAATGGAAAGGACGTCACCGGTACAGAAGGGGTTAATTAATGGAAAGGACGTCACCGGTACAGAAGGGGTTAGTACATTGAAATAATAAGGACGTCAGCGGTACAGAAGGGGTTAGTACATTGATATAATAAGGACGTCAGCGGTACAGAAGGGGTTAATTAATGGAAAGGACGTCACCGGTACAGAAGGGGTTAATTAATGGAAAGGACGTCACCGGTACAGAAGGGGTTAATTAATTTGCAGTTTGAATGAATGATGAACTTCAAACTTGTTATAAGACTTGGCGTTTCAATTAGAGAATTGATCGATAATTATCCTTTGACTCCTGCTGATGAACTAAGCATAGATAAATATACCGTCGACAATAGGATATTTTGTGAGTCATTATTAATATTTATATATTACGATATAAATACGATTGCAGTTTATTATACATTATAGGTAGCGCCAGCGAACTTGACAATATTCTTTACCCCTTAACTTCTTATAACTCAAAATTAATGAAAGCAATCGCGCTGATATTTCTAACATTTGGGAAGAGTCCACCATGAAATAGGTGTGGATATTTACAGCCAGTTTGCTCTAGGCCGTTTTGAGTTACAGAGAAGTCAGAGATCAATGAGGCTGACGTTTCTATCATTTGGGAAGAGTCCACCAGGAAATAGGTGTGGATATTTACAGCCAGTTTGCTCTAGGCCGTTTAGAGTTACAGAGAGGTCAGGGATCAAGATTATTGTCAAGTTCGTTGGCGCTACCTATAGTTCGTTGGCGCTACCTATAGTTCGTTGGCGCTACCTATAGTTCGTTGGCGCTACCTATAGTTCGTTGGCGCTACCTATAGTTCGTTGGCGCTACCTATAGTTCGTTGGCGCTACCTATAGTTCGTTGGCGCTACCTATAGTTCGTTGGCTCTACCTATAGTTCGTTGGCTCTACCTATAGTTCGTTGGCTCTACCTATAGTTCGTTGGCTCTACCTATAGTTCGTTGGCTCTACCTATAGTTCGTTGGCTCTACCTATAGTTCGTTGGCTCTACCTATAGTTCGTTGGCGCTACCTATAGTTGCGCTTTATAGTTCGTTGGCGCTACCTATATTCGTTGGCGCTACTTAGTTCATTTACCTCATACTGTGAAGCAACTGGTACCTACTGTAAATGCTAGTTATATAATAGGCTTGAACGATGTACAGTGGCGCTAATAAGTCATGTCTCGGCTGCCATTACGTTTGGCTGGCTCTGTGCTGTATTAATGTCTGTCAGATGTTGAATAGGGTGGTAAGTGTAGGATCATGTTCGTATATCTCACTCGAAATTAATAAATATAGTTTAGATATTGCTGATATCAATTATTGAAGATAATATACTTGGTGCCGACACATCACTCATTAGGCCAACTGTACAGTCGGCCTAATAATGATTTCTCGGCACTAATTACGTTTGATCAATAATTGGTATCAGCAATATTTACACATGATTTCTTCTTTTTGAGTGAGATATACAACCTTGTTCCTACACTTACCCAGCCTATTCAACATACGACAGACATTAATACAGCACAGAGCGAACCAAACGTAATGACGGCCGGAGCGTGACTTATTAGCGCCACTGTACATACATTGGTTGAAGCTTTTGAGTGAGCCTTTTTATATGGCTGCAACCAAATATAATCGGTACATAGAAAGTTAAGTGCATGACGTACAAAGAACTACAACAGAAAACAATTAACAATGCACCTATTGATCCTTACGCCGCTGCTTGTACCTAATTGATCTAGACTGTGTGGACAAAAGAAAGAAGAGAATAGCATGACAGGAAGCTATTCAATATATGCGGAAGGAGGTCGTTATACTTAAGGGGGATGGTCGGTTTTTCTGGACCCCCCTCTCCCTCGTGTTTGGCCCCATTAGTTTTGAGATCTTAAGAGGTTCGGCCCATTAGTTTGACGAGTTTAACACTTTTCGTCCCATTTCTTTGTCAATATTAAGACTGTTCTTATCATTTAGGTTCGATTTTTTCTTGGCGAGCAATAGCGAGCCTGTTTTTTAAGAGGAATCGGCCTTAGGCCGGGACATTTTTCTATCGAAAAATGTACAAATATATCTTGAAGGAAGGTCTTGGGTGATGTTTTTATAATCTTGATGGAGGTCTAGGGAGGAAACTATAATAATATTAAAAAGTTACATAAATGAGCCAATAAATACGGCCATCCCCCCTTAACCCGGCAAGCGCGATAGGCCTCACGGAAGGCTTCCTATAGGGAACGCGATAGGCCTCACGGAAGCAGGACCATAAAAAAAGCCTTCCATAAAAAAAAAGGGCCTATCAAAACAAAGGAATTTGTCTCTAGGTGAGATAATTCCCTCCAGTACTCATCCATGTAAATCTCACCCACCCCCCTCCCCTCCTTCCCCACCTTATTCCCCCCTCCCTCCCCACCTCAATTATCACCTATTTTTCCTCTTATTATCATCATTTATCGGTTATTTTTCTCTCCCGCGATAATGTAGCACAAGTGGGTTGCATAAAAGATCGTTATGCAACACCCAGACACCGGCACACACCGCCCCGCTCTTCTCAGTTGACTCCCAGACAGCGAGAGGGGAGGGCTGCCTGTCTCTCTCTCGCCTGAGATTATGACCGGGTGGCCAATATCTTCGTTTTTCACCACCCAAATGCTTTTCCCACTTATTTTAGCACTCTTGAAGGTTCATATATACATCATATATGTAAAATAAAAGCATACCGAAAACAAATAATGGTTTATATTGTAAATATAACGAATTCTGTCAGAATCCAGGGCTAGAAATGCACAAATAACTACCCTAGCACCTACTGTCATATCGCGCTTGTCAGGTTAACAACGCACCTATTGATCCTTACGCCGCTGCTTGTACCTAATCTACCTAGCCTATGTGGACAAAAGAATGGTTAGCGCAGCATTAAGGGGACAGGGGTTATTTTAGCGGTATATTTATTTATACAGTATATTCATTTGTATTTTAATTTCCTCCCTCCACCTCCATCAAACTTAAAACAAATATCCATTAGATCCTCTTTCGAGATTAATTTGTTCATTTTTCGGTAGAAAATATCAAAACTAATGGGGATAAGCATGAGGAAGAAAGGGGACCAGGAAAGCGGCCAGAACTGGCCTACGGCCGTGATATTTTCATACCGAAAAATTTACAAAAATTAATCTCGAAGGGGGTATCTAAAGGATGTTTTTTCAAAGTTTGATGGAGGTCTAGCGAGGAAACTAAAAAAAAATATATTAATATATAAATAAATAGACCGCCAAAAATAACCACTGTCCCCTTAAAAGGGTTAAGTATATTATCGACCTGCTTCACGGAACACATAAAGGGCGATAACAATGATGTAAACAACAAGGAGTATATATGTGTGAGAGTGAGTGAGTGAGTGAGTGAGTGAGTGAGTGAGTGAGTGAGTGAGTGAGTGAGTGAGTGAGTGAGTGAGTGAGTGAGTGAGTGAGTAATATATATAAGTATATTATCGACCTGCTTCATGGAACACATAAAGGGCGATAACAATGATGTAAACAACAAGGAGTATATGTGTGAGTGTGAGTGAGTGAGTGAGTGAGTGAGTGAGTGAGTGTGAGAGAGAGAGAGAGAGTGTAATATATATAAGTATATTATCGACCTGCTTCATGGAACACATAAAGGGCGATAACAATGATGTAAACAACAAGGAGTTTATATGTGTGAGAGTGAGTGAGTGAGTGAGAGAGAGAGTGAGTGAGTGAGTGAGTGAGTGAGTGAGAGAGGGTGTAATATATATAAGTATATTATCGACCTGCTTCATGGAACACATAAAGGGCGATAACAATGATGTAAACAACAAGGAGTTTATATGTGTGAGAGTGAGTGAGTGAGTGAGTGAGTGAGTGAGAGAGGGTGTAATATATATAAGTATATTATCGACCTGCTTCATGGAACACATAAAGGGCGATAACAATGATGTAAACAACAAGGAGTTTATATGTGTGAGAGTGAGTGTGAGTGAGTGAGAGAGAGAGTGAGTGAGTGAGTGAGTGAGTGAGTGAGTGAGTGAGAGAGAGAGAGAGAGAGCGAGTGAGTGAGTGAGTGAGTGAGTGAGTGAGTGAGTGAGTGAGTGAGTGAGTGATTGAGTGAGTGAGTGAGTGAGTGAGTGAGTGAGTGAGTGAGTGAGTGAGTGAGTGAGTGAGTGAGTGAGTGAGTGAGTGAGTGAGTGAGTGAGTGAGTGAGTGAGTGAGTGAGTGAGTGAGTGAGTGAGTGAGTGAGTGAGTGAGGGTGTAATATATATAAGTATATTATCGACCTGCTTCATGGAACACATAAAGGGCGATAACAATGATGTGAACAACAAGGAGTTTATATGTGAGTGAGTGAGTGAGTGAGTGAGTGAGTACAAAGGAGTACAAAGGAAATCATGCAACAACAGATCTAGTGACCCTTCTAGGCTGCTTGTCCTCCAAAACACTGAGGATCAAGTGTCCAAACAGTGGTTTAGAGTGGGTAAGGGAACATTGGAAAGGGAACTACTGCCCTGCCACTAACGTGGCAGGACTAGGAAGTTAGTAGGGGACATATGGGTTAGTAACTGAGGGGAGGATAAAGTTATTCATTTACAAACGCAGTCAGTCGCGGGTTTGATGCGAGATATTTGTCTAGGCGGAATTTAAATGAATCAACGGTGCTGCAGTCTATAACGTCTCGGGGAAGCCCATTCCACAAGTTGACAACTCGATTGAAGAAGACATTCTTAGATTCGTGCGAGTTAAAAGATTTACCAATAATTTTGCAACCGTTTCCCCGCGTGTAATTAGATTGGTCGATAGTGAAGTACTTGCTACAGTTCATATTGTCGATGCCTTTGATGATTTTGAACACTTGAATTAAGTCACCTCTTAATCTGCGCTGGGTTAAAGGAAATAGATTTAATTCTCTAAGACGCTCTTCGTATATTTGTTCTTTAGGCTAGGTATCATTTTGGTAACTCTATGTTGAACTCGTTCTAGCTTGTTTATATCTTTTTGGTAATAAGGTCACCAGGATTGAACGCAGTATTCCAGAAGAGGGCGGACTAAGGAATTGTAAAGGGTTAGGATAACTTCTTTGGATTTATGCTCAAATGACCTGCCTATAAAGCCAATTATTTTGTTTGCCTTCTTAACAACTTCTGAACATTGTTGACTCGGTTTTAGGTTACTCGATATTGTTACTCCCAGATCAGTTTCTCTGTTTACATTCTTAAGCTGAGTGCCATTCATCGAATAGTTTGCTTTCTCATTTAGGTATCCGACATGTAGTACTTTACATTTATCCGCATTGAAACTCATTTGCCAAATTTGGGCCCAACATGACAATTTATCTAGATTGTGTTGCATATCGTCAACTTGTTCTTTTGAGAGTACGCTATTTGCAATTTTTGTATCGTCAGCAAATTTTGAGATTGTGCAGGTGAGACCCTCATCTATGTCGTTGATGTAAATTAGAAAAAGAATTGGTCCTAGTACCGATCCCTGGGGTACCCCGCTACTTACATTGGTCCATTTAGATGCCTTACCGTTTATGACTACCCTTTGCTTTCTGTTGCTGAGCCAATTTTCTATCCATTTCAACACACCGTCTTGTATTCCATGCGCTTTTAGTTTTAGCAGTAAACGTTTGTGGGGAACTTTGTCAAAGGCCTTTTGAAAATCAAGGTATATAATATCTACAGCTTTACTCTCATCGTAGAGGTTGAGGATATCGTGGAAGAAGTCTAAGAGGTTTGTTAAACAGGAACGTTTTTTACGAAAGCCGTGTTGAGTATCTTTATGTATGTTATTTTCCTCTAAGTGATTTACGAGTCTGTCTCGTATGACCATTTCTAGCATTTTACATACAACTGAGGTTAAGCTAATTGGACGATAGTTACTGGGTAGGGATTTGCTGCCTTTTTTTAATATCGGTGTTACGTTGGCTAGCTTCCACTGATCAGGCATAGTTCCAGACTGCAAGGATTTATTGAATAGTAATGTCAGTGGTTTGGAGAGCTCATTCTTAGCTTCCTTTAGAACTCTAGGCGAGATTGTATCAGGTCCTGGCGTTTTATTTACCTTGAGTTTATCTAAACAATTCAATACTTCTCTCTCTGTAACGGTGATATTGCTTAGAACATGTGAATTATCAATCTGAATCGGCGATGGTGTAGGGATATCACTGAGGTCTTCTGTTGTAAAAACTGATGCAAAGAAGGTATTGAGGGCATTACTCATTTGTACTTCGTCTTTGGTGTATTCTCCTTTTTCATCGACTAACGGTCCAACAGTTGAAGTAACTACTTTTTTCTTTCTGATATAACTATAGAATTCTTTCGGGTTTGTTTTACTTTGATTCGCAATATGTAACTCTAAGGTCTTTTTACTTTGCTTAATTAACTTTTTGGCTTTGCGTCGTAGCTCTACAAATTTCACCCGTTCTTCGTCATTTTGTGAGGATTTTAATCTATCATTAGCAAATTTGTTAGCAAGCAGGCAGTTTGAAATATCTTTATTCCACCATTTGGGCTTATTATTATGGCCTGGACGCCGTATTTTCGATGGTATACAGTCTTGCACTGCTTTTAGGTAAGTGGTTTCGAATAACTTCCAAGATGTATTTATGTCGTTATTGTTAATTAAGAAGCTCCAGTCAGTTTCTTTAAACATAGCTCTAAGTTTATGGAAGTTTGCTTTCTTGAAATTAGGGACTTTTTCGATGCTACTATTTGGTTCGTTACTAGTAAACTTTAAAGTGAAAGTTATCGTACGATGGTCGCTGTTACTGAATTCATCACCAACATTCAAATTCTCTATCAATTCTTCTTTTGTTGCAAGTACAATGTCAAGAACGTTATTACCACGGGTCGGCGTTCGAACAAATTGATAAAGCGAACTCTCTTGCAAGTTCGTATACAAGTCATGTCCGGAGTGTGAAGTAAGAGTATCGCCCCACTTGGTCACAGGTAAATTAAAGTCGCCAAAAATTACGGTATCTTGTGAGTTACTTACATCTGCAATTTGTTCGTAAATTTCTCGGTCAGTTTGCACTGATTGAGCTGGAGGTCTGTATATTAATGCAAGTATTATTTTTGTACCTTTATTATTCTTTATTAGCACAAAAGATGTGTCGACGTTCACAATTTGAGGTTTTGACACGAGGGTCGGGTTAAGACTTTCTTTGATATAAAATAAAACGCCACCTCCATTTTTATTTATTCGGCTGCTCTCAAACATTACATAACTGGGAAGTGAATACTCTGCTAAAAAGTCTCTATCTTCTGTATTGAGCCAAGATTCTGTTATGCCAATCACATCATAATTTTCTGTAAACACTAGTTCCTCTAAATCTGAAAATTTATTGCGTATGCTACGAGCGTTTGCATAGAAAACCTTTAAAGTTGCGGTTTTAGAACTCGCAGAACGTTCTTTCATCGAATTTTTGGTTCTGGTCGGATCTACATTTACATTCATGGCTGTCCTCGGTCCTCGGTCGTTATCCCTGACGGTTTTGAATTTGGGTCGTGTTGGTGGAGCTTTATCCAAATTCGCGGTTCTTGACGGATTAGTATTTAATTCCTTTGTAGGTTGCCATCCTCGCTGTCTTCGGTCCTCCTTCCTGGTTGTCCTGTGCTGAGTCGATTTCTTCTCCGAAAATCCTTCACCGCATCGTTGAGAAGACGCCCAAAACGTGCAGCTCCCACCTGGTTCAGATGAACTCCATCGTCCGAAAACAAATAGTCATCGTAGTAGAAATTGTCCCAGGTGTCGACGAATCCCACGTTCTCCTTCCTGCAGAGGTTTGCTAGACAACGATTTGTGCTGGTGGCTATGTTGTAAAATCGGCTCTCTACACCGGGCCGGGGGACGATTCCTGAGACGATGATCCTTGATGACTTCTCCTTAAACGACTTGATCAGCTGCTGGTACTTTAAAAGCAAATCTTCCGACCGGGTTCGCTGTACATCGTTGGATCCAACGTGGATGACGTACATTGTACGTCAGTGAGTGAGTCAGTACGTGAGTGAGTGAGTGAGTGAGTGAGTGAGTGAGTGAGTGAGAGATGGTGTAATATATATAAGTGTATTATCGACCTGCTTCACGGAACACATAAAGGGCGATAACAATGATGTAAACAACAAAGAGTTTATATGTGTGAGAGTGAGAGTGAGTGAGAGAGTGAGAGAGAGAGAGAGAGAGAGGGGGGGGGGAGAGAGAGAGATGTGTGTGTGTGTTTATATGATCGTCAAAATATTGTGCGAACTAATAGGTTTGTGAGTGGGTGTCTGACAGAGAGTGCGTGTATGACAGAGAGTGCGTGTGTATGACAGAGTGCGTGTGTGTGATAGAGAGTGCGTGTGTGTGACAGAGAGTGTGTGTGTGTGTATGACAGAGTGCGTGTATGACAGAGAGTGCGTGTGTGTGACAGAGAGTGCGTGTCCTACCTATCTCACAGTGTAATTCCTAAAAGTGGGTGTGTCGCCACGAGAAGGTCAGATATGTAATACTTCTTAACTCATTTTTGAAGGTGAACTGTGATATAAATATAATACGGGAAGGTTTAATGTATATACTTCTTAAGGGGGGGGGGGTCGCCGTTCTAGACCCCCTTCTCCCTCGTCTTCAACCCGACTAGTTTTCAGATTTTTAGACATTTAGCCCATTAGTTTTTCGATTTTAAGACCTTTCACCCCATTTTGTTGTCAATATTAAGACTTTTTGTGTCATGATTTTTTTCCTGACGAGCGATAGCGAGCCTGTAATATAAGAGGAACTTTATCTTGAAGGAGGGTCCTGGGGGGGTGTTTATTTAAGCTTGCTGGAGGTCTAGGGAGGAAACAAACAAAACAATATTTTGTTTTTACAAAATTACAAATGAGGAAATATATACGCCCATCCCCCCCCCCCCCCCCCTTAACTGATTGTTCAAGGGGAACTATAATATAAATCAAATACGGGAAGGTCAAATGTATATACTTCTTAAGGGGAGGCTGACCGTTTGTTTGGTCTATTAATTCATTTATTCATATATTTTTTTTAGTTTCCTCCCTAGACCTCCATTATTACACCCCCTTGACCCCCTTTCAAGATAAATTTGTAAATTTTTCGGTAGAAAAATGTCCCGGCCATAGGCCGGTTCCTCTTAAAATTACAGGCTCGCTATCGCTCACCAGGAAATAATCGACACTTAAATGACAAGAAAGGTCTTAAAATTGACAACGAAATGGGGCGAAAGGTGTTCAAATCGCCAAACTAATGGGCCGAACGTCTTATAATCTCAAAACTAGTGGGGCTAAACATTAGGGAGAAGGGGGTCCAGAAAAACGGTCTGCCTCCCCTCAACTCATTGTTCAAGGATGCTTTATGATATGTATTAACTCGTCCAGTACCAGGGATGTCCTTTTCATCATATTCTGGCAACTAATAGACGATTGTATGCAGCTAAGGAAGGACCTCTTGCAATAATATGACTTCTAACCTATTTCAACCAACCCTTGTAACTACCACAGATCCTTCCCAAGCTGCAAAATATTGTCTAAATGTAGCTAGAATAAGATTTAACACACGTCGCTGGTACTCAAAGGGTTAATTCGTCTAAAAACCAGTATCACACGAGAGCTTTTATAGTCAACATTCGATGATAAAAATTTGTCTGGCATCATTTCTGGAATATTTTGCCCTGGTATCGGAAACTAGACTAATGGTAGATGAATTTAGGTGGCAGAGATGTTTTAAATGTTGACCTCATAAGCTGCCAGACCAGTGTTGAGGATAAATGTTGTGTGAAAAGGCGCTCGTGTGACACCGGCTTAATATTGACAAAGAAAGGAGGTGAAAGGTCTTTAAATCAACAAACTAATGGAAGGAACGTCTTAAAATCTCAAAACTAATATGCGAAACACGAGGGAGAAGGAGGTCCATAAAAAGCGAGTAGTACCCCCTTAAAGGGGGATTGGCGTATGTATTTGCTCATTTATTCATCTCTATATTATTGTTTTAGTTGATAGGATTGTAATTAATATGGATATTATAGTTACTAAACTTCGCCTATGATAATAATAATAATAATAATAATAATAATAATAATAATAATAATAATCAATATTGTTCATTTAAACCTGTAATGATGAAAAATCTACTTGATTAATCCTATGTAGCATAGCATACTTAATAGAACTTAACTAAGTCGTCACATTCGACATTTGGCGACCTAGAAGGTGCCTGAGTTCCGTATATAAGCAGCATTGTTTTATAATTATATAAATCAACGTGTAAGCTAGCAAACAATGTAGGCTACTAGTAAGGCAATACTTTACTTTCAGCACTGTTGATTATATATATATATATATATATATATATATATATATGTTTATCCTTATAAATAGTTGAAATTATATTTGGTAACTGATTAAACCGTCCTGGTGGTGTAATGGTTAAGGTGGCAAAAATCTGTGTGTGATACCCCGGGTTCGAATCCCGGTGGATCATATATACTTTAATTAATTTCATTGGGGGTGTTGTGGTGAGATTAATAAAAATAAAGATAAATATATAATTTACTTGATTTTGCTGTTACAAGGAATTATAATAGTTTACCCACTATAATTGTATTGGTTTTCTATGATAGTGTCTCCGAGAAAACCAAATATTTATAGGAGTAACATTAATATAATATTGGTGCTCGCTAAATTCGCTATTTTATCGACATAACAAATCATCTATATACATACACACCACTAGTATGGTGCTATAGATAACTTGATAATATTTTTGGAAGTAGTTTTCTTCCTTCACCACTAATATCGGCGTTGGTAAAATAACAACATATTGGCATATCCTCACTAAGGTTTTGAATCGACACAAAACACACTTCCTGTGCGGACATCAGTGAGAGAACATAGTAAATAGACTTTCTCTCGGTATTTTGTTCATTTTAAAGTAAATATAATATCATTTATGTCCTCATTGTTTGACCGCAAATCCCGGAAGATTGCTGGAGTAACATATAGGCTTAATTTCGACAACTGTAAAATGGACGTCAATCTAGATATAATACGAAGGGATGCGAGGGCTAAGAAGCGGGCAGAAGAAAGGGTTAAGATTATGGATAGGAAAATGCTGGAAAGGAGACAGTGGAAGAAGGGAGAGCAACGGGCGTCTAAAGCAATGGACAGAAAACTAAACATCGGCTGCCGTGCGAGTGTTGGTGAGTTGGTTGGGTTGGGTGAGCAACATAGTCAAGGGTTGCGTTTCCGTATAACGCCCAAACCTAAGAAAGTAACCCGCGATAATCGGGTGAAATTGTCCAATCGTTCGGCAGTAGATCTCTGCCCAATAGATATCACCAAGCTGGTTGACCTTAAGAGCCTGTCCACTTTGTCAGTTAACATAAACAAACATCATGTAGATTTCCTGCTTGACTCTGGCACTACCGTGAATTTAGTTTCAATGAAAACCGCAAAGATCGTAGGACTTAAGGACAAATATCCCTACAGATTGGTAAAAGATGTAGGAGTTGAATGTTGGAAGGGATGTGTAACTTGTATCTCGTTAATATTCCCCAATGTAGAAGTCTGTCTCAAAAATGGGCATAAATTTTACATGGACGTCATAGTAATGGAGAGTTCTGATCTTGCCGTAGGGGATATTGATATTATTGGCCGTCCGACTCTCGCTCGCTTAAACGCCGTCCAGCACTTCTCCTACACTTCCCCGAGGCTTTATTTCAAATCCCTACACGCGTTTGATAGGCCACTACGCCACCAAAAGCCTACCACGGAACAGAGATTTGACAAAGATGTGAGAGAACCGATACTGAAAGGAAGATTAATGGGCAAAGAGAGGCGCCTCATTGGTAAACAAACCTTTGACGTTCTCTTGGACTCAGGGATGGGGCCTGGGCTTTGTGTGTTGCCTAGTTGTTCTGAGAGGTTAGAAGCGGCTGACATACAGGTCCCCGAAAAAATCCGATTTAAAATAGACAAAGATAAACTTATCGACCATTCAATCACCAAGTACAATGGGTTTGGGTCGTATGACATGGTCATCGGCCTTAGAATGCTTTGTAAATACTCTTCCCTTTATGATTACAAATATAATACTCTTTACATCCGACTTGCGGGTGATACTTACAGTGTTAAACTCGACCTGAAGGAATAGCTTATGACATTTCTTGTTAACCACTTCATTACCGGTGCCATAATTTTAACTTTTTCTGGCTACTATTAGACGATTTTATTCAGTTTTAAACGGGCCTCCAGCATTTAACAAGCTTCGACCTATTTCACGGAACCCTTTTCATTGCCACAGATCTTTCTTAAAGTGCACAAACACGACTAAATTTAGCTAGATTATAATTAAGAAACGTTGCCGGCACAGAAGGGGTTAACCCTCTGAGTACCAGCGACATTTGTTATATTTTAGTCTAGCTATATTTAGACGATATTATGTAGCTTAAGAAGGATTTTAGGTAGTTAAAATAGTTGGTTTGAGATATTTTGAAGCCTTATTATTGCTAGAGGTCCTTCCTATGCTGAATAAAATCGTCCAATAGTTGCCAGAATATGATGAAAAGGACGTCCCTGGTACTGAATGGGTTAAGTCCTATTGTCCGGGCGACGTGGTTTATATTTCATTTTTGCAATATTTAGTTGATTTTGTGCAGTTTAACCCCTTCTGTACCAGCGACGTCTTTCTATTTATATTCTGGCTACATTTAGACGATTTTGTACAGTTTAAGAAGGATCTGTGGTAGTTAGTAAAAAGGGTTAAGTGAGACAGTTCGAAGCCTGTTAATTGCTGAAGGCCTTTTTCAACTGGATGAAATCGTGTAATAGTAGCCATAATAAAGTGAAAAGGACGGCACCGGTACTGAACGGGTTAATTATATATATATATATATATATATATATATATATATATATATATATATATACACAGTAATTACAGGCTCGCTATCGCTCGCCTGGAAAAAATCAACACTTAAATGGCACGAAGTCTAAATTATTGACAAAAAAAGGGGGCGAAAGGTCTTAAAATCACCAAACTAATGGGACAAACGTCTTAAAATCTGAAAACTATAAAGGGGCTGAACATGAGGGAGAAGGGGGGCCATAAAATCAACCATCCCCCTCTCCCTTTAATGAGGTGGCCAGGTCTCAGGTGTATAGTCCCTTCAGTACACCGTGAGGCTGTAAGTAGGCGAGACATTAAGACCTCTAACCTCTGTAACTCAAAGACGACTAGAGTGATCGAGCTAATATTTCTACCATTTGGGAAGGGTCAGCCAGGGAATAGGTGTGGAAATTATAGGTTTATGTGTTTTGGTTAACCCTTTCTATAACGGCGACGTCTGTTTAATTATAGTCTAGCTATTGTTAAGGGGGATTGGTTCACTTTTTGGGCGATTTTTGCATGTATTCATTATTTTTCTAGTTTCCTCCCTAGACCTCCATCAAATTAAAAAAAAAATCCATTAGATCCCCCTTCTAGATTCATTTGTACATTTTTCGGTAGAAAAATGTCTGGATCTTCCAACATTACAAGCTCACTATCGTTCGCCTGGGAAAAAATCGACATCCAAATTTTAGTGTTTTTGTTTTTTTCTATGTGAATGAGGGAGACAAAAGGCATAACTGCCTGCAGCGAGTGCCTCCCCCAGATTTCAAAGAGTGACAGGGCCGAAATCAAGGGACGTTCGAGCTAAAATGCCTGGACACACGGAGTTTGAAGCAATTTAAGTAATAGGAAGAGGGAAAGACTGATTCTGGGAGAGAGTTCCAGAGCTCAGCAGTTGAATAGAAGAAATTCTGAGAATAGCGTTTCACTCTTGGGTTGGAGAGTTGCACAGAGTAGGGGTGGGATTGTGTTGCAAGGCGGGTACTACATACCCTACGTAGAGGAGGTGGTATACACTGGGAAAGCTCTGAGGAACACTGATTATTGTAGTAGCAATAGAATAGTGAGAGAGATGCAACATTGCGGCGAAGAGAGAGAGATTGCAGAGAGTTGGTGAGTGGACGGGAGTTAATGATACGAAAGGCTTCCCTTTCTACTTTATCTAGGAGTGCGGTGTGAGAGGATCCTCCCCACACATGTGAACAATACTCAATACAAAGACGTACTGTGCCCCTGTACAGAGCAAGTAGCTGCGCAGGGGTAAAGAACCCCTTGAGGCGGTTGAGCACACCCAGCTTCTGGGAGGCTTCCTTAGCGAGACTGGTATTATGAGCTTTCCAAGTGAGAGCAGAAGAAAAAGAGACACCGAGAACATTGAGGGAAGATGAAGGGTTGATTTTTGTATTGTTGAAGAATATAGGATAGTCCTCTGGAGGTTCCTGACAGGTAGTAAGATGGATAAATTGAGTTTTGGAAGTATTAAATGTAACATGGTTTTCTCTACCCCAATTGTAAATAGTAGCTAGATCAGAAGATAAGCATTTTATGGCTTCATTACGTTTACTTTTGAGAGACTGCTGGCTGGGGCGTTCTGGAAAACTAATTGAGTGGTGTAAAGTAGATTCGTCTGCATATGAATGGATGGGACTAGATGTACAGTTGAGAAGATCATTTATGAAAATTAGAAAGAGAATAGGAGATAGGACAGAACCCTGAGGAACACCGGAGTTGATAGGATGAGGAAGTGAGCGATGACCGTCCACAACCGCAGCTATGGAACGGCCAGAAAGGAAATTAGAGACAAAGGCACAGATGGAGGGACAGAAACCGAAGGAGGGCAGTTTGGAAATTAACGATTTGTGCCAGACCCTATCGAAGGCCTTCGATATGTCTAGTGCAACAGAAAAAGTCTCACCGAAGTCCCGAAAGTTGGATGACCAAGAGTTAGTAAGATATGAAAGAAGATCACCAGTAGAGCGACCCTTAAGGAAGCGAAAGGTCTAAATATTGACGAAGAAATGGTGCGAAAGGTCTTAAAATCGACTAACTAATGGGGCAAACATCTTAACATCTGAACATGAATGGGGCTAAACATGAGGGAGAAAGTGGTCCAGAAAACCGGCCCATGTCCCCTTAAACGGTTTTAATCAGTTTAATAAGGGTCTCCAGGAACTAACAGGCTTCGAAATATCTCATTTAATCATTTTCACTACCACAGGGCCTTCTTAAACTGCACAAAACCGTCTAAATATAGCTAAAATAAACATAAAAAGACGTCGCCGGTACAGAAGCGATTAACCCTTTGAGTACCAGCGACGTGCGGTATATTCTATTATAGCTGTATTTAGACGGTATTATATGCAGTTTAGAAAGGATCTGTGGTAGTTAAAACGGTTTAGTTGAGATAGTTTGAGGCCTTATTATTTGCTAGAGGTCCTTCCTAAGCTGAATAAAATCGTCTAATAGTTGCCAGAATATGATAGAAAAAAATACGTATCCCTATAGTCTATTCGCTGTAAGTAGGCGATAAATCATAACCTCTATCCTCTGTAACTCAAAAAGGGCTAGAGCAAATTGGCTGTAAGTCTCCACATCTATTCCTTGACTGACTCTTCCCAAATGGTAGGAATACTAGCTCGATTAATCTAGTCGTTTTTGAGTTACAGAGATTAGAGGTCATGATTTCTCGCCTATTTACAGCGAATAGACTATAGTACTGCACGGGTTAATAAGGTGGCCAGGTATCAAGTTTAGTTCCTTCAGTACACCATGAGTATAGGTTTATGTGATCTGGCTAAGAGTAGAAGATTGCTATTATATTTAGCTGGGTTTATCGTCTGTGTGGGTCATAAAATCTTTAAAAATAGTGATTAGTGTTTATTAAATAGGATCACATTAATATTTATAGCAACAAGATAGTATGATAGATGCGTGTGTGTGTGTGTGTGTGTGTGAGTGTGTGTGTGTGTGTGTGTGTGTGTGTGTGTGTGTGTGTGTGTGAGAGAGAGAATTATAGTGTTTATTAAATAGGATCACATTAATATTTATAGCAACAAGATAGTATGATAGATGTGTGTGTGTGAGTGTGTGGTGTGTGTGTGTGTTGTGTGTGTGTGTGTGGTGTGTGTGTGAGAGAAAGAGATTATAGTGTTTATTAAATAGATCACATTAATATTTATAGCAACAAGATAGTATGATAGATGTGTGTGTGTATGAGTGTGTGTGTGTGTGTGTGTGTGTATGTGAGAGAAAGAGATTAGTGTTTATTAAATAGGATCACATTATATCAACAAGATAGTATGATAGATGTGTGTGTGTGTGTGTGTGTGTGTGTGTGTGTGTGTGTGTGTGTGTGTGTGTGTGTGTGTGTGTGTGTGTGTGTGTGTGTGTGTGTGTGTGTGTGGTGTGTGTGTGTGTGTGTGTGTGTGTGTGGTGTGTGTGTGTGTGTGTGTGTACTAGTTTACTCTAGTTGTATTGCGGGAGTGAGCATCGTTATTTCCCGCCTCCTATATGGTAGGTGTTATGTATCGTTGGAATGGCTGTGGATGTGTGTGTAGTCTGTATTTTTAGCCAATTGGCGACATCGGAAACGAAGGCTTAGGGTGGATCTGTATGGTACCATTCTCACTATAGACGGAACCGTCTCGCCCGAAGGCTTAGGTAGCCATCAGCTTAGGTGAACCATATGATACCCATCTCGCCTTGTACCATTTTTGCCAACCCCAGATGGGATGTCACAACGTCGTCCACTTATTCCAGGTACCTATTTACAGCTAGGTGAACTGAGGCTAACATGAAAGGAGACAAGCCCAATTTGTCTCCGCCCGGCCGGGGATTGAACCCCCGACCCCTCGTGTGTGAGACGAGAGCTCTACCTACTAGGCTACGGGCTCTGTGTGTGTGTGTGTGTGTGTGTGTGTGTGTGTGTGTGTGTGTGTGTGTGTGTGTTGTGTGTGTGTGTGTGTGTGTGTGTGGTGTGTGTGTGTGTGTGTGTGTGTGTGTGTGTGTGTGTGTGTGTGTGTGTGTGTGTGTGTGGATGCAGTGAATCAGTGGCATACAACAACACCGCCAGCAGAATCACAATTGAGCGATGTAGAGTTCGATAGGACAGATATAGAGACATCCATACGAGAAATCAACACATATGCCGCTGCAGGACCAGACTGTATACCAGCAATACTCATGAAGCAGTGTGCCTCCATTATATCCAAACCACTGCACATGATATGGAGAAAGTCGATGGATACTGGGGAAATACCTAGTCTCTTAAAACACGGACAAATATCACCCATCTATAAAAGTGGGCCGAGAACGGAACCAAAAAATTATAGACCGGTGGCTCTTACTTCACACGTAATTAAAATATTCGAGAGGATAGTTGTAAAAAAAGTAACCAAATATCTGGAGGAACAATCGCTTTATAACAAAGGTCAACACGGATTTAGAAGCGGAAGATCGTGAGTGTCGCAGCTTCTTCAACACAGGATGGATATTTTGAGTGCTCTAGAAGATGGAGATGGTGCAGATGCAATCTACCTGGACTTCTCTAAAGCTTTCGACAAGGTTGACCACTCGATCTTATTGCAAAAACTGGAACATATTGGGATTAGAGGTAGGCTACACAAGTGGATCGGGAGCTTTATCACTAATAGAAGTCAATCGGTAATGGTCGAAGGAAGCGAATCCAAGAAGTCGGAAGTGAGAAGTGGTGTGGCACAGGGGTCGGTGATTGGCCCCTTGCTTTTCCTCATATATATCAGTGATATCGACCAGAGTATACAGTACTGTAAAACAACCTCATTCGCAGACGACACTCGACTCCTGGGCATTGTGAGAAGGGAAGATGATTATAAAATGATACAAGATGACCTGAAGACGATATATAACTGGGCAGAAATGGATAATATGATATTCAATAGCACAAAATTCGAGTTATTGAGATATCGACACCCGAAGCAGGAAGTGGCCGACAAGGACTATACAACACCAGAAGGAGGAATTATAATCCAAAGCAACCACTTGCGGGATCTGGGAATTACAATAAGCGACGACGCTAGCTTCGACCATCATACTGATAATACTGTAGCGAAGGCCAGAAAGAATATGGGATGGATTTTTAGAACATTCAAAACAAGAGAACCACGTGCGTTAATAGTATTATTCAGGGCCCTGATACTACCATTGGTTGAATACTGCTGCCAATTATGGAACCCCACAAACATCGGCCAAATCAGAAAACTGGAGGCAGTACAACGAACGTACACGGCCCGAATCGAAGGACTGAACAACATGGACTACTGGCAGAGACTACAGCATTTAGACATGTACTCATTGGAGAGAAGAAGGGAGAGATATGTAGCAATGTACGTGTGGAAAATAATTAACGAAATGATACCAAATCTGGAAAACGAAGATGAAATTAGGACGACATACAGCAGTAGAAGAGGAAAATTGTGCACTATTCCGCGTTTAGTGAGAACAAGGATGAGCTTACAAACCTTGAAAGAGAATTCATTGGCTGTACACGGTCCAAGGATATATAACTGTCTCCCCAAGCAACTAAGAGAACACACAGGCTCTCTCTTGAGTTTCAAGACTGGATTGGACAAATTTCTACGAACAATACCCGACAAACCATCGCTGCCACACTATTACCAAACGTCCGACGGAAACAGCCTGCTACATCAAACCAGAACGAGGAACTACTGAGGGCGGCGCACCAGCGTGGCCCAGGACTTCGGTCGTGTGTGTGTGTGTGTGTGTGTGTGTGTGTGTGTGTGTGTGTGTGTGTGTGTGTGTGTGTGTGTGTGTGTGTGTGTGTGTGTGTTTATGTATACTATGTGTGAGTGTGATGTGTGTGTGTGTGTGTGTGTATGTGTGTGTGTGTGTGTGTGTGTGAGTGTTGTGTGTGTGTGTGTGTGTGTGTGTGTGTGTGTGTGTGTGTGTGTGTGTGTGTGTGTGTGTGTGTGTGTGTGTGTGTGTTGCTCTAGCTCTTGGGGAGAATGTTTGATCGGCGAGAACAGGAAAATAATGTGGTAATAATGACAAATGAGTTTCAATGCGGATAAATGTAAAGTACTACATGTCGGATACCTAAATGAGAATGCAAACTATTCGATGAATGGCACTCAGCTTAAGAATGTAAACAGAGAAACTGATCTGGGAGTAACAATATCAAGTAACCTAAAACCGAGTCAACAATGTTCAGAAGTTGTTAAGAAGGCAAACAAAATAATTGGCTTTATAGGCAGGTCATTTGAGCATAAATCCAAAGAAGTTATCCTAACCCTTTACAATTCCTTAGTCCGCCCTCTTCTGGAATACTGCGTTCAATCCTGGTGCCCTTATTACCAAAAAGATATAAACAAGCTAGAACGAGTTCAACGTAGAGTTACCAAAATGATACCTAGCCTAAAGAACAAACCATACGAAGAGCGTCTTAGAGAATTAAATCTATTTCCTTTAACCCAGCGCAGATTAAGAGGCGACTTAATTCAAGTGTTCAAAATCATCAAAGGCATCGACAATATGAACTGTAGTAAGTACTTCACTATCGACCAATCTAATTACACGCGGGAAACGGTTGCAAAATTATTGGTAAATATTTTAACTCGCACGAATCTAAGAATTTCTTCTTCAATCGAGTTGTCAACTTGTGGAATGGGCTTCCCCGAGACGTTATAGACTGCAGCACCGTTGATTCATTTAAATTCCGCCTAGACAAATATCTCGCATCAAACCCGCGACTGACTGCGTTTGTAAATGAATAACTTTATCCTCCCCTCAGTTACTAACCCATATGTCCCCTACTAACTTCCTAGTCCTGCCACGTTAGTGGCAGGGCAGTAGTTCCCTTTCCAATGTTCCCTTACCAACTCTAAACCACTGTTTGGACACTTGATCCTCAGTGTTTTGGA
Organism: Paralithodes platypus; assembly: GCA_032716605.1. Taxonomy (NCBI): domain Eukaryota; kingdom Metazoa; phylum Arthropoda; class Malacostraca; order Decapoda; family Lithodidae; genus Paralithodes; species Paralithodes platypus. The sequence continues at coordinate 25,097,662 of CM064545.1, forward strand.
GGACAAGCAGCCTAGAAGGGTCACTAGATCTGTTGTTGCTTGATTTCCTTTGTACTCCTTTGTACTTTGTACAGTGGGAAGGGACGAAGCAAAGCTAAACGTTACTTCTGAGCTTTGAGTCATCCACCTACATTTCCAATTGTACCCCTATCCTATTGACATTCAATTCTATCCCCCTACTCAACCTCCTTGGATAGGCGCTTCCAGCTCCAGGAATAGGTCCTCCCAGGTGGTTGACTCTTATCAGTGGGTGGTCAAGTCTCCCATCACCCACCCACACACACACAGCCGCTTTCATGTTACCCACCTCACCTACCACCTCAGCGCCCGTGGTGACATCGTAGGAGAAGGATGAAAAGCCCGCCGTTGGAGGGTGGTGAGGGTCCCTGTGAGATTATTCAGGAGAGTCTAGGCATGTGCAGGTAAATTAGTGAAACCGGAAAATATACAGTGCAACATGAGTACTATACCCGAAAGTAACTTGCCTCCTGCAGACACAAACTGTTTATCATGTAACAGCCAGTGCTTGTTAGAGTGTTTGAAATGCCGAACGTGTAAACAATATATACATGCCAATTGCACACACCTCCCTGTCTATGCCATCGTGAATTTTCTGAACACAAGGAGTCAGTACACCTGCGAGGGATGTGTTAGACAACAGCTGGGTGAACAAGGCGACCGGCAGTTTGCACTCGTCTATACCCTACTGGACAGGGACAAGGAAAAGGAAAGTGAGGCTAAACAGCCAAACAACGACAAGGAAAACACCACTGAAAACGGTGGTAAGTGTGATGAACCTTTTTCCGGAGAACAAAGTGGCACACCACCCATAACAAATAAAACTAATAATAGAAATCTTCAAAATGATGAAAGGAAAAATAAATTATGCTACTACTATAAAAATAATCAGTGTAAATTTGGCCGAAAAGGACGTGACTGCCCTTTTGCTCACCCAAGCCTATGTAACAGGTACAAGATAAACGGTCGTGATCCCGTAAAGGGATGTAAACATGGTGATAAGTGCAAATACCTACACCCACCTATATGTAATGGTTCAGAAAGGAGGAGAGAGTGTTTAAACTTGGAGTGCAAAAGACTTCATTTGAAGGGCACTCGTCGATATCCATCTGACCAGTGTAGAGAACAGCAACAAACAACCACTTACCCACCACCACCACCACCACCACCTTCTCGTTCAGCCATTCCTGCACCAAATCCCCAAACACAGAGTGCGTGGTTAAATAGACCTCAACGAACACAAGATACGTGGGTAAATCAATCTCCCCAAAATTATACCACGGTACATTTTTTAGTGCAACAGATGCAGCAAATGCAAAAAGTGCAACAACAAATAATGCAGGCACTGAAAATCCATCCGACTCAGTGGTGCATCCCTCCATCACAGGAACTACAGTAACAAGGAAAGAGGTAAACAGCAGCACCCTACACACACTAATTTCACTCAATATAGCAGGCCTATTACCTTACAAATTCAAAGGCAAAGTAAAGCTGCTTGCAGAAATAGCACAAGTAGATAATGCACTCATACTCTCCCTGACAGAATTGCATCTTACTCAAAGTATAAGAGAAGCTGAAATAGATATAGAAAATTACACCTCCTTCAGAACTGATAGATCTGGTCATAGGAAAAAAGGGGGTATTATCACTTACGTTAAAAATCACCTTGCAGCTCTCACTAACGTTCTATTATCAGAATCTAATTCCTATACAGAGGTCCAGGTACTAAACATTACAGACATTAATATGATCTACATCACTATATATAGACCCCCAGCATGTCCAACTAATAAGTTTATGGATCAACTAACAAAAATTAAAGATATTTTAGACAATCTACCACCACCCATGCCAACCATTGTACTCACTGGAGACTTGAATTTCCCGCTAATTAACTGGGATTCAGAAAGTGTCTATGGAGGAGCAGCGGACATGCGAGCTCAAGCAGAAGCACTTATACGTTTTTCAAGAGAGTTTTATCTCAATCAACTCGTCAATATGGCCACAAGAGGTAATAATATACTGGATATTGTAATGACCAACAATGATGAGCTGATCCACAACCTCACAGTAGACAAAACCAACCTGTCGGACCACAATATTATTACAATGGCGACAAACATAGTTACCAACACTCAGCATAGAACTCCCAGCCCTGCAGAGCCCATGGCTGTGAACTTCAATCAACTCAACTTTCTCAGTGAATCTATATGCTGGGAAGACCTTAAAAGAGAACTTAGTGAAGTGGATTGGGCCATACAGTTTAAGGAATCTGGTCCCGAGGCCCAATATAACAAATTACTGGAAATATGCCTCAAAATTTCTGAAAAATATGTACCCCTTAGAAAATCGTCACCACAGAAAAATATACCACGTGATCGTAGGATACTGATGCGCAAGCGAACGAACCTACGCAAGAAGCTGAAGCGTAGTACGAGCATACTAAATAAACAACAAATTGAAGCCAACGTTACCTCCATTGAAGAAAAACTCAAGACTTCAGTAGAAATAGAAAATCGCAGAAAAGAATTCCAAGCCGTGTCCTGCATTAAAACTAACCCAAAATACTTTTATAAGTATGCTGCAAACAAATCAAATGTAAGGGTGGGTGTTGGTCCACTGACAGATGCGAACGGCCAAACCAAGAACGAACCTGAGGCGATTGTCGATATACTACGGCTACAGTACGAGGGTGTCTTTAGCCACCCTCGAGGTGATAAAATAATTGACTCACCGACCGACTTCTTCCACAAAGTATCCATGCCAAATCTAACTGACATTAAATTTACCACAAATGATATAGTAAATGCTATAAAGGAAATTGGTATCAATGCAGCAGCAGGCCCGGATCAATTCCCGGCCGCACTTCTCAAGAATTGCGCAGCAGACCTTAGTGCTCCTCTACAGATTTTTTATAGAAACTCTCTCGACTCTGGAATTATACCACAACAATTAAAATGTGCTAAAATTACACCAGTCCACAAAGGGGGTTCGAGGGGTGAAGCAAAAATTATAGACCTATTGCTTTAACTTCGCATGTCATCAAAATCCTCGAAAAGCTAATAGTTAAAAATATGTCCATATACCTTGAAGAAAACAACATAATAAACAAGGACCAGCATGGGTTTCGGAAGCGCCACTCGTGCCTCTCGCAACTGTTAGCTCACCATGAAAAAATTATAGAAGGGCTAGAAAATAAAAATGCTATCGACGTGGTCTACCTTGATTTTGCAAAAGCATTTGACAAGGTAGACCACGGCATACTCCTCCACAAGATACGAGACTCAGGAATCTCAGGAAAACTTGGGGTGTGGCTGCACTGTTTCCTCACTGACAGGGAACAAGCTGTCGCGGTTGGTGGTGCAGTGTCCAAGCCATCCATCGTCACTAGTGGGGTGCCACATGGGTCAGTTCTTGGACCTATACTTTTCTTGCTGCACATATCAGACATAAATAAACATGTCATGCATTCGTCTGTCGCCTCCTTTGCTGACGACACTCGTGTATTAAAGGAAGTGTCTTCTACAACAGATGCTGATTTACTTCAGGCAGATCTCACTACAATTTACTCATGGGCAGAGCAAAACAACATGTCCTTTAATAATAACAAATTTGAACACATGAACTACAGTGCAGACAAAAATATGAATATCCACACATACACAGCAGATGACGGCTCTTGCATTGATACTAATGATTATGTAAAAGATCTTGGTATTACACTCAGTCGAGATGGTACATTTGGAATGCATATAACCAATGTGGCAAAGAATGCTCGTAACCAAGCTGGATGGATCCTACGAACCTTCCGAACACGTGACATGATCCCCATGCTGACGCTCTACAAGTCACTGGTCATTCCACTGTTGGAATATTGCTGTCAGCTATGGAGCCCATGGAAGGTGGGAGAGAAGCAATTACTCGAAGCAGTTCAACGCTCATTCACCAATAAAATCTCTGCCGTCCAACACCTAGACTACTGGGGGAGGTTGGAAACTCTCAAGCTTTTCTCATTAGAAAGACGCAGGGACAGATATGCCATCTTATATGTCTACAAAATATTGATTGGCATCACAACCAACAACCTTAATATAGGTTTTCACATCCATCAACGACTGGGCCGTCTCTGCCACATACAGCGGGTACACCCCAGAGCAGCCACCAGAGTTAAGACGCTCAAGGAGAATGCCTTTGCGACACGAGGACCTCTTCTCTGTAACGCCCTACCCAGATATCTGCGTGACTCAAATGAACCAAGTCTCGAGAAATTTAAAAATCAACTGGACAAATTTCTCTGGACACTACCTGATCAACCCAAACTGCCCCACTACCACCTCCGCGCCGCTAGCAACAGCATCATGGACCAGCTGGCGCAGAGACGGGCAGATGGAATGTATCAGCGTGACCACGGGCGGACAACACTGCCTGCAACTACTACCTACAGGACCTACAGAGGTGTGTGTGTGTGTGTGTGTGTGTGTGTGTGTGTGTGTGTGTGTATGTTGTGTGTGTGTGTGTGTGTGTGTGTGTGTGTGTGTACTTACTCTAGTTGTACTTACTCTAGTTGTATTGCGGGAGTGAGCATGCTCGTTATTTCCCGCCTCCTATATGTGTAGGTGTTATATGTATCGTTGGAATGGCTGTGGATGTGTGTGTAGTCTGTATTTTTAGCCAATTGGCGACATCGGAAACGAAGGCTTAGGGTGGATCTATATGGTACCATTCTCACTATAGACGGTACCGTCTCGCCCGAAGGCTTAGGTAGCCATCAGCTTAGGTGAACCATATGATACCCATCTCGCCTTGTACCATTTTTGCCAACCCCAGATGGGACGTCACAACGTCGTCCACTTATTCCAGGTACCTATTTACAGCTAGGTGAACTGAGGCTAACACATGAAAGGAGACAAGCCCAATTTGTCTCCGCCCGGCCGGGGGATTGAACCCCCGACCCGTCGTGTGTGAGACGAGAGCGCTACCTACTAGGCTACGGGCTGTGTGTGTGTGTGTGTGTGTGTGTGTGTGTGTGTGAACAAAACACCATTGTCGTGCCTGTACCACGAGGTATCCTTTGACTCGGTAACTGGTGCACACACACTAGGCTGATGGTCGATGAAACAGCCTATTCTCAAACAGTAAAAGATTACTCGTTTAGGTTACACAAAAAAAAGATAAGTAACGTGATTAATTAACGTTACTACGGTAGATACTCAAATAACTGGCACTCCTGTATTAAAGAAAGTGCAATGCTAGTCCTGCAACATCAACTGGAAACTTCTGAAATAAGTCTGATGCTGGGAATATGTTCATAAAGAATCTTGAACAATTATAATGCAGAATACGGGTCACAATAAATACTAGGACATATAGTAATAATAGGCAGGCGAATAATAAAGACTGCGCAAAGGTAGTAATGCTCGACAACTAAAGAAATGCTTCGTGACACAACGCAACAGCCTACTAGGGTTGTGCAACTCAACAACAACTTCGGCTCAAAAGTGCAGTGAATAATAAAGTGGCATACATATAAAAATGGGGGCTTATCTCTAACCAGTGTCTACTCGGTTAATAAAGTCTAGCTGGGGTATCAAGGCAGGGCAACAATGGGCGAGCATGCGGCTCGTAGCCTAACGTTGTCCGAAGGTGGTATAATGAAGATTACGTTATATGACGGGGATGCTCTCTTGATAAATCTAGGTCTCTAGTACCTAGTTCTATCCTGGCGATCCCTCAGAAGTCAACACAAAGAGGCAGCACTATGTTGTGAGGGATAGGCTATGGCCCTCTCACACCACAGTGCTGTGCTCGCAAAGTAAACCCACCCGAAGACAACCTAGGCTCCCACAGTACCTGTCGATGTCGTGCAGGGCGTAGCTAACACTGCACACATCGGAGACAACGACACAGTAACCTTACCCCGAGTCTAGCTTTAGATAACCAAGCAGAATCACTCACCACCTTGCCAGGGAGACATATACCGGTCTACAACCTTCCCGAGAGAGGACACATACGGAAAAGTCCGTCTCTCCAAACCTCATTAAAGCCTAATACATAGAAATATCTGAGAGCTTCGCGTACAATACGACTGGCCGACGGTGAACGTCTATGCTGAAACCAGAAGGGATGTTGAGTTTAATAAAGATTAGAGAATGAGAAAGGAGAAGTCGAGAGAGAGAAATAGTATGCAAAGTGGCGAGTATGGGGGACAGAATTGCAAAGGATGTAGACGATAATGCGTGTCAGGCCAGCTCTGAGCTGGTAAAAAACACGAGGCCGCGATGAGCAGGGACTAGTTGACCACCCGGCCGCCAACGCCGTCAGCGCCCAAGCGGGCCGCGTGATAGCTCGCTCCGCTGCCAGGTGTACCCCCTCACCCGCTCTCGCTCGCCTCCCACACAAGCAACATTTACATTATAGCGAATATAAAATATAGGGCGCGGTCACAGACCAAAACAAAGACCATTTCTAGACTGTCTGTGGCAACACGACACTAATAACATAAAGCAGATCATTCTAGGACAACTGTAGCCCATCCCCCCATCCTGGCGAGCGCTAGCGAGCTGCAATGCCCCACGCAACCATTCTGCTAGCGCCGGGAGGCGTCACCCCCCCCCCCCCCCCCAAGATATGGGACACTCAACCATGAGCCCATATCTGAACAGGCAGAATGTCGCTAGAATCTGCCACTCCTAACCACTCTGCCACTCATGGAATGCAAGCTCAGTCTCCTCCAAAAAAAAATACAACAACATTTTTATATAAAAAAATCTTATCACCCTTCCCAAACATAATACATTAATTCATAACATTGTGCTCCCAGAGCGAGCTTTAAGAAGCACAGCCTACTGAGAGAAAATCATCTGCACTCAGTACTCAGCTACAATATTATCTTAAAATTAATTATTAAAAAGAAAGAGTTTTTATTTAATTTTTCATATTTTATTTTAATGTTGTTTTTGGCGGCTACTATAGATGTAGCTTAATTTTCGTCTAATCAATGCCAACAACTCCTGCCCTGCGACCCTACGCTGATGCTACACACGCGAGCCAACAAGCACCAGCGCAAAAATACACCGCGAGCCAAGACAGGAGGCTATACCAACATACTGTGGTAGCCTACCCCGGATCCTCCACCCGCGACAAACAGTCCGCAATCACATTCTCACAACCGGCAATATGGCGAATGTCTAAGTTGTACTCTTGCAACATGAGCGACCATCTGGTCAGCCTCATATTCCGGTTGTGGAATTGATTGAGGAATTTAAGCGGGTGGTGGTCGGTATACACTACCACGACTGGCCCATAGGCAGGAACATAGACCTCAAAGTGTCTGAGCGCTAACACGATTGCCAGCAGTTCCTTTTCAACAACCGAATAGTTTTTCTGTGCTGAATTAAATTTCTTTGAAAAGAAACTGACTGGATGCTCAAGACCTTCCTCGTCTGTCTGCAAAAGTACGGCACCAGCCCCTACTCCGCTGGCATCAGTCACCAACTGAAATGGTCGTTCAAAGTCCGGGGCCCTGAGGATAGGGTGAGTGCATAAAAGGTGTTTAACTACTTGAAACGCCTGCTCACACTCAGGTGCCCAGCGGAACTTTTTATCTTTAGCTAGTAGATCTGTCAAAGGAGCTAACACAGTAGAATAACCTCTTATAAAGCGGCGGTAATACCCAATCATGCCCAAAAATCTCATGATCTGCCGCTTGGTGGTCGGCCTGGGGAACAAGTCGATAGCCTGTATCTTCTGTTTGGGCGGGCTCACCTGCCCTAACCCAACCACAAACCCCAGATACTGCACCGTGGCTTGCACAAAGTCACACTTGCCCAGATTAACCACCAAGCCTGCTTTACTAAGTTGACTAAATAAGGCTTCTATGTGCTCACAGTGACTTTGGAAATCGTTGTCATAAATTATTACGTCATCAAGGTAGACAGTACAGTTTGGGATGTCTGCCACGATGTCATTCATTAAGCTCTGGAAAGTGGCCGGTGCATTTTTCAGACCATATGGCATCACGTTGCAACGGTAAGTACTGCCATCCACCACAAACCCGCACACCTCTTTAGCCCGCTCAGACAGTGGTACTTGCCAGTAGCCTTTGACGAGGTCTACCTTGGTAAAGTACCTTGCTTTCCCGATCTTATCCACACTGTCATCCACCCGGGGAAGAGGATATGCGTTGGTGGGGGTCAACCCGTTCAACCGCCTAAAGTCAATGCAGAACCGAACTTTTCCATCAGGTTTGGGCTGCAGAGTGACAGGAGAAGTCCACCTTACTGCCCCCTTCTCAATCAAGCCTCTCGCCAGCATATACTCCAGCTCATCCCTGAGCGCTGGGAGTTTAATGGGTGGCACCCAATAAGGGATCGACTTGAAGGGGGGGTGCTCTCCTACATCGACGTCATGCACCGCTTCAGTAGTGAGGCCTGGGTGCTCGGCAAATACAGTGGGGTATGAATCGAACAGGCGCTGCACTGCCACCTGCTGTTCCTCCGGCAGGTGCGCCAGAGCATCATGCGCACATTGGCTCGAATTCCCCGCCCACTGATCAGCCGAGACATGACAATCCCAGTTATCATCCCCTGATCATTGCTGCCCCCCTCTCCTTCTCCACCATGACCGCAGCAGGTCAACACAGGGACAGCTAGTGACTCAGGTGGGCGCCTCGCATACTCCTTCAACAAATTAACGTGGCATAGTTGGTTACGCTTCTTCCGGTCTGGAGTGGCAACGAGGTAATCGAGATCGGAGATCTTTGACACCACCCGATAAGGCCCAGCGTACTTGGCAGCCAGAGGATGACCTGCCAAAGGCAACAGGACCAACACCTCTTGACCTACCTGAAACTCCCGGAGTTTCGCCTTAGTATCGTACCTGTCCTTCATACGGGCCTGCGAACTCACCAAATTACGCCCGGCCAGCTCCAGACTTCTAAGCATTCTCTCGCTGCTCTCGAGGACGTATCTCAACATAGAACATGGCTTAGCGGTACCCTCCCAAATCTCCTTCACCATGTGGAGAGGGCCCCTCACCCGATGCCCGAAAACAAGCTCATTCGGACTGAAACCGAGACTCTCTCCAGGTACTTCTCTTGCCGTGAACAAAACATACGGCAGACCATGGTCCCAATCCTTTCCGTTCTCTGCGCAATAACATCGAAGTATGCTTTTCAGCGTGGCGTGCCACCTCTCCAACACCCCTTGACTCTCCGGGTGATACGCAGAAGAGACGACAGTGCTGATGCCATGCTGAATCATAGTTTGTTTGAACAGATTAGATGTAAAATTAGAGCCTTGGTCCGATTGCACCTCTTGCGGGTAACCATACCGCGAGCAATACAAGAGCAGGTTCCGGACAACAGTTTTCGCCGTGCCATTTCTCATTGGATATGCATCAGGATAACGAGTGGCCACATCCATGATAGTTAATAGAAATTTATTACCGGCACCAGTAGGGGGTAGGGGTCCGACCATATCAATGATGACCTTACTGAAGGGCGGTCCACTGACAGGAATGGGGTGCAACGGGGCTCTCGGATGTGTTTGGTTAGGTTTTCCAACCCTCTGGCACGTATGACACCTTGCTATCCAGGTTACCACCTGCCCCTTCAACCCCGGCCACCAAAACAATTTTTCTAAAGCCGCCACCGTTTTTCTCACCCCTAGATGTCCTGCCAGTGGTATGTCATGCGCCAACCTCAGTAGGCTATCCCTGCACTCCCGTGGCACCACCAACTGGTCCACTACTCCGGACCCCTCTTGCCAACTACGTTTAGGGTCTTGAAAACGCCTATAGAGGATGCCTTCTAAATAAAAAAAATCTCCTGGCTGTGCATCACCGTCCTCGTCGAGCTCTACAGCTCCATTAGCACACGTTTGGAGCTCAGGGTCCTCTAGTTGCAACCGACGTATATCTGAGGTTGCCAAACGATCTAACTGCTCCCGGAGCAATGCATGACCTTCCCCGATACTGGGCTGCTCCCTCTGTCTCTCTCGATGTACATAACATTGCTGTCGTGGAGACTCGTTATGCCCAGCCTCGTCACTCTCGATGACAGGCCCAGGGGCTACTCCAGAATTAAGTAATGGTGCTAATACTGAATCACCCAGGAGAGCCGCCGAGTCAAAACTCTTAAAACCAACTCCAGCTTTAGCCGCCTCCTGTTGATCGTTCCTCCGCTGGTCTGAAGACGGAGGACTAGGCTGTGACACTTTAGCTGCCCGAGCTCGGGTGACAACACACGCCATGGGTTGTGTCTGGCACCGCTCGACCCACTCTTGCTCTTCCCTACTCACGTCGGCCGGCCTCTCGGCAACGACTAAGGGTAGAACCTCAGAAGCGGGCATTGCAAAGTCGTTGCCGAGAAGAAGGTCGACGCCCTCCACTGGCAGTTTCTCCACAATCCCGACATCCAATTCACGTGCCACACCATCCACCTCCAACTCCAACCGCACCAGCGGGTATGACCAAGTTGCATTAATACCCTGCACCACTACCACCCGAGCCGCGTTTATAGGGTAGCCAGTCAAGTTTTTCATCAGAGTCTGGGAAGCACCTGTATCACGCAAGACCTCTACTCCATGCTTTCGCCCCGCCCACATCACGCAACCCCGCCCTCTATGGTCGCAAAAAACATCCTGAGCAGGGTTCGAGCCTCCCAGGTGCTTCTGCATTGGCTGTGCCTCAGCCTCTGACGAACTGCCCCGGGCAAACTCAGATGACTTCGGAGACACACCAATGTTGCAGGCCAAAGACACAGCTGCTGTAGGTGGTTTGCTAGGACAGACTCTTGCAAAGTGCCCCTTTTTATAACAATGAAAACACTCCAACTCCCCTTTGGGCTTCCCTTGGTACTGGGAAGGGCCCGGCCCCTTCTTAAATGGGACGGTGCTAGTCTTGTGGTCAGTCTTGGTATCATGGCTCTTGTACTTGTTTGCATAAGGTATATCACTAAGTCGGGGGCGTGGGGCGTCACGCCCCTTGTTACCTGCCTCACTACGCTGGGCAGAACCGCACCCACGAATTAGTGATAGCCGGAGGTCAGCCATCTCAGCTGCCTCCTGTAGAGTTTTTGGTTGCTTTTCTTTAAGGTTTAACGTCAGGTCGCCGCCCGTGCATTTGAAAAACTGCTCTAAAAGCACCAACTGTTTAATGTCGTCAAACGTAGTAGCTTTCTCCGACCTCAGCCAATTCCCAAAAGCATCGGACAGCTCCCGGGCATGCTCCAAAAAGGTGCTCTCCCGACCCTTGGTAACACCCCGGAACTTCAACCTGTACGTCTCTGGTTGTAGTTCGTATGCTCTCAGGACAGCCTCCTTGAGTTCCTCATAGATAATACACGACTCTATAGGCAACGCATCGTAGGCTTTAAGACCCTTGCCTATTAATCTAGAGGATACAAGTGCTGCCCATTTATTCTCTGGCCACTGGTGTTCCTGGCACTTCTTCTCAAAGCGTGTGAAAAATTCTGTTACACCACTCTCATCAAACACCGGAACCAGTTTCAATAAGTGCGAGAGAGACTGCTCATGAACACAGTTACCAGCCCCAAGTCGCTGTCCCGTTGCCTCTACTCGCGACTTCTCTACGTCCATGTCGGCACAGTACCTAGTCGACTCTAAATCCGCTTGGATTTTTGCTAGCTCTATGTGCTGAGACTGCTGACTGATAGTTTTTCTCTCTTCTATCTTGGCTAATTCTATTTGCTGCTGGATCTTAGCTTATTCGAGCTGAAGCAATAATTCTGGAGTTAACCCTTGAGGAGGTGAAGGTGCTACAATGTTTGAAATTACCGGTGGTGCCCCCAGGGGCAACCCACCCTGCCAGCCACCACCCAACTGCGGAAGCGTACCCAGGGTCGGCAAACTACTGAGATGGCTGGGAGTCGAGTGTAGGGGAAGCATGGCCGAAGGGCTCTGAGCACTCGACCCATCTCGCTCACCAGTCACCCTGCCCAGTACACACGTTATCAAGTTATCCTTGGTCATGCTGCTAGTAACTGCATGACCGATAGCTGTGGCCAGGCATTGAAGACCGTACCGATCCATACCCTCCAACCGCTCGGCAGTAACAGGCCATTGCAAAAATATCCTAGCATCCTCCTCACAGTTCACCCGATTAACCCTTTCATCATGCTGCTGTTCCTCAGTTTCGACATTACGTACTGTGTCTCCATTCTCCTCTGACCCGGTATATGACATGATGCTCACAAAAATTTCTCACCACAATATTCAGAAAAGAAGTACCCCAAACTCTTATGTAGCACTATTCACTTGCCAAAAATGTCTGAAGACTCTCAAGTGCTATACTACTTTGCCAAAAAAAATTAACGTGCCCACTATATTCCTCAATAAAACAAATGACCACAACAATCCTGCAATTATCTCTTAGTTCACAAGATCCTGAGCTACGTCGCCATTTGTTACGATCCAGGTTCTCAAAGACACAGGGCTCTTCAACATTGGACTAGATAATGGCAAAATGCAACAACGGTAACACTAGATCCAACCCCTGCCTTAAACACTGGAAAACAAAACACCATTACCGCCCTGAGTCGTGCCTGGACCACGAGGTATCCTTTGACTCGGTAACTGGTGCACACACACTAGGCTGACGCTCGATGAAACAGCCTATTCTCAAACAGTAAAAGATTACTCGTTTAGGTTACACAAAGAAAAGATAAGTAACGTGATTAATTAACGTTACGGTAGATACTCAAATAACTGGCACTCCTGTATTAAAGAAAGTGCAATGCTAGTCCTGCAACATCAACTGGAAACTTCTGAAATAAGTCTGATGCTGGGAAGATGTTCGTAAAGAATCTTGAACAATTATAATGCAGAATACGGGTCACAATAAATACTAGGACATATAGTAATAATAGGCAGGCGAATAATAAAGACTGCGCAAAGGTAGTAATGCTCGACAACTAAAGAAATGCTTCGTGACACAACGCAACAGCCTACTAGGGTTGTGCAACTCAACAACAACCTCGGCTCAAAAGTGCAGTGAATAATAAAGTGGCATACATATAAAAATTGGGGATTATCTCTAACCAGTGTCTGCTCGGTTAATAAAGTCTAGCTGGGGTATCAAGGCAGGGCAACAATAGGCGAGCATGCGGCTAGTAGCCTAACGTTGTCCGAAGGTGGTATAATGAAGATTACGTTATATGACGGGGATGCTCTCTTGATAAATCTAGGTCTCTAGTACCTAGTTCTATCCTGGCGATCCCTCAGAAGTCAACACAAAGAGGCAGCACTATGTTGTGAGGGATAGGCTATGGCCCTCTCACACCACAGTGCTGTGCTCGCAAAGTAAACCCACCCGAAGACAACCTAGGCTCCCACAGTACCTGTCGATGTCGTGCAGGGCGTAGCTAACACTGCACACATCGGAGACAACGACACAGTAACCTTACCCCGAGTCTAGCTTTAGATAACCAAGCAGAATCACTCACCACCTTGCCAGGGAGACGTATACCGGTCTACAACCTTCCCGAGAGAGGACACATACGGAAAAGTCCGTCTCTCCAAACCTCATTAAAGCCTAATACATAGAAATATCTGAGAGCTTCGCGTACAATACGACTGGCCGACGGTGAACGTCTATGCTGAAACCAGAAGGGATGTTGAGTTTAATAAAGATTAGAGAATGAGAAAGGAGAAGTCGAGAGAGAGAAATAGTATGCAAAGTGGCGAGTATGGGGGACAGAATTGCAAAGGATGTAGACGATGCGCGTGTCAGGCCAGCTCTGAGCTGGTAAAAAACACGAGGCCGCGATGAGCAGGGACTAGTTGACCACCCGGCCGCCAACGCCGTCAGCGCCCACGCGGGCCGCGTGATAGCACGCTCCGCTGCCAGGTGTACCCCCTCACCCGCTCTCGCTCGCCTCCCACACAAGGAACATTTATATTATAGCGAATATAAAATATAGGGCGCGGTCACAGACCAAAACAAAGACCATTTCTAGACTGTCTGTGGCAACACGACACTAAAAACATAAAGCAGATCATTCTAGGACAACTGTAGCCCATCCCCCCATCCTGGCGAGCGCTAGCGAGCTGCAATGCCCCACGCAACCATTCTGCTAGCGCCGGGAGGCGTCACAGTGTGTGTGTGAGAGAGAGAGATTATAGTGTTTATTAAATAGGATCACATTAATAGTTATAGCAACAAGATAGTATGATAGATGTGTGTGTGTGTGTGTGTGTGTGTATGTGTGTGTGTGTGTGTGTGTGTGTGTGTGTGTGTGTGTGTGTGTGTGAGGGAGAGAGTGATTAGTGTTTATTAAATACGATCACATTAATATTTATAGTAACAAGATAGTATGATAGATGTGTGTGTGTGTGTGTGTGTATGTGTGTGTGAGAGAGATTATAGTGTTTAATAAGTAGGATCACATTAATATTTATAGCAACAAGATAGTATGATAGATTTATGTGTGTGTGTGTGTGTGTGTGTGTGTGTGTGTGTGTGTGTGTGTGTGTGTGTGTGTGTGTGTGTATTTATGTAATTGGCACATAAGTGTATATTAGTATGTGCGTATATACTGTATATATGAGCTATTCGCGTGTATCCAGCCTTGATATAACTGTACCCTATTGACCTAGCACCAAAACACACTTCCTATTATCACTAACACACAAGCCACCCAAATAAATAATATAATGGAATGCTAACCAATGTACGGTCGGCCAAATAAGTCATGACTCAGCTGTCATTACGTTTGGCTCGCTCTGTGCTGTATTAATGTCTGTCAGATGTTGAATAGGGTCGGTAAGTGTAGGGACATGTTTTTATATTTCACTCGCTATGAAGATATAAGTAGGCAACAACTTTTGAACATCAACCTCTATAACTTACAAACGACTAGAGTTATCGAGCTAATATGTCTACCATTTGGGAAGGGTCAACCAGGGCATAGGTGTGGAATTTTACAGCCCATTTGCTCCAGCCCTTTTTGAGTTACAGAGGTTTGGAGTCAGGATTTCTGGTCTACCTACTTTGAACAAGGTATAACAGGTAGGCTACTGTATATAGGAAATAATTTTAATTAGTACATGATTCAAAGTAATTTGTTCTCTTAAGAGGAGGTATGTCGTTTTTCTAGACCGCCTTCTCCCTCTTGTTTAAGGGTAGATGGGCGTATTTATTTGCTTATTAGTATATATTTGTATTAATGTTTTAGTTTCTTCGCTAGACCTCCATCAAGCTTAAAAAAACACCCCCTAGATCCCCCTTCAAGATGAATTTGTACATTTTTCGGTAGAAAAATGTCGCGGCCGAAAGGCCGTTTCCTCCTATGATTACAGGCTCGCTCTCGCTCGCCAGGAAAAAAATTGACACCTAAGTGGCACAAAAGGTCCTAATATCGACAAAGAAATGGGGTGAAAGGTCTTAAAATCGCCAAACTAATAGGATGAATGTCTTATAATCTCAAAACACATGGGGCTAAGCATGAGGGACAAGGGGGTCTAGAAAAGCAACATATCTTCCCTTAAGGAGGTACAGTGTGTTGTTTTTCTAGACCCCCTTCTCCTTCGTGTTTAACATTATTTTTTTCTCTTAAGGGGAGGTACCGGTATGTCGGTTTTCTAGACCCCCTTCTCCCTCTTGTTTAGCCCCATTAGTTTTGAGATTTTAAGACGTATGCCCCATTAGTGTGTTGATTTTAAGACCTTTCTTTCTAGTTCTTTGTCAATATTATGACCTTTCGTGCCATTTAGGTAGCGATTTTCTCCTGGCGAACGATAGCGAGCCTGTAATTTTGGAGGTACCAGCCTTTCTACCGAAATATGTATAAATATTTCTCGAAGGGGAATCTAAAGGATGTTTTGTTTAAGTTTGATGGAGGTCTAGGGAGGAAAGTACAAACAAAAACACACACACAAAAAATACGAGAATAAATAAAAAAATCGACCAACAAATATACCCTTCCCCCTATAAAGTCAATTAAAGTTCATTAACCCGTTCACTACCGGATTGGTCTGTTGTTATATTTCAGCTGCCAAAGGATCTGTGGTAGTTAAAGGGGTTAATTGAGATAGTCTGTAGCCTCTTTAATTGCCACTCGACCTTTCTAGGCTGAATAAAAATGGTAAAAATTGCCGGCATATAATGGAAAGGACGTCACCGGTACAGAAGGGGTTAATTAATGGAAAGGACGTCACCGGTACAGAAGGGGTTAATTAATTTGCAGTTTGAATTAATGATGAACTTCAAACTTGTTATAAGACTTGGCGTTTCAATTAGAGAATTGATCGATAATTATCCTTTGACTCCTGCTGATGAACTAAGCATAGATAAATATACCGTCGACAATAGGATATTTTGTGAGTCATTATTAATAGATTTATATATTACGATATAAATACGATTGCAGTTTATTATACATTATAGGTAGCGCCAGCGAACTTGACAATATTCTTTACCCCTTAACTTCTTATAACTCAAAATTAATGAAAGCAATCGCGCTGATATTTCTAACATTTGGGAAGAGTCCACCATGAAATAGGTGTGGATATTTACAGCCAGTTTGCTCTAGGCCGTTTTGAGTTACAGAGAAGTCAGAGATCAATGAGGCTGACGTTTCTATCATTTGGGAAGAGTCCACCAGGAAATAGGTGTGGATATTTACAGCCAGTTTGCTCTAGGCCGTTTAGAGTTACAGAGAGGTCAGGGATCAAGATTATTGTCAAGTTCGTTGGCGCTACCTATAGTTCGTTGGCGCTACCTATAGTTCGTTGGCGCTACCTATAGTTCGTTGGCGCTACCTATAGTTCGTTGGCGCTACCTATAGTTCGTTGGCGCTACCTATAGTTCGTTGGCGCTACCTATAGTTCGTTGGCGCTACCTATAGTTCGTTGGCGCTACCTATAGTTCGTTGGCGCTACCTATAGTTCGTTGGCGCTACCTATAGTTCGTTGGCGCTACCTATAGTTCGTTGGCGCTACCTATAGTTCATTTACCTCATACTGTGAAGCAACTGGTACCTACTGTAAATGCATAGTTATATAATAGGCTTGAACGATGTACAGTGGCGCTAATAAGTCATGTCTCGGCTGCCATTACGTTTGGCTGGCTCTGTGCTGTATTAATGTCTGTCAGATGTTGAATAGGGTGGTAAGTGTAGGATCATGTTCGTATATCTCACTCGAAATTAATAAATATAGTTTAGATATTGCTGATATCAATTATTGAAGATAATATACTTGGTGCCGACACATCACTCATTAGGCCAACTGTACAGTCGGCCTAATAAGTGATTTCTCGGCACTAATTACGTTTGGTCAATAATTGGTACCAGCAATATTTACGCATGATTTCTTCTTTTTGAGTGAGATATACAAACATGTTCCTACACTTACCCACCCTATTCAACATATGACAGACATTAATACAGCACAGAGCGAGGCAAACGTAATGACGGCCGGAGCGTGACTTATTAGCGCCACTGTACATACATTGGTTGAAGCTTTTGAGTGAGCCTTTTTATATGGCTGCAACCAAATATAATCGGTACATAGAAAGTTAAGTGCATGACGTACAAAGAACTACAACAGAAAACAATTAACAATGCACCTATTGATCCTTACGCCGCTGCTTGTACCTAATTGATCTAGACTGTGTGGACAAAAGAAAGAAGAGAATAGCATGACAGGAAGCTATTCAATATATGCGGAAGGAGGTCGTTATACTTAAGGGGGATGGTCGGTTTTTCTGGACCCCCCTCTCCCTCGTGTTTGGCCCCATTAGTTTTGAGATCTTAAGAGGTTCGGCCCATTAGTTTGACGAGTTTAACACTTTTCGTCCCATTTCTTTGTCAATATTAAGACTGTTCTTATCATTTAGGTTCGATTTTTTCTTGGCGAGCAATAGCGAGCCTGTTTTTTAAGAGGAATCGGCCTTAGGCCGGGACATTTTTCTATCGAAAAATGTACAAATATATCTTGAAGGAAGGTCTTGGGTGATGTTTTTATAAGCTTGATGGAGGTCTAGGGAGGAAACTATAATAATATTAAAAAGTTACATAAATGAGCCAATAAATACGGCCATCCCCCCTTAACAACGCACCTATTGATCCTTACGCCGCTGCTTGTACCTAATCTACCTAGCCTATGTGGACAAAAGAATGGTTAGCGCAGCATTAAGGGGACAGGGGTTATTTTAGCGGTATATTTATTTATACAGTATATTCATTTGTATTTTAATTTCCTCCCTCCACCTCCATCAAACTTAAAACAAATATCCATTAGATCCTCTTTCGAGATTAATTTGTTCATTTTTCGGTAGAAAATATCAAAACTAATGGGGATAAGCATGAGGAAGAAAGGGGACCAGGAAAGCGGCCAGAACTGGCCTACGGCCGTGATATTTTCATACCGAAAAATGTACAAAAATTAATCTCGAAGGGGGTATCTAAAGGATGTTTTTTCAAAGTTTGATGGAGGTCTAGCGAGGAAACTAAAAAAAAATATATTAATATATAAATAAATAGACCGCCAAAAATAACCACTGTCCCCTTAAAAGGGTTAAGTATATTATCGACCTGCTTCACGGAACACATAAAGGGCGATAACAATGATGTAAACAACAAGGAGTATATATGTGTGAGAGTGAGTGAGTGAGTGAGTGAGTGAGTGAGTGAGTGAGTGAGTGAGTGAGTGAGTGAGTGAGTGAGTGAGTGAGTGAGTGAGTGTGTAATATATATAAGTATATTATCGACCTGCTTCATGGAACACATAAAGGGCGATAACAATGATGTAAACAACAAGGAGTTTATATGTGTGAGAGTGAGTGAGTGAGTGAGTGAGTGAGTGAGTGAGTGAGTGAGTGAGTGAGTGAGTGAGTGTGTAATATATATAAGTATATTATCGACCTGCTTCATGGAACACATTAAGGGCGATAACAATGATGTAAACAACAAGGAGTATATATGTGTGAGAGTGAGTGAGTGAGTGAGTGAGTGAGTGAGTGAGAGAGGGTGTAATATATATAAGTATATTATCGACCTGCTTCATGGAACACATAAAGGGCGATAACAATGATGTAAACAACAAGGAGTATATATGTGTGAGAGTGAGTGAGTGAGGGTGTAATATATATAAGTATATTATCGACCTGCTTCATGGAACACATAAAGGGCGATAACAATGATGTAAACAACAAGGAGTTTATATGTGTGAGAGTGAGTGAGTGAGAGAGTGAGTGAGTGAGTGAGTGAGAGAGGGTGTAATTATATAAGTATATTATCGACCTGCTTCATGGAACACATAATGGGCGATAACAATGATGTAAACAACAAGGAGTTTATATGTGTGAGAGTGAGTGAGTGAGAGAGTGAGTGAGTGAGTGAGTGAGTGAGTGAGTGAGAGAGGGTGTAATATATATAAGTATATTATCGACCTGCTTCATGGAACACATAAAGGGCGATAACAATGATGTAAACAACAAGGAGTTTATATGTGTGAGAGTGAGTGAGTGAGAGAGTGAGTGAGTGAGTGAGTGAGTGAGAGAGGGTGTAATATATATAAGTATATTATCGACCTGCTTCATGGAACACATAAAGGGCGATAACAATGATGTAAACAACAAGGAGTTTATATGTGTGAGAGAGTGAGTGAGTGAGAGTGAGTGAGTGAGTGAGTGAGAGAGGGTGTAATATATATAAGTATATTATCGACCTGCTTCATGGAACACATAAAGGGCGATAACAATGATGTAAACAACAAGGAGTATATATGTGTGAGAGTGAGTGAGTGAGTGAGTGAGTGAGTGAGTGAGTGAGTGAGTGAGTGAGGGTGTAATATATATAAGTATATTATCGACCTGCTTCATGGAACACATAAAGGGCGATAACAATGATGTAAACAACAAGGAGTTTATATGTGTGAGAGTGAGTGAGTGAGTGAGTGAGTGAGTGAGTGAGTGAGTGTGTAATATATATAAGTATATTATCGACCTGCTTCATGGAACACATAAAGGGCAATAACAATGATGTAAACAACAAGGAGTATATATGTGTGAGAGTGAGTGAGTGAGTGAGTGAGTGAGTGAGGGTGTAATATATATAAGTATATTATCGACCTGCTTCATGGAACACATAAAGGGCGATAACAATGATGTAAACAACAAGGAGTATATATGTGTGAGAGTGAGTGAGTGAGTGAGTGAGTGAGTGAGTGAGTGAGTGAGAGAGGGTGTAATATATATAAGTATATTATCGACCTGCTTCATGGAACACATAAAGGGCGATAACAATGATGTAAACAACAAGGAGTATATATGTGTGAGAGTGAGTGAGTGAGTGAGTGAGTGAGTGTGTGTGTAATATATATAAGTATATTATCGACCTGCTTCATGGAACACATAAAGGGCGATAACAATGATGTAAACAACAAGGAGTTTATATGTGAGTGAGTGAGTGAGTGAGTGAGTGAGTGAGTGAGTGAGTGAGTGAGTGAGTGAGTGAGTGAGTGAGAGAGGGTGTAATATATAAGTATATTATCGACCTGCTTCATGGAACACAAAGGGCGATAACAATGATGTAAACAACAAGGAGTTTATATGTGTGAGAGTGAGTGAGTGAGTGAGTGAGTGAGTGAGTGAGTGAGTGAGTGAGTGAGTGAGTGAGTGAGTGAGTGAGTGAGTGAGTGAGTGAGTGAGTGTAATATATATAAGTATATTATCGACCTGCTTCATGGAACACATAAAGGGCGATAACAATGATGTGAACAACAAGGAGTTTATATGTGAGTGAGTGAGTGAGTACAAAGGAGTACAAAGGAAATCAAGCAACAACAGATCTAGTGACCCTTCTAGGCTGCTTGTCCTCCAAAACACTGAGGATCAAGTGTCCAAACAGTGGTTTAGAGTGGGTAAGGGAACATTGGAAAGGGAACTACTGCCCTGCCACTAACGTGGCAGGACTAGGAAGTTAGTAGGGGACATATGGGTTAGTAACTGAGGGGAGGATAAAGTTATTCATTTACAAACGCAGTCAGTCGCGGGTTTGATGCGAGATATTTGTCTAGGCGGAATTTAAATGAATCAACGGTGCTGCAGTCTATAACGTCTCGGGGAAGCCCATTCCACAAGTTGACAACTCGATTGAAGAAGACATTCTTAGATTCGTGCGAGTTAAAAGATTTACCAATAATTTTGCAACCGTTTCCCCGCGTGTAATTAGATTGGTCGATAGTGAAGTACTTGCTACAGTTCATATTGTCGATGCCTTTGATGATTTTGAACACTTGAATTAAGTCACCTCTTAATCTGCGCTGGGTTAAAGGAAATAGATTTAATTCTCTAAGACGCTCTTCGTATGATTTGTTCTTTAGGCTAGGTATCATTTTGGTAACTCTACGTTGAACTCGTTCTAGCTTGTTTATATCTTTTTGGTAATAAGGTCACCAGGATTGAACGCAGTATTCCAGAAGAGGGCGGACTAAGGAATTGTAAAGGGTTAGGATAACTTCTTTGGATTTATGCTCAAATGACCTGCCTATAAAGCCAATTATTTTGTTTGCCTTCTTAACAACTTCTGAACATTGTTGACTCGGTTTTAGGTTACTCGATATTGTTACTCCCAGATCAGTTTCTCTGTTTACATTCTTAAGCTGAGTGCCATTCATCGAATAGTTTGCTTTCTCATTTAGGTATCCGACATGTAGTACTTTACATTTATCCGCATTGAAACTCATTTGCCAAATTTGGGCCCAACATGACAATTTATCTAGATTGTGTTGCATATCGTCAACTTGTTCTTTTGAGAGTACGCTATTTGCAATTTTTGTATCGTCAGCAAATTTTGAGATTGTGCAGGTGAGACCCTCATCTATGTCGTTGATGTAAATTAGAAAAAGAATTGGTCCTAGTACCGATCCCTGGGGTACCCCGCTACTTACATTGGTCCATTTAGATGCCTTACCGTTTATGACTACCCTTTGCTTTCTGTTGCTGAGCCAATTTTCTATCCATTTCAACACACCGTCTTGTATTCCATGCGCTTTTAGTTTTAGCAGTAAACGTTTGTGGGGAACTTTGTCAAAGGCCTTTTGAAAATCAAGGTATATAATATCTACAGCTTTACTCTCATCGTAGAGGTTGAGGATATCGTGGAAGAAGTCTAAGAGGTTTGTTAAACAGGAACGTTTTTTACGAAAGCCGTGTTGAGTATCTTTATGTATGTTATTTTCCTCTAAGTGATTTACGAGTCTGTCTCGTATGACCGTTTCTAGCATTTTACATACAACTGAGGTTAAGCTAATTGGACGATAGTTACTGGGTAGGGATTTGCTGCCTTTTTTTAATATCGGTGTTACGTTGGCTAGCTTCCACTGATCAGGCATAGTTCCAGACTGCAAGGATTTATTGAATAGTAATGTCAGTGGTTTGGAGAGCTCATTCTTAGCTTCCTTTAGAACTCTAGGCGAGATTGTATCAGGTCCTGGCGTTTTATTTACCTTGAGTTTATCTAAACAATTCAATACTTCTCTCTCTGTAACGGTGATATTGCTTAGAACATGTGAATTATCAATCTGAATCGGCGATGGTGTAGGGATATCACTGAGGTCTTCTGTTGTAAAAACTGATGCAAAGAAGGTATTGAGGGCATTACTCATTTGTACTTCGTCTTTGGTGTATTCTCCTTTTTCATCGACTAACGGTCCAACAGTTGAAGTAACTACTTTTTTCTTTCTGATATAACTATAGAATTCTTTCGGGTTTGTTTTACTTTGATTCGCAATATGTAACTCTAAGGTCTTTTTACTTTGCTTAATTAACTTTTTGGCTTTGCGTCGTAGCTCTACAAATTTCACCCGTTCTTCGTCATTTTGTGAGGATTTTAATCTATCATTAGCAAATTTTTTAGCAAGCAGGCAGTTTGAAATATCTTTATTCCACCATTTGGGCTTATTATTATGGCCTGGACGCCGTATTTTCGATGGTATACAGTCTTGCACTGCTTTTAGGTAAGTGGTTTCGAATAACTTCCAAGATGTATTTATGTCGTTATTGTTAATTAAAAAGCTCCAGTCAGTTTCTTTAAACATAGCTCTAAGTTTATGGAAGTTTGCTTTCTTGAAATTAGGGACTTTTTCGATGCTACTATTTGGTTCGTTACTAGTAAACTTTAAAGTGAAAGTTATCGTACGATGGTCGCTGTTACTGAATTCATCACCAACATTCAAATTCTCTATCAATTCTTCTTTTGTTGCAAGTACAATGTCAAGAACGTTATTACCACGGGTCGGCGTTCGAACAAATTGATAAAGCGAACTCTCTTGCAAGTTCGTATACAAGTCATGTCCGGAGTGTGAAGTAAGAGTATCGCCCCACTTGGTCACAGGTAAATTAAAGTCGCCAAAAATTACGGTATCTTGTGAGTTACTTACATCTGCAATTTGTTCGTAAATTTCTCGGTCAGTTTGCACTGATTGAGCTGGAGGTCTGTATATTAATGCAAGTATTATTTTTGTACCTTTATTATTCTTTATTAGCACAAAAGATGTGTCGACGTTCACAATTTGAGGTTTTGACACGAGGGTCGGGTTAAGACTTTCTTTGATATAAAATAAAACGCCACCTCCATTTTTATTTATTCGGCTGCTCTCAAACATTACATAACTGGGAAGTGAATACTCTGCTAAAAAGTCTCTATCTTCTGTATTGAGCCAAGATTCTGTTATGCCAATCACATCATAATTTTCTGTAAACACTAGTTCCTCTAAATCTGAAAATTTATTGCGTATGCTACGAGCGTTTGCATAGAAAACCTTTAAAGTTGCGGTTTTAGAACTCACAGAACGTTCTTTCATCGAATTTTTGGTTCTGGTCGGATCTACATTTACATTCATGGCTGTCCTCGGTCCTCGGTCGTTATCCCTGACGGTTTTGAATTTGGGTCGTGTTGGTGGAGCTTTATCCAAATTCGCGGTTCTTGACGGATTAGTATTTAATTCCTTTGTAGGTTGCCATCCTCGCTGTCTTCTGTCCTCCTTCCTGGTTGTCCTGTGCTGAGTCGATTTCTTCTCCGAAAATCCTTCACCGCATCGTTGAGAAGACGCCCAAAACGTGCAGCTCCCACCTGGTTCAGATGAACTCCATCGTCCGAAAACAAATAGTCATCGTAGTAGAAATTGTCCCAGGTGTCGACGAATCCCACGTTCTCCTTCCTGCAGAGGTTTGCTAGACAACGATTTGTGCTGGTGGCTATGTTGTAAAATCGGCTCTCTACACCGAGCCGGGGGACGATTCCTGAGACGATGATCCTTGATGACTTCTCCTTAAACGACTTGATCAGCTGCTGGTACTTTAAAAGCAAATCTTCCGACCGGGTTCGCTGTACATCGTTGGATCCAACGTGGATGACGTACATTGTACGTCAGTGAGTGAGTCAGTACGTGAGTGAGTGAGTGAGTGAGTGAGTGAGTGAGTGAGTGAGTGAGAGATGGTGTAATATATATAAGTGTATTATCGACCTGCTTCACGGAACACATAAAGGGCGATAACAATGATGTAAACAACAAAGAGTTTATATGTGTGAGAGTGAGAGTGAGTGAGTGAGAGAGTGAGAGAGAGAGAGAGAGAGGGGGGGGAGAGAGAGAGATGTGTGTGTGTGTTTATATGATCGTCAAAATATTGTGCGAACTAATAGGTTTGTGAGTGGGTGTCTGACAGAGAGTGCGTGTATGACAGAGAGTGCGTGTGTATGACAGAGTGCGTGTGTGTGATAGAGAGTGCGTGTGTGTGACAGAGAGTGTGTGTGTGTGACAGAGAGTGTGTGTGTATGACAGAGTGCGTGACAGAGTGTGAGTGTGTGACAGAGAGTGCGTGTCCTACCTATCTCACAGTGTAATTCCTAAAAGTGGGTGTGTCGCCACGAGAAGGTCAGATATGTAATACTTCTTAACTCATTTTTCAAGGTGAACTGTGATATAAATATAATACGGGAAGGTTTAATGTATATACTTCTTAAGGGGGGGGGTCGCTTTTCTAGACCCCCTTCTCCCTCGTCTTCAACCCGACTAGTTTTCAGATTTTTAGACATTTAGCCCATTAGTTTTTCGATTTTAAGACCTTTCACCCCATTTTGTTGTCAATATTAAGACTTTTTGTGTCATGATTTTTTTCCTGACGAGCGATAGCGAGCCAGTAATATAAGAGGAACTTTATCTTGAAGGAGGGTCCTGGGGGGGTGTTTATTTAAGCTTGCTGGAGGTCTAGGGAGGAAACAAACAAAACAATATTTTGTTTTTACAAAATTACAAATGAGGAAATATATACGCCCATCCCCCCCCCCCCCCCCCCCCCCCCCTGTTCAAGGTGAACTATAATATAAATCAAATACGGGAAGGTGAAATGTATATACTTCTTAAGGGGAGGCTGACCGTTTGTTTGGTCTATTAATTCATTTATTCATATATTTTTTTAGTTTCCTCCCTAGACCTCCATTATTACACCCCCTTGACCCCCTTTCAAGATAAATTTGTAAATTTTTCGGTAGAAAAATGTCCCGGCCATAGGCCGGTTCCTCTTAAAATTACAGGCTCGCTATCGCTCACCAGGAAATAATCGACACTTAAATGACAAGAAAGGTCTTAAAATTGACAACGAAAGGGGGCGAAAGGTGTTCAAATCGCCAAACTAATGGGCCGAACGTCTTATAATCTCAAAACTAGTGGGGCTAAACATTAGGGAGAAGGGGGTCCATAAAAACGGTCTTCCTCCCCTCAACTCATTGTTCAAGGATGCTTTATGATATGTATTAACTCGTCCAGTACCAGGGATGTCCTTTTCATCATATTCTGGCAACTAATAGACGATTGTATGCAGCTAAGGAAGGACCTCTTGCAATAATATGACTTCTAACCTATTTCAACCAACCCTTGTAACTACCACAGATCCTTCCCAAGCTGCAAAATATTGTCTAAATGTAGCTAGAATAAGATTTAACACACGTCGCTGGTACTCAAAGGGTTAATTCGTCTAAAGCCGGTATCACACGAGAGCTTTTATAGTCAACATTCGATGATAAAAATTTGTCTGGCATCATTTCTGGAATATTTTGCCCTGGTATCGGAAACTAGACTAATGGTAGATGAATTTAGGTGGCAGAGATGTTTTAAATGTTGACCTCATAAGCTGCCAGACCAGTGTTGAGGATAAATGTTGTGTGAAAAGGCGCTCGTGTGACACCGGCTTAATATTGACAAAGAAAGGAGGTGAAAGGTCTTTAAATCAACAAACTAATGGAAGGAACGTCTTAAAATCTCAAAACTAATATGCGAAACACGAGGGACAAGGAGGTCCATAAAAAGCGAGTAGTACCCCCTTAAAGGGGGATTGGCGTATGTATTTGCTCATTTATTCATCTCTATATTATTGTTTTAGTTGATAGGATTGTAATTAATATGGATATTATAGTTACTAAACTTCGCCTATGATAATAATAATAATAATAATAATAATAATAATAATAATAATCAATATTGTTCATTTAAACCTGTAATGATGAAAAATCTACTTGATTAATCCTATGTAGCATATAATACTTAATAGAACTTAACTAAGTGGTCACATTCGACATTTGGCGACCTAGAAGGTGCCTGAGTTCCGTATATAAGCAGCATTGTTTTATAATTATATAAATCAACGTGTAAGCTAGCAAACAATGTAGGCTACTAGTAAGGCAATACTTTACTTTCAGCACTGTTGATTATATATATATATATATATATATATATATATATATATATGTTTATCCTTATAAATAGTTGAAATTATATTTGGTAACTGAGTAAACCGTCCTGGTGGTGTAATGGTTAAGGTGGCAAAAATCTGTGTGTGATACCCCGGGTTCGAATCCCGGTGGATCATATATACTTTAATTAATTTCATTGGGGGTGTTGTGGTGAGATTAATAAAAATAAAGATAAATATATAATTTACTTGATTTTGCTGTTACAAGGAATTATAATAGTTTACCCACTATAATTGTATTGGTTTTCTATGATAGTGTCCGAGGAAAACCAAATATTTATAGGAGTAACATTAATATAATATTGGTGCTCGCTAAATTCGCTATTTTATCGACATAACAAATCATCTATATACATACACACCACTAGTATGGTGCTATAGATAACTTGATAATATTTTTGGAAGTAGTTTTCTTCCTTCACCACTAATATCGGCGTTGGTAAAATAACAACATATTGGCATATCCTCACTAAGGTTTTGAATCGACACAAAACACACTTCCTGTGCGGACATCAGTGAGAGAACATAGTAAATAGACTTTCTCTCGGTATTTTGTTCATTTTAAAGTAAATATAATATCATTTATGTCCTCATTGTTTGACCGCAAATCCCGGAAGATTGCTGGAGTAACATATAGGCTTAATTTCGACAACTGTAAAATGGACGTCAATCTAGATATAATACGAAGGGATGCGAGGGCTAAGAAGCGGGCAGAAGAAAGGGTTAAGATTATGGATAGGAAAATGCTGGAAAGGAGACAGTGGAAGAAGGGAGAGCAACGGGCGTCTAAAGCAATGGACAGAAAACTAAACATCGGCTGCCGTGCAAGTGTTGGTGAGTTGGTTGGGTTGGGTGAGCAACATAGTCAAGGGTTGCGTTTCCGTATAACGCCCAAACCTAAGAAAGTAACCCGCGATAATCGGGTGAAATTGTCCAATCGTTCGGCAGTAGATCTCTGCCCAATAGATATCACCAAGCTGGTTGACCTTAAGAGCCTGTCCACTTTGTCAGTTAACATAAACAAACATCATGTAGATTTCCTGCTTGACTCTGGCACTACCGGGAATTTAGTTTCAATGAAAACCGCAAAGATCGTAGGACTTAAGGACAAATATCCCTACAGATTGGTAAAAGATGTAGGAGTTGAATGTTGGAAGGGATGTGTAACTTGTATCTCGTTAATATTCCCCAATGTAGAAGTCTGTCTCAAAAATGGGCATAAATTTTACATGGACGTCATAGTAATGGAGAGTTCTGATCTTGCCGTAGGGGATATTGATATTATTGGCCGTCCGACTCTCGCTCGCTTAAACGCCGTCCAGCACTTCTCCTACACTTCCCCGAGGCTTTATTTCAAATCCCTACACGCGTTTGATAGGCCACTACGCCACCAAAAGCCTACCACGGAACAGAGATTTGACAAAGATGTGAGAGAACCGATACTGAAAGGAAGATTAATGGGCAAAGAGAGGCGCCTCATTGGTAAACAAACCTTTGACGTTCTCTTGGACTCAGGGATGGGGCCTGGGCTTTGTGTGTTGCCTAGTTGTTCTGAGAGGTTAGAAGCGGCTGACATACAGGTCCCCGAAAAAATCCGATTTAAAATAGACAAAGATAAACTTATCGACCATTCAATCACCAAGTACAATGGGTTTGGGTCGTATGACATGGTCATCGGCCTTAGAATGCTTTGTAAATACTCTTCCCTTTATGATTACAAATATAATACTCTTTACATCCGACTTGCGGGTGATACTTACAGTGTTAAACTCGACCTGAAGGAATAGCTTATGACATTTCTTGTTAACCACTTCATTACCGGTGCCGTAATTTTAACTTTTTCTGGCTACTATTAGACGATTTTATTCAGTTTTAAACGGGCCTCCAGCATTTAACAAGCTTCGACCTATTTCACGGAACCCTTTTCATTGCCACAGATCTTTCTTAAAGTGCACAAACACGACTAAATTTAGCTAGATTATAATTAAGAAACGTTGCCGGCACAGAAGGGGTTAACCCTCTGAGTACCAGCGACATTTGTTATATTTTAGTCTAGCTATATTTAGACGATATTATGTAGCTTAAGAAGGATTTTAGGTAGTTAAAATAGTTGGTTTGAGATATTTTGAAGCCTTATTATTGCTAGAGGTCCTTCCTATGCTGAATAAAATCGTCCAATAGTTGCCAGAATATGATGAAAAGGACGTCCCTGGTACTGAATGGGTTAAGTCCTATTGTCCGGGCGACGTGGTTTATATTTCATTTTTGCAATATTTAGTTGATTTTGTGCAGTTTAACCCCTTCTGTACCAGCGACGTCTTTCTATTTATATTCTGGCTACATTTAGACGATTTTGTACAGTTTAAGAAGGATCTGTGGTAGTTAGTAAAAAGGGTTAAGTGAGACAGTTCGAAGCCTGTTAATTGCTGAAGGCCTTTTTCAACTGGATGAAATCGTGTAATAGTAGCCATAATAAAGTGAAAAGGACGGCACCGGTACTGAACGGGTTAATTATATATATATATATATATATATATATATATATATATATATATATATATATATACACAGTAATTACAGGCTCGCTATCGCTCGCCTGGAAAAAATCAACACTTAAATGGCACGAAGTCTAAATTATTGACAAAAAAAGGGGGCGAAAGGTCTTAAAATCACCAAACTAATGGGACAAACGTCTTAAAATCTGAAAACTATAAAGGGGCTGAACATGAGGGAGAAGGGGGGCCATAAAATCAACCATCCCCCTCTCCCTTTAATGAGGTGGCCAGGTCTCAGGTGTATAGTCCCTTCAGTACACCGTGAGGCTGTAAGTAGGCGAGACATTAAGACCTCTAACCTCTGTAACTCAAAGACGACTAGAGTGATCGAGCTAATATTTCTACCATTTGGGAAGGGTCAGCCAGGGAATAGGTGTGGAAATTATAGGTTTATGTGTTTTGGTTAACCCTTTCTATACCGGCGACGTCTGTTTAATTATAGTCTAGCTATTGTTAAGGGGGATTGGTTCACTTTTTGGGCGATTTTTGCATGTATTCATTATTTTTCTAGTTTCCTCCCTAGACCTCCATCAAATTAAAAAAAAATCCATTAGATCCCCCTTCTAGATTCATTTGTACATTTTTCGGTAGAAAAATGTCTGGATCTTCCAACATTACAAGCTCACTATCGTTCGCCTGGGAAAAAATCGACATCCAAATTTTAGTGTTTTTGTTTTTTTCTATGTGAATGAGGGAGACAAAAGGCATAACTGCCTGCAGCGAGTGCCTCCCCCAGATTTCAAAGAGTGACAGGGCCGAAATCAAGGGACGTTCGAGCTAAAATGCCTGGACACACGGAGTTTGAAGCAATTTAAGTAATAGGAAGAGGGAAAGACTGATTCTGGGAGAGAGTTCCAGAGCTCAGCAGTTGAATAGAAGAAATTCTGAGAATAGCGTTTCACTCTTGGGTTGGAGAGTTGCACAGAGTAGGGGTGGGATTGTGTTGCAAGGCGGGTACTACATACCCTACGTAGAGGAGGTGGTATACACTGGGAAAGCTCTGAGGAACACTGATTATTGTAGTAGCAATAGAATAGTGAGAGAGATGCAACATTGCGGCGAAGAGAGAGAGATTGCAGAGAGTTGGTGAGTGGACGGGAGTTAATGATACGAAAGGCTTCCCTTTCTACTTTATCTAGGAGTGCGGTGTGAGAGGATCCTCCCCACACATGTGAACAATACTCAATACAAAGACGTACTGTGCCCCTGTACAGAGCAAGTAGCTGCGCAGGGGTAAAGAACCCCTTGAGGCGGTTGAGCACACCCAGCTTCTGGGAGGCTTCCTTAGCGAGACTGGTATTATGAGCTTTCCAAGTGAGAGCAGAAGAAAAAGAGACACCGAGAACATTGAGGAAGATGAAGGGTTGATTTTTGTATTGTTGAAGAATATAGGATAGTCCTCTGGAGGTTCCTGACAGGTAGTAAGATGGATAAATTGAGTTTTGGAAGTATTAAATGTAACATGGTTTTCTCTACCCCAATTGTAAATAGTAGCTAGATCAGAAGATAAGCATTTTATGGCTTCATTACGTTTACTTTTGAGAGACTGCTGGCTGGGGCGTTCTGGAAAACTAATTGAGTGGTGTAAAGTAGATTCGTCTGCATATGAATGGATGGGACTAGATGTACAGTTGAGAAGATCATTTATGAAAATTAGAAAGAGAATAGGAGATAGGACAGAACCCTGAGGAACACCGGAGTTGATAGGATGAGGAAGTGAGCGATGACCGTCCACAACCGCAGCTATGGAACGGCCAGAAAGGAAATTAGAGGACAAAGGCACAGATGGAGGGACAGAAACCGAAGGAGGGCAGTTTGGAAATTAACGATTTGTGCCAGACCCTATCGAAGGCCTTCGATATGTCTAGTGCAACAGAAAAAGTCTCACCGAAGTCCCGAAAGTTGGATGACCAAGAGTTAGTAAGATATGAAAGAAGATCACCAGTAGAGCGACCCTTAAGGAAGCGAAAGGTCTAAATATTGACGAAGAAATGGTGCGAAAGGTCTTAAAAATCGACTAACTAATGGGGCAAACATCTTAACATCTGAACATGAATGGGGCTAAACATGAGGGAGAAAGTGGTCCAGAAAACCGGCCCATGTCCCCTTAAACGGTTTTAATCAGTTTAATAAGGGTCTCCAGGAACTAACAGGCTTCGAAATATCTCATTTAATCATTTTCACTACCACAGGGCCTTCTTAAACTGCACAAAACCGTCTAAATATAGCTAAAATAAACATAAAAAGACGTCGCCGGTACAGAAGCGATTAACCCTTTGAGTACCAGCGACGTGCGGTATATTCTATTATAGCTGTATTTAGACGGTATTATATGCAGTTTAGAAAGGATCTGTGGTAGTTAAAACGGTTTAGTTGAGATAGTTTGAGGCCTTATTATTTGCTAGAGGTCCTTCCTAAGCTGAATAAAATCGTCTAATAGTTGCCAGAATATGATAGAAAAAAATACGTATCCCTATAGTCTATATCCCTATAGTCTATTCGCTGTAAGTAGGCGATAAATCATAACCTCTATCCTCTGTAACTCAAAAAGGGCTAGAGCAAATTGGCTGTAAGTCTCCACATCTATTCCTTGACTGACTGACTCTTCCCAAATGGTAGGAATATTAGCTCGATTACTCTAGTCGTTTTTTGAGTTACAGAGATTAGAGGTCATGATTTCTCGCCTATTTACAGCGAATAGACTATAGTACTGCACGGGTTAATAAGGTGGCCAGGTATCAAGTTTAGTTCCTTCAGTACACCATGAGTATAGGTTTATGTGATCTGGCTAAGAGTAGAAGATTGCTATTATATTTAGCTGGGTTTATCGTCTGTGTGGGTCATAAAATCTTTAAAAATAGTGATTAGTGTTTATTAAATAGGATCACATTAATATTTATAGCAACAAGATAGTATGATAGATGCGTGTGTGTGTGTGTGTGTGTGTGTGTGTGTGTGTGTGTGTGTGTGTGTGTGTGTGTGTGAGAGAGAGAGATTATAGTGTTTATTAAATAGGATCACATTAATATTTATAGCAACAAGATAGTATGATAGATGTGTGTGTGTATGAGTGTGTGTGTGTGTGTGTGTGTGTGTGTGTATGTGAGAGAAAGAGATTATAGTGTTTATTAAATAGGATCACATTAATATTTATATCAACAAGATAGTATGATAGATGTGTGTGTGTGTGTGTGTGTGTGTGTGTGTGAGAGAGAGATTATAGTGTTTATTAAATAGGATCACATTAATATTTATAGCAACAAGATAGTATGATAGATGTGTGTGTGTGTGTGTGTGTGTGTGTGTGTGTGTGTGTGTGTGTGTGTGTGTGTGTGTGTGTGTGTGTGTGTGTGTGTGTGTGTGTGTGTGTGTGTGTGTGTACTTACTCTAGTTGTATTGCGGGAGTGAGCATGCTCGTTATTTCCCGCCTCCTATAGGTGTAGGTGTTATATGTATCGTTGGAATGGCTGTGGATGTGTGTGTAGTCTGTATTTTTAGCCAATTGGCGACATCGGAAACGAAGGCTTAGGGTGGATCTGTATGGTACCATTCTCACTATAGACGGTACCGTCTCGCCCGAAGGCTTAGGTAGCCATCAGCTTAGGTGAACCATATGATACCCATCTCGCCTTGTACCATTTTTGCCAACCCCCGAGGGGATGTCACAACGTCGTCCACTTATTCCAGGTACCTATTTACAGCTAGGTGAACTGAGGCTAACACATGAAAGGAGACAAGCCCAATTTGTCTCCGCCCGGCCGGGGATTGAACCCCCGACCCCTCGTGTGTGAGACGAGAGCTCTACCTACTAGGCTACGGGCTGTGTGTGTGTTACTCAGTTACTCAGTTACTTGTTCGTCAAGGGGAATCCACGCAATGCGAGCTAAGCTCATTATTATCGCGCCTCCTTAACTGGGAATGTATTGCGTGAAATGCATGTTAAGTGTTTTATGTACTGTTGGAATGGCTGTGGATGTGTGTGTAGTCTGTATTTAGACAATTGGCGACATCGGAAACGAAGGCTTAGGGTGGATCTGTTTGGTACCATTCTCACTATAGACGGTACCGTCTCGCCTGAAGGCTTAGGTAGCCATCAGCTTAGGTGAACCATATGATACCCATCTCGCCTTGTACCATTTTTGCCAACCCCAGATGGGACGTCACAACGTCGCCCACTTATTCCAGGTACCTATTTACAGCTAGGTGAACTGAGGCTAACACATGAAAGGAGACGAGCCCAATTTGTCTCCGCCCGGTCTGGGATTGAACCCCCGACCCCTCGTGTGTGAGACGAGAGCTCTACCTGCTACGGGCTGTGTGTGTGTGTGTGTGTGTGTGTGTGTGTGTGTGTGTGTGTGTGTGTGTGTGTGTGTGTGTGTGTGTGTGTGTGTGTGTGTGTGTGTGTGTGTGTGTGTGTGTGTTGCTCTAGCTCTTGGGGAGAATGTTTGATCGGCGAGAACAGGAAAATAATGTGGTAATAATGACAAATGAGTTTCAATGCGGATAAATGTAAAGTACTACATGTCGGATACCTAAATGAGAATGCAAACTATTCGATGAATGGCACTCAGCTTAAGAATGTAAACAGAGAAACTGATCTGGGAGTAACAATATCGAGTAACCTAAAACCGAGTCAACAATGTTCAGAAGTTGTTAAGAAGGCAAACAAAATAATTGGCTTTATAGGCAGGTCATTTGAGCATAAATCCAAAGAAGTTATCCTAACCCTTTACAATTCCTTAGTCCGCCCTCTTCTGGAATACTGCGTTCAATCCTGGTGCCCTTATTACCAAAAAGATATAAACAAGCTAGAACGAGTTCAACGTAGAGTTACCAAAATGATACCTAGCCTAAAGAACAAACCATACGAAGAGCGTCTTAGAGAATTAAATCTTTCCTTTAACCCAACGCATATTAAAGGCGACTTAATTCAATTGTTCAAAATCCTCAAAGGCATCGACAATATGAACTGTAGTAAGTACTTCACTATCGACCAATCTAATTACACGCGGGGAAACGGTTGCAAAATTATTGGTAAATATTTTAACTCGCACGAATCTAAGAATTTCTTCTTCAATCGAGTTGTCAACTTGTGGAATGGGCTTCCCCGAGACGTTATAGACTGCAGCACCGTTGATTCATTTAAACTTCGCCTAGACAAATATCTCGCATCAAACCCGCGACTGACTGCGTTTGTAAATGAATAACTTTATCCTCCCCTCAGTTACTAACCCATATGTCCCCTACTAACTTCCTAGTCCTGCCACGTTAGTGGCAGGGCAGTAGTTCCCTTTCCAATGTTCCCTTACCCACTCTAAACCACTGTTTGGACACTTGATCCTCAGTGTTTTGGAGGACAAGCAGCCTAGAAGGGTCACTAGATCTGTTGCTTGATTTCTTTTGTACTCCTTTGTACTTTGTACAGTGGGAAGGGACGAAGCAAAGCTAAACGTTACTTCTGAGCTTTGAGTCATCCACCTACATTTCCAATTGTACCCCTATCCTATTGACATTCAATTCTATCCCCCTACTCAACCTCCTTGGATAGGCGCTTCCAGCTCCAGGAATAGGTCCTCCCAGGTGGTTGACTCTTATCAGTGGGTGGTCAAGTCTCCCATCACCCACCCACACACACACAGCCGCTTTCATGTTACCCACCTCACCTACCACCTCAGCGCCCGTGGTGACATCGTAGGAGAAGGATGAAAAGCCCGCCGTTGGAGGGTGGTGAGGGTCCCTGTGAGATTATTCAGGAGAGTCTAGGCATGTGCAGGTAAATTAGTGAAACCGGAAAATATACAGTGCAACATGAGTACTATACCCGAAAGTAGCTTGCCTCCTGCAGACACAAACTGTTATCATGTAACAGCCAGTTCTTGTTAGTGTTTGAAATGCCGAACGTGTAAACAATATATACATGCCAATTGCACACACCTCCCTGTCTATGCCATCGTGAATTTTCTGAACACAAGGAGTCAGTACACCTGCGAGGGATGTGTTAAGACAACAGCTGGGTGAACAAGGCGACCGGCAGTTTGCACTCGTCTATACCCTACTGGACAGGGACAAGGAAAAGGAAAGTGAGGTTAAACAGCCAAACAACGACAAGGAAAACACCACTGAAAACGGTGGTAAGTGTGATGAACCTTTTTCCGGAGAACAAAGTGGCACACCACCCATAACAAATAAAACAAATAATAGAAATCTTCAAAATGATGAAAGGAAAAATAAATTATGCTACTACTATAAAAATAATCAGTGTAAATTTGGCCGAAAAGGACGTGACTGCCCTTTTGCTCACCCAAGCCTATGTAACAGGTACAAGATAAACGGTCGTGATCCCGTAAAGGGATGTAAACATGGTGATAAGTGCAAATACCTACACCCACCTATATGTAATGGTTCAGAAAGGAGGAGAGAGTGT
The DNA here is from genome assembly GCA_032716605.1 of Paralithodes platypus. NCBI lineage: Eukaryota > Metazoa > Arthropoda > Malacostraca > Decapoda > Lithodidae > Paralithodes > Paralithodes platypus. The sequence continues at coordinate 25,133,428 of CM064545.1, forward strand.
TTAAACTTGGAGTGCAAAAGACTTCATTTGAAGGGCACTCGTCGATATCCATCTGACCAGTGTAGAGAACAGCAACAAACAACCACTTACCCACCACCACCACCACCACCCACCTTCTCGTTCAGCCATTCCTGCACCAAATCCCCAAACACAGAGTGCGTGGTTAAATAGACCTCAACGAACACAAGATACGTGGTTAAATCAATCTCCCAAAATGATACCACGGTACATTTTTTAGTGCAACAGATGCAGCAAATGCAAAAAGTGCAACAACAAATAATGCAGGCACTGAAAATCCATCCGACTCAGTGGTGCATCCCTCCATCACAGGAACTACAGTAACAAGGAAAGAGGTAAACAGCAGCACCCTACACACAATAATTTCACTCAATATAGCAGGCCTATTACCTTACAAATTCAAAGGCAAAGTAAAGCTGCTTTCAGAAATAGCACAAGTAGATAATGCACTCATACTCTCCCTAACAGAATTGCATCTTACTCAAAGTATAAGAGAAGCTGAAATAGATATAGAAAATTACACCTCCTTCAGAACTGATAGATCTGGTCATAGGAAAAAAGGGGGTATTATCACTTACGTTAAAAATCACCTTGCAGCTCTCACTAACGTTCTATTATCAGAATCTAATTCCTATACAGAGGTCCAGGTACTAAACATTACAGACATTAATATGATCTACATCACTATATATAGACCCTCAGCATGTCCAACTAATAAGTTTATGGATCAACTAACAAAAATTAAAGATATTTTAGACAATCTACCACCACCCATGCCAACCATTGTACTCACTGGAGACTTGAATTTCCCGCTAATTAACTGGGATTCAGAAAGTGTCTATGGAGGAGCAGCGGACATGCGAGCTCAAGCAGAAGCACTTATACGTTTTTCAAGAGAGTTTTATCTCAATCAACTCGTCAATATGGCCACAAGAGGTAATAATATACTGGATATTGTAATGACCAACAATGATGAGCTGATCCACAACCTCACAGTAGACAAAACCAACCTGTCGGACCACAATATTATTACAATGGCGACAAACATAGTTACCAACACACAGCATAGAACTCCCAGCCCTGCAGAGCCCATGGCTGTGAACTTCAATCAACTCAACTTTCTCAGTGAATCTATATGCTGGGAAGACCTTAAAAGAGAACTTAGTGAAGTGGATTGGGCCATACAGTTTAAGGAATCTGGTCCCGAGGCCCAATATAACAAATTACTGGAAATATGCCTCAAAATTTCTGAAAAATATGTACCCCTTAGAAAATCGTCACCACAGAAAAATATACCACGTGATCGTAGGATACTGATGCGCAAGCGAACGAACCTACGCAAGAAGCTGAAGCGTAGTACGAGCATACTAATAAACAACAAATTGAAGCCAACGTTACCTCCATTGAAGAAAAACTCAAGACTTCAGTAGAAATAGAAAATCGCAGAAAAGAATTCCAAGCCGTGTCCTGCATTAAAACTAACCCAAAATACTTTTATAAGTATGCTGCAAACAAATCAAATGTAAGGGTGCGTGTGTGGTCCACTGACAGATGCGAACGGCCAAACCAAGAACGAACCTGAGGCGATTGTCGATATACTACGGCTGCAGTACGAGGGCTCTTTAGCCACCCTCGAGGTGATAAAATAATTGACTCACCGACCGACTTCTTCCACAAAGTATCCATGCCAATCTAACTGACATTAAATTTACCACAAATGATATAGTAAATGCTATAAAGGAAATTGGTATCAATGCAGCAGCAGGCCCGGATCAATTCCCGGCCGCACTTCTCAAGAATTGCGCAGCAGACCTTAGTGCTCCTCTACAGATTTTTTATAGAAACTCTCTCGACTCTGGAATTATACCACAACAATTAAAATGTGCTAAAATTACACCCGTCCACAAAGGGGGTTCGAGGGGTGAAGCAAAAAATTATAGACCTATTGCTTTAACTTCGCATGTCATCAAAATCCTCGAAAAGCTAATAGTTAAAAATATGTCCATATACCTTGAAGAAAACAACATAATAAACAAGGACCAGCATGGGTTTCGGAAGCGCCACTCGTGCCTCTCGCAACTGTTAGCTCACCATGAAAAAATTATAGAAGGGCTAGAAAATAAAAATGCTATCGACGTGGTCTACCTTGATTTTGCAAAAGCATTTGACAAGGTAGACCACGGCATACTCCTCCACAAGATACGAGACTCAGGAATCTCAGGAAAACTTGGGGTGTGGCTGCACTGTTTCCTCACTGACAGGGAACAAGCTGTCGCGGTTGGTGGTGCAGTGTCCAAGCCATCCATCGTCACTAGTGGGGTGCCACATGGGTCAGTTCTTGGACCTATACTTTTCTTGCTGCACATATCAGACATAAATAAACATGTCATGCATTCGTCTGTCGCCTCCTTTGCTGACGACACTCGTGTATTAAAGGAAGTGTCTTCTACAACAGATGCTGATTTACTTCAGGCAGATCTCACTACAATTTACTCATGGGCAGAGCAAAACAACATGTCCTTTAATAATAACAAATTTGAACACATGAACTACAGTGCAGACAAAAATATGAATATCCACACATACACAGCAGATGACGGCTCTTGCATTGATACTAATGATTATGTAAAAGATCTTGGTATTACACTCAGTCGAGATGGTACATTTGGAATGCATATAACCAATGTGGCAAAGAATGCTCGTACCAAGCTGGATGGATCCTACGAAACCTTCCGAACACGTGACATGATCCCCATGCTGACGCTCTACAAGTCACTGGTCATTCCACTGTTGGAATATTGCTGTCAGCTATGGAGCCCATGGAAGGTGGGAGAGAAGCAATTACTCGAAGCAGTTCAACGCTCATTCACCAATAAAATCTCTGCCGTCCAACACCTAGACTACTGGGGGAGGTTGGAAACTCTCAAGCTTTTCTCATTAGAAAGACGCAGGGACAGATATGCCATCTTATATGTCTACAAAATATTGATTGGCATCACAACCAACAACCTTAATATAGGTTTTCACATCCATCAACGACTGGGCCGTCTCTGCCACATACTGTACAGCGGGTACACCCCAGAGCAGCCACCAGAGTTAAGACGCTCAAGGAGAATGCCTTTGCGACACGAGGACCTCTTCTCTTTAACGCCCTACCCAGATATCTGCGTGACTCAAATGAACCAAGTCTCGAGAAATTTAAAAATCAACTGGACAAATTTCTCTGGACACTACCTGATCAACCCAAACTGCCCCACTACCACCTCCGCGCCGCTAGCAACAGTATCATGGACCAGCTGGCGCAGAGACGGGCAGATGGAATGTACTAGTGGTGGCGCATCAGCGTGACCACGGGCGGACAACACTGCCTGCAACTACTACCTACAGGACCTACAGAGGTGTGTGTGTGTGTGTGTGTGTGTGTGTGGTGTGTGTGTGTGTGTGTGTGTGTGTGTGTGTGTGTGTGTGTGTGTGTGTGTGTGTGTGTGTACTTACTCTAGTTGTACTTACTCTAGTTGTATTGCGGGAGTGAGCATGCTCGTTATTTCCCGCCTCCTATATGTGTAGGTGTTATATGTATCGTTGGAATGGCTGTGGATGTGTGTGTAGTCTGTATTTTTAGCCAATTGGCGACATCGGAAACGAAGGCTTAGGGTGGATCTATATGGTACCATTCTCACTATAGACGGTACCGTCTCGCCCGAAGGCTTAGGTAGCCATCAGCTTAGGTGAACCATATGATACCCATCTCGCCTTGTACCATTTTTGCCAACCCCAGATGGACGTCACAACGTCGTCCACTTATTCCAGGTACCTATTTACAGCTAGGTGAACTGAGGCTAACACATGAAAGGAGACAAGCCCAATTTGTCTCCGCCCGGCCGGGGGATTGAACCCCCGACCCGTCGTGTGTGAGACGAGAGCGCTACCTACTAGGCTACGGGCTGTGTGTGTGTGTGTGTGTGTGTGTGTGAACAAAACACCATTGTCGTGCCTGTACCACGAGGTATCCTTTGACTCGGTAACTGGTGCACACACACTAGGCTGATGGTCGATGAAACAGCCTATTCTCAAACAGTAAAAGATTACTCGTTTAGGTTACACAAAAAAAAGATAAGTAACATGATTAATTAACGTTACTACGGTAGATACTCAAATAACTGGCACTCCTGTATTAAAGAAAGTGCAATGCTAGTCCTGCAACATCAACTGGAAACTTCTGAAATAAGTCTGATGCTGGGAAGATGTTCATAAAGAATCTTGAACAATTATAATGCAGAATACGGGTCACAATAAATACTAGGACATATAGTAATAATAGGCAGGCGAATAATAAAGACTGCGCAAAGGTAGTAATGCTCGACAACTAAAGAAATGCTTCGTGACACAACGCAACAGCCTACTAGGGTTGTGCAACTCAACAACAACTTCGGCTCAAAGTGCAGTGAATAATAAAGTGGCATACATATAAAAATGGGGGCTTATCTCTAACCAGTGTCTACTCGGTTAATAAAGTCTAGCTGGGGTATCAAGGCAGGGCAACAAAGGGCGAGCATGCGGCTCGTAGCCTAACGTTGTCCGAAGGTGGTATAATGAAGATTACGTTATATGACGGGGATGCTCTCTTGATAAATCTAGGTCTCTAGTACCTAGTTCTATCCTGGCGATCCCTCAGAAGTCAACACAAAGAGGCAGCACTATGTTGTGAGGGATAGGCTATGGCCCTCTCACACCACAGTGCTGTGCTCGCAAAGTAAACCCACCCGAAGACAACCTAGGCTCCCACAGTACCTGTCGATGTCGTGCGCTAACACTGCACACATCGGAGACAACGACACAGTAACCTTACCCCTAGTCTAGCTTTAGATAACCAAGCAGAATCACTCACCACCTTGCCAGGGAGACATATACCGGTCTACAACCTTCCCGAGAGAGGACACATACGGAAAAGTCCGTCTCTCCAAACCTCATTAAAGCCTAATACATAGAAATATCTGAGAGCTTCGCGTACAATACGACTGGCCGACGGTGAACGTCTATGCTGAAACCAGAAGGGATGTTGAGTTTAATAAAGATTAGAGAATGAGAAAGGAGAAGTCGAGAGAGAGAAATAGTATGCAAAGTGGCGAGTATGGGGGACAGAATTGCAAAGGATGTAGACGATAATGCGTGTCAGGCCAGCTCTGAGCTGGTAAAAAACACGAGGCCGCGATGAGCAGGGACTAGTTGACCACCCGGCCGCCAACGCCGTCAGCGCCCAAGCGGGCCGCGTGATAGCTCGCTCCGCTGCCAGGTGTACCCCCTCACCCGCTCTCGCTCGCCTCCCACACAAGCAACATTTACATTATAGCGAATATAAAATATAGGGCGCGGTCACAGACCAAAACAAAGACCATTTCTAGACTGTCTGTGGCAACACGACACTAATAACATAAAGCAGATCATTCTAGGACAACTGTAGCCCATCCCCCCATCCTGGCGAGCGCTAGCGAGCTGCAATGCCCCACGCAACCATTCTGCTAGCGCCGGGAGGCGCCACCCCCCCCCCCCCCCAAGATATGGGACACTCAACCATGAGCCCATATCTGAACAGGCAGAATGTCGCTAGAATCTGCCACTCCTAACCACTCTGCCACTCATGGAATGCAAGCTCAGTCTCCTCCAAAAAAAAAATACAACAACATTTTTATATATAAAAAAATCTTATCACCCTTCCCAAACATAATACATTAATTCATAACATTGTGCTCCCAGAGCGAGCTTTAAGAAGCACAGCCTACTGAGAGAAAATCATCTGCACTCAGTACTCAGCTACAATATTATCTTAAAATTAATTATTAAAAAGAAAGAGTTTTTATTTAATTTTTCATATTTTATTTTAATGTTGTTTTTGGCGGCTACTATAGATGTAGCTTAATTTTCGTCTAATCAATGCCAACAACTCCTGCCCTGCGACCCTACGCTGATGCTACACACGCGAGCCAACAAGCACCAGCGCAAAAAATACACCGCGAGCCAAGACAGGAGGCTATACCAACATACTGTGGTAGCCTACCCCGGATCCTCCACCCGCGACAAACAGTCCGCAATCACATTCTCACAACCGGCAATATGGCGAATGTCTAAGTTGTACTCTTGCAACATGAGCGACCATCTGGTCAGCCTCATATTCCGGTTGTGGAATTGATTGAGGAATTTAAGCGGGTGGTGGTCGGTATACACTACCACGACTGGCCCATAGGCAGGAACATAGACCTCAAAGTGTCTGAGCGCTAACACGATTGCCAGCAGTTCCTTTTCAACAACCGAATAGTTTTTCTGTGCTGAATTAAATTTCTTTGAAAAGAAACTGACTGGATGCTCAAGACCTTCCTCGTCTGTCTGCAAAAGTACGGCACCAGCCCCTACTCCGCTGGCATCAGTCACCAACTGAAATGGTCGTTCAAAGTCCGGGGCCCTGAGGATAGGGTGAGTGCATAAAAGGTGTTTAACTACTTGAAACGCCTGCTCACACTCAGGTGCCCAGCGGAACTTTTTATCTTTAGCTAGTAGATCTGTCAAAGGAGCTAACACAGTAGAATAACCTCTTATAAAGCGGCGGTAATACCCAATCATGCCCAAAAATCTCATGATCTGCCGCTTGGTGGTCGGCCTGGGGAACAAGTCGATAGCCTGTATCTTCTGTTTGGGCGGGCTCACCTGCCCTAACCCAACCACAAACCCCAGATACTGCACCGTGGCTTGCACAAAGTCACACTTGCCCAGATTAACCACCAAGCCTGCTTTACTAAGTTGACTAAATAAGGCTTCTATGTGCTCACAGTGACTTTGGAAATCGTTGTCATAAATTATTACGTCATCAAGGTAGACAGTACAGTTTGGGATGTCTGCCACGATGTCATTCATTAAGCTCTGGAAAGTGGCCGGTGCATTTTTCAGACCATATGGCATCACGTTGCAACGGTAAGTACTGCCATCCACCACAAACCCGCACACCTCTTTAGCCCGCTCAGACAGTGGTACTTGCCAGTAGCCTTTGACGAGGTCTACCTTGGTAAAGTACCTTGCTTTCCCGATCTTATCCACACTGTCATCCACCCGGGGAAGAGGATATGCGTTGGTGGGGGTCAACCCGTTCAACCGCCTAAAGTCAATGCAGAACCGAACTTTTCCATCAGGTTTGGGCTGCAGAGTGACAGGAGAAGTCCACCTTACTGCCCCCTTCTCAATCAAGCCTCTCGCCAGCATATACTCCAGCTCATCCCTGAGCGCTGGGAGTTTAATGGGTGGCACCCCCTAAAGGATCGACTTGAAGGGGGGGTGCTCTCCTACATCGACGTCATGCACCGCTTCAGTAGTGAGGCCTGGGTGCTCGGCAAATACAGTGGGGTATGAATCGAACAGGCGCTGCACTGCCACCTGCTGTTCCTCCGGCAGGTGCGCCAGAGCATCATGCGCACATTGGCTCGAATTCCCCGCCCACTGATCAGCCGAGACATGACAATCCCAGTTATCATCCCCTGATCATTGCTGCCCCCCTCTCCTTCTCCACCATGACCGCAGCAGGTCAACACAGGGACAGCTAGTGACTCAGGTGGGCGCCTCGCATACTCCTTCAACAAATTAACGTGGCATAGTTGGTTACGCTTCTTCCGGTCTGGAGTGGCAACGAGGTAATCGAGATCGGAGATCTTTGACACCACCCGATAAGGCCCAGCGTACTTGGCAGCCAGAGGATGACCTGCCAAAGGCAACAGGACCAACACCTCTTGACCTACCTGAAACTCCCGGAGTTTCGCCTTAGTATCGTACCTGTCCTTCATACGGGACTGCGAACTCACCAAATTACGCCCGGCCAGCTCCAGACTTCTAAGCATTCTCTCGCTGCTCTCGAGGACGTATCTCAACATAGAACATGGCTTAGCGGTACCCTCCCAAATCTCCTTCACCATGTGGAGAGGGCCCCTCACCCGATGCCCGAAAACAAGCTCATTCGGACTGAAACCGAGACTCTCTCCAGGTACTTCTCTTGCCGTGAACAAAACATACGGCAGACCAAGGTCCCAATCCTTTCCGTTCTCTGCGCAATAACATCGAAGTATGCTTTTCAGCGTGGCGTGCCACCTCTCCAACACCCCTTGACTCTCCGGGTGATACGCAGAAGAGACGACAGTGCTGATGCCATGCTGAATCATAGTTTGTTTGAACAGATTAGATGTAAAATTAGAGCCTTGGTCCGATTGCACCTCTTGCGGGTAACCATACCGCGAGCAATACAAGAGCAGGTTCCGGACAACAGTTTTCGCCGTGCCATTTCTCATTGGATATGCATCAGGATAACGAGTGGCCACATCCATGATAGTTAATAGAAATTTATTACCGGCACCAGTAGGGGGTAGGGGTCCGACCATATCAATGATGACCTTACTGAAGGGCGGTCCACTGACAGGAATGGGGTGCAACGGGGCTCTCGGATGTGTTTGGTTAGGTTTTCCAACCCTCTGGCACGTATGACACCTTGCTATCCAGGTTACCACCTGCCCCTTCAACCCCGGCCACCAAAACAATTTTTCTAAAGCCGCCACCGTTTTTCTCACCCCTAGATGTCCTGCCAGTGGTATGTCATGCGCCAACCTCAGTAGGCTATCCCTGCACTCCCGTGGCACCACCAACTGGTCCACTACTCCGGACCCCTCTTGCCAACTACGTTTAGGGTCTTGAAAACGCCTATAGAGGATGCCTTCTAAATAAAAAAAATCTCCTGGCTGTGCATCACCGTCCTCGTCGAGCTCTACAGCTCCATTAGCACACGTTTGGAGCTCAGGGTCCTCTAGTTGCAAACCGACGTATATCTGAGGTTGCCAAACGATCTAACTGCTCCCGGAGCAATGCATGACCTTCCCCGATACTGGGCTGCTCCCTCTGTCTCTCTCGATGTACATAACATTGCTGTCGTGGAGACTCGTTATGCCCAGCCTCGTCACTCTCGATGACAGGCCCAGGGGCTACTCCAGAATTAAGTAATGGTGCTAATACTGAATCACCCAGGAGAGCCGCCGAGTCAAAACTCTTAAAACCAACTCCAGCTTTAGCCGCCTCCTGTTGATCGTTCCTCCGCTGGTCTGAAGACGGAGGACTAGGCTGTGACACTTTAGCTGCCCGAGCTCGGGTGACAACACACGCCATGGGTTGTGTCTGGCACCGCTCGACCCACTCTTGCTCTTCCCTACTCACGTCGGCCGGCCTCTCGGCAACGACTAAGGGTAGAACCTCAGAAGCGGGCATTGCAAAGTCGTTGCCGAGAAGAAGGTCGACGCCCTCCACTGGCAGTTTCTCCACAATCCCGACATCCAATTCACGTGCCACACCATCCACCTCCAACTCCAACCGCACCAGCGGGTATGACCAAGTTGCATTAATACCCTGCACCACTACCACCCGAGCCGCGTTTATAGGGTAGCCAGTCAAGTTTTTCATCAGAGTCTGGGAAGCACCTGTATCACGCAAGACCTCTACTCCATGCTTTCGCCCCGCCCACATCACGCAACCCCGCCCTCTATGGTCGCAAAAAACATCCTGAGCAGGGTTCGAGCCTCCCAGGTGCTTCTGCATTGGCTGTGCCTCAGCCTCTGACGAACTGCCCCGGGCAAACTCAGATGACTTCGGAGACACACCAATGTTGCAGGCCAAAGACACAGCTGCTGTAGGTGGTTTGCTAGGACAGACTCTTGCAAAGTGCCCCTTTTTATAACAATGAAAACACTCCAACTCCCCTTTGGGCTTCCCTTGGTACTGGGAAGGGCCCGGCCCCTTCTTAAATGGGACGGTGCTAGTCTTGTGGTCAGTCTTGGTATCATGGCTCTTGTACTTGTTTGCATAAGGTATATCACTAAGTCGGGGGCGTGGGGCGTCACGCCCCTTGTTACCTGCCTCACTACGCTGGGCAGAACCGCACCCACGAATTAGTGATAGCCGGAGGTCAGCCATCTCAGCTGCCTCCTGTAGAGTTTTTGGTTGCTTTTCTTTAAGGTTTAACGTCAGGTCGCCGCCCGTGCATTTGAAAAACTGCTCTAAAAGCACCAACTGTTTAATGTCGTCAAACGTAGTAGCTTTCTCCGACCTCAGCCAATTCCCAAAAGCATCGGACAGCTCCCGGGCATGCTCCAAAAAGGTGCTCTCCCGACCCTTGGTAACACCCCGGAACTTCAACCTGTACGTCTCTGGTTGTAGTTCGTATGCTCTCAGGACAGCCTCCTTGAGTTCCTCATAGATAATACACGACTCTATAGGCAACGCATCGTAGGCTTTAAGACCCTTGCCTATTAATCTAGAGGATACAAGTGCTGCCCATTTATTCTCTGGCCACTGGTGTTCCTGGCACTTCTTCTCAAAGCGTGTGAAAAATTCTGTTACACCACTCTCATCAAACACCGGAACCAGTTTCAATAAGTGCGAGAGAGACTGCTCATGAACACAGTTACCAGCCCCAAGTCGCTGTCCCGTTGCCTCTACTCGCGACTTCTCTACGTCCATGTCGGCACAGTACCTAGTCGACTCTAAATCCGCTTGGATTTTTGCTAGCTCTATGTGCTGAGACTGCTGACTGATAGTTTTTCTCTCTTCTATCTTGGCTAATTCTATTTGCTGCTGGATCTTAGCTTATTCGAGCTGAAGCAATAATTCTGGAGTTAACCCTTGAGGAGGTGAAGGTGCTACAATGTTTGAAATTACCGGTGGTGCCCCCAGGGGCAACCCACCCTGCCAGCCACCACCCAACTGCGGAAGCGTACCCAGGGTCGGCAAACTACTGAGATGGCTGGGAGTCGAGTGTAGGGGAAGCATGGCCGAAGGGCTCTGAGCACTCGACCCATCTCGCTCACCAGTCACCCTGCCCAGTACACACGTTATCAAGTTATCCTTGGTCATGCTGCTAGTAACTGCATGACCGATAGCTGTGGCCAGGCATTGAAGACCGTACCGATCCATACCCTCCAACCGCTCGGCAGTAACAGGCCATTGCAAAAATATCCTAGCATCCTCCTCACAGTTCACCCGATTAACCCTTTCATCATGCTGCTGTTCCTCAGTTTCGACATTACGTACTGTGTCTCCATTCTCCTCTGACCCGGATATGACATGATGCTCACAAAAATTTCTCACCACAATATTCAGAAAAGAAGTGCCCCAAACTCTTATGTAGCACTATTCACTTGCCAAAAATGTCTGAAGACTCTCAAGTGCTATACTACTTTGCCAAAAAAAATTAACGTGCCCACTATATTCCTCAATAAAACAAATGACCACAACAATCCTGCAATTATCTCTTAGTTCACAAGATCCTGAGCTACGTCGCCATTTGTTACGATCCAGGTTCTCAAAGACACAGGGCTCTTCAACATTGGACTAGATAATGGCAAAATGCAACAACGGTAACACTAGATCCAACCCCTGCCTTAAACACTGGAAAACAAAACACCATTACCGCCCTGAGTCGTGCCTGGACCACGAGGTATCCTTTGACTCGGTAACTGGTGCACACACACTAGGCTGACGCTCGATGAAACAGCCTATTCTCAAACAGTAAAAGATTACTCGTTTAGGTTACACAAAGAAAAGATAAGTAACGTGATTAATTAACGTTACGGTAGATACTCAAATAACTGGCACTCCTGTATTAAAGAAAGTGCAATGCTAGTCCTGCAACATCAACTGGAAACTTCTGAAATAAGTCTGATGCTGGGAAGATGTTCGTAAAGAATCTTGAACAATTATAATGCAGAATACGGGTCACAATAAATACTAGGACATATAGTAATAATAGGCAGGCGAATAATAAAGACTGCGCAAAGGTAGTAATGCTCGACAACTAAAGAAATGCTTCGTGACACAACGCAACAGCCTACTAGGGTTGTGCAACTCAACAACAACCTCGGCTCAAAAGTGCAGTGAATAATAAAGTGGCATACATATAAAAATGGAGCTTATCTCTAACCAGTGTCTGCTCGGTTAATAAAGTCTAGCTGGGGTATCAAGGCAGGGCAACAATAGGCGAGCATGCGGCTAGTAGCCTAACGTTGTCCGAAGGTGGTATAATGAAGATTACGTTATATGACGGGGATGCTCTCTTGATAAATCTAGGTCTCTAGTACCTAGTTCTATCCTGGCGATCCCTCAGAAGTCAACACAAAGAGGCAGCACTATGTTGTGAGGGATAGGCTATGGCCCTCTCACACCACAGTGCTGTGCTCGCAAAGTAAACCCACCCGAAGACAACCTAGGCTCCCACAGTACCTGTCGATGTCGTGCAGGGCGTAGCTAACACTGCACACATCGGAGACAACGACACAGTAACCTTACCCCGAGTCTAGCTTTAGATAACCAAGCAGAATCACTCACCACCTTGCCAGGGAGACATATACCGGTCTACAACCTTCCCGAGAGAGGACACATACGGAAAAGTCCGTCTCTCCAAACCTCATTAAAGCCTAATACATAGAAATATCTGAGAGCTTCGCGTACAATACGACTGGCCGACGGTGAACGTCTATGCTGAAACCAGAAGGGATGTTGAGTTTAATAAAGATTAGAGAATGAGAAAGGAGAAGTCGAGAGAGAGAAATAGTATGCAAAGTGGCGAGTATGGGGGACAGAATTGCAGAGGATGTAGACGATGCGCGTGTCAGGCCAGCTCTGAGCTGGTAAAAAACACGAGGCCGCGATGAGCAGGGACTAGTTGACCACCCGGCCGCCAACGCCGTCAGCGCCCAAGCGGGCCGCGTGATAGCACGCTCCGCTGCCAGGTGTACCCCCTCACCCGCTCTCGCTCGCCTCCCACACAAGCAACATTTATATTATAGCGAATATAAAATATAGGGCGCGGTCACAGACCAAAACAAATACCATTTATAGACTGTCTGTGGCAACACGACACTAAAAACATAAAGCAGATCATTCTAGGACAACTGTAGCCCATCCCCCCATCCTGGCGAGCGCTAGCGAGCTGCAATGCCCCACGCAACCATTCTGCTAGCGCCGGGAGGCGTCACAGTGTGTGTGTGAGAGAGAGAGATTATAGTGTTTATTAAATAGGATCACATTAATAGTTATAGCAACAAGATAGTATGATAGATGTGTGTGTGTGTGTGTGTGTATGTGTGTGTGTGTGTGTGTGTGTGTGTGTGTGTGTGTGTGTGTGTGTGTGAGGGAGAGAGTGATTAGTGTTTATTAAATACGATCACATTAATATTTATAGTAACAAGATAGTATGATAGATGTGTGTGTGTGTATGTGTGTGTGAGAGAGATTATAGTGTTTAATAAGTAGGATCACATTAATATTTATAGCAACAAGATAGTATGATAGATTTATGTGTGTGTGTGTGTGTGTGTGTGTGTGTGTGTGTGTGTATGTGTGTGTGTGTGTGTGTGTGTGTGTGTGTGTATTTATGTAATTGGCACATAAGTGTATATTAGTATGTGCGTATATACTGTATATATGAGCTATTCGCGTGTATCCAGCCTTGATATAACTGTACCCTATTGACCTAGCACCAAAACACACTTCCTATTATCACTAACACACAAGCCACCCAAATAAATAATATAATGGAATGCTAACCAATGTACGGTCGGCCAAATAAGTCATGACTCAGCTGTCATTACGTTTGGCTCGCTCTGTGCTGTATTAATGTCTGTCAGATGTTGAATAGGGTCGGTAAGTGTAGGGACATGTTTTTATATTTCACTCGCTATGAAGATATAAGTAGGCAACAACTTTTGAACATCAACCTCTATAACTTACAAACGACTAGAGTTATCGAGCTAATATGTCTACCATTTGGGAAGGGTCAACCAGGGCATAGGGGTGGAATTGTACAGCCTATTTGCTCCAGCCCTTTTTGAGTTACAGAGGTTTGGAGTCAGGATTTCTGGTCTACCTACTTTGAACAAGGTATAACAGGTAGGCTACTGTATATAGGAAATAATTTTAATTAGTACATGATTGAAAGTAATTTGTTCTCTTAAGAGGAGGTATGTCGTTTTTCTAGACCGCCTTCTCCCTCTTGTTTAAGGGGAGATGGGCGTATTTATTTGCTTATTAGTATATATTTGTATTAATGTTTTAGTTTCTTCGCTAGACCTCCATCAAGCTTAAAAAAACACCCCCTAGATCCCCCTTCAAGATGAATTTGTACATTTTTCGGTAGAAAAATGTCGCGGCCGAAGGCCGTTTCCTCCTATGATTACAGGCTCGCTTTCGCTCGCCAGGAAAATAATCAACATCTAAATGGCACAAAAGGTCCTAATATTGACAAAGAAATGGGGTGAAAGGTCTTAAAATCGCCAAACTAATAGGATGAAGGTCTTATAATCTCAAAACACATGGGGCTAAGCATGAGGGACAAGGGGGTCTAGAAAAGCAACATATCTTCCCATAAGGAGGTACAGTGTGTCGTTTTTCTAGACCCCCTTCTCCTTCGTGTTTAACATTATTTTTTTCTCTTAAGGGGAGGTACCGGTATGTCGTTTTTCTAGACCCCCTTCTCCTTCTTGTTTAGCCCCATTAGTTTTGAGATTTTAAGACGTATGCCCCATTAGTATGTTGATTTTAAGACCTTTCTTTCTAGTTCTTTGTCAATATTATGACCTTTCGTGCCATTTAGGTAGCGATTTTCTCCTGGCGAACGATAGCGAGCCTGTAATTTTGGAGGTACCAGCCTTTCTACCGAAATATGTACAAATGTTTCTCGAAGGGGAATCTAAAGGATGTTTTGTTTAAGTTTGATGGAAGTCTAGGGAAGAAAGTACCAAAAAAAACAAAAAAAAAAACACAAAAAATAAGAGAATAAATAAAAAAAAAACGACCAACAAATATACCCTTCCCCCTATAAAGTCAATTAAAGTTCATTAACCCGTTTACTACCGGATTGGTCTGTTGTTATATTTCAGCTTCCAAAGGATCTGTGCTAGTTAAAGGGCTTAATTGAGATAGTCTCTTTAATTGCCACTCGACCTTTCTAGGCTGAATAAAAATGGTAAAAATTGCCGGCATATAATGGAAAGGACGTCACCGGTACAGAAGGGGTTAATTAATGGAAAGGACGTCACCGGTACAGAAGGGGTTAATTAATGGAAAGGACGTCACCGGTACAGAAGGGGTTAATTAATGGAAAGGACGTCACCGGTACAGAAGGGGTTAATTAATTTGCAGTTTGAATTAATGATGAACTTCAAACTTGTTATAAGACTTGGCGTTTCAATTAGAGAATTGATCGATAATTATCCTTTGACTCCTGCTGATGAACTAAGCATAGATAAATATACCGTCGACAATAGGATATTTTGTGAGTCATTATTAATAGATTTATATATTACGATATAAATACGATTGCAGTTTATTATACATTATAGGTAGCGCCAGCGAACTTGACAATATTCTTTACCCCTTAACTTCTTATAACTCGAAATTAATGAAAGCAATCGGGCTGACATTTCTAACATTTGGGAAGAGTCCACCTGGAAATAGGTGTGGATATTTACAGCCAGTTTGCTCTAGGCCGTTTTGAGTTACAGAGAAGTCAGAGATCAATGAGGCTGACGTTTCTATCATTTGGGAAGAGTCCACCAGGAAATAGGTGTGGATATTTACAGCCAGTTTGCTCTAGGCCGTTTTGAGTTACAGAGAGATCAGAGATCAATGAGGCTGACGTTTCTATCATTTGGGAAGAGTCCACCAGGAAATAGGTGTGGATATTTACAGCCAGTTTGCTCTAGGCCGTTTAGAGTTACAGAGAGGTCAGGGATCAATGAGGCTGACGTTTCCATCATTTGGGAAGAGTCCACCAGGAAATAGGTGTGGATATTTACAGCCAGTTTTCTCTAGGCCGTTTAGAGTTACAGAGAAGTCAGGGATCAATGAGGCTGACGTTCCTATCATTTGGGAAGAGTCCACCAGGAAATGGGTGTGGATATTTACAGTCAGTTTGCTCTAGGCCGTTATAGAGTTACAGAGAGGTCAGGGATCAAGATTATTGTCAAGTTCGTTGGCGCTACCTATAGTTCATTTACCTCATACTGTGAAGCAACTGGTACCTAAATGCATAGTTATATAATACGCTTGAACGATGTACAGTGGCGCTAATAAGTCATGTCTCGGCTGCCATTACGTTTGGCTGGCTCTGTGCTGTATTAATGTCTGTCAGATGTTGAATACGGTGGTAAGTGTAGGATCATGTTCGTATATCTCACTCAAAATTAATAAATATAGTTTAGATATTGCCGTCCGGCTGGCTCAGTTGATAGCGTGCCTGATTCCCACCTTGAAGGTCTCGCGTTCAATCCCCGCTCAGATTGAAAAGTTTTCCTGGGATACAGCCGGCGGTTACCATCTCCCCATGAGCAAGGGGGATGGGTAATGGTCTCTGGTAGACTAAAGAAAGCCAAGCGCTTGCGAATCCTCGAAGGAGGAGAGACGGGCGCTATATAAGTAACCAGAAGATTATTATTATTATTATTATTATTATTATTATTATTATTGCTGATATCAATTATTGAAGATAATATACTTGGTGCCGAGACATCACTTATTAGGCCAACTGTACAGTCGGCCTAATAAGTGATGTCTCGGCACTAATTATGTTGATCAATAATTGGTATCAGCAATATTTACACATGATTTCTTCTTTTTGAGTGAGATATACAAACAGGTTCCTACACTTACCCACCCTATTCAACATATGACAGACATTAATACAGCACAGAGCGAGGCAAACGTAATGACAGCCGGAACGTGACTTATTAGCGCCACTGTACATACATTGGTTGAAGCTTTTGAGTGCGCCTTTTTATATGGCTGCAACCAAATATAATCGGTACATAGAAAGTTAAGTGCATGACGTACAAAGAACTACAACAGAAAACAATTAACAATGCACCTATTGATCCTTACGCCGCTGCTTGTACCTAATTGATCTAGACTGTGTGGACAAAAGAAAGAAGAGAATAGCATGACAGGAAGCTATTCAATATATGTGGAAGGAGGTCGTTGTACTTGAGGGGGGATGGTCGGTTTTTCTGGACCCCCCTCTCCCTCGTGTTTAGCCCCATTAGTTTTGAGATCTTAAGAGGTTCGGCCCATTAGTTTGACGATTTTAAAACCTTTCGTCCCATTTCTTTGTTAATACTAAGTCTGTTCGTGTCATTTAGGTGTCGATTTTTTCCTGGCGAGCCATAGCGAGCCTGTAATTTAAGAGGAACCGGCCTTCGGCCTAGACATTTTTCTATCGAAAAAATTACAAATTTATCTTGAAAGGGGGTCTTGGGGGTGTTTCATTAAGTTTGATAGAGGTCTAGGGAAGAAACTAAAAAATATATAATATATAAATTAATAATTATATCGACCAATAAAGAACCCATACCCCCCTTAAGGGGGGTGACCTGCTTTTTGTTATTTCTGTCCTTTTCTCTCTTTCTCTGGCTTGTATCCATTCGGTCCCATTCAGCCAACTATTTTAAGACGTTTATCCCCATCTAGGTGTCTATTTCTTCCAGGCGAGCGATAGCGAGCCAGCGTTATATGAAGAAATCCGGCTTCGCCGGAGATTTTTTTTATCAAAAAATGTACAAATTCAGCCTACTGTCAAACGAAAATAAAAAACATGCTGGCTCGCTACCGCTCACCAGTAAAAAAATTACACCTGGATGGGGATAAACGTCTTAAAACAGTAGGCTGAATGGGGTCAAATGGCTACAAGCCAGAGAAAGAGAAAAAAGGACAGAAATAACAAAAAGCAGGTCACCCCCCTTAAGTATATTATCGACCTGCTTCATGGAACACATAAAGGGCGATAACAATGATGTGAACAACAAGGAGTATATATGTGTGAGAGTGAGAGTGAGTGAGTGAGTGAGTGAGTGCGAGAGAGAGAGAGAGGGTGTAATATATATTAGTATATTATCGACCTGCTTCATGGAACACATAAAGGACGATAACAATGATGTGAACAACAAGGAATATATACAGTATATATATATATATATATATATATATATATATATATATTATATATTTTTGTTTTTGTATTATGAATATGATTGATATATAATTAACCCAAAGTGTTTTTAGTTTTTTTAGCTGGGTCCTGTAAAGAAAATGAGAGAGAGAGAGTGAGTGAGTGAGTGAGTGAGTGAATGAGTGTGAGAGAGAGAGAGAGAGAGAGAGAGATGTGTGTGTGTGTTAATATGAACGTCAAAATATTCTGCGAACTAATAGGTTTGTGAGTGGGTGTCTGACAGAGAGTGCGTGTATGACAGAGAGTGCGTGTGTATGACAGAGAGTGCGTGTGTGTGATAGAGAGTGCGTGTATGACAGAGTGCGTGTGTGTGACAGAGAGTGCGTGTATGACAGAGTGCGTGTGTGTGACAGAGAGTGCGTGTATGACAGAGAGTGCGTGTGTGTGACAGAGAGTGCGTGTATGACAGAGTGCGTGACAGAGTGTGAGTGTGTGACAGAGAGTGCGTGTCCTACCTATCTCACAGTGTAATTCCTAAAAGTGGGTGTGTCGCCACGAGAAGGTCAGATATGTAATACTTCTTAACTCATTTTTCAAGGTGAACTGTGATAAATATAATACGGGAAGGTTTAATGTATATACTTCTTAAGGGGGGGGGTCGCTTTTCTAGACCCCCTTCTCCCTCGTCTTTAACCCGACTAGTTTTCAGATTTTTAGACATTTAGCCCATTAGTTTTTCGATTTTAAGACCTTTCACCCCATTTTGTTGTCAATATTAAGACTTTTTGTGTCATTTAGGTGTTGATTTTTTTCCTGGCGAGCGATAGCGAGCCTGTAATATAAGAGGAACTTTATCTTGAAGGAGGGTCCTGGGGAGTGTTTATTTAAGCTTGCTGGAGGTCTAGGGAGGAAACAAACAAAACAATATTTTTGTTTACAAAATTACAAATGAGGAAATATATACGCCCATCCCCCCCCCCCCCCCCTGTTCAAGGTGAACTATAATATAAATCAAATACGGGAAGGTCAAATGTATATACTTCTTAAGGGGAGGCTGACCGTTTGTTTGGTCTATTAATTCATTTATTTTTTTAGTTTCCTCCCTAGACCTCCATTATTACACCCCCTTGACCCCCTTTCAAGATAAATTTGTAAATTTTTCGGTAGAAAAATGTCCCGGCCATAGGCCGGTTCCTCTTAAAATTACAGGCTCGCTATCGCTCACCAGGAAATAATCGACACTTAAATGACAAGAAAGGTCTTAAAATTGACAACGAAATGGGGCGAAAGGTGTTCAAATCGCCAAACTAATGGGCCGAACGTCTTATAATCTCAAAACTAGTGGGGCTAAACATTAGGGAGAAGGGGGTCCAGAAAAACGGTCTGCCTCCCCTCAACTCATTGTTCAAGGATGCTTTATGATATGTATTAACTCGTCCAGTACCATGGATGTCCTTTTCATCATATTCTGGCAACTAATAGACGATTGTATTCAGCTTAGGAAGGACCACTTGCAATAATATGACTGCTAACCTATTTCAACCAACCCTTGTAACTACCACAGATCCTTCCCAAGCTGTAAAATATTGTCTAAATGTAGCTAGAATAAGATTTAACACACGTCGCTGGTACTCAAAGGGTTAATTCGTCTAAAGCCAGTATCACACGAGAGCTTTTATAGTCAACATTCGATGATCAAAATTTGTCTGGCATCATTTCTGGAATATTTTGCCCTGGTATCGGAAACTAGACTAATGGTAGATGAATTTAGGTGGCAGAGATGTTTTAAATGTTGACCTCATAAGCTGCCAGACCAGTGTTGAGGATAAATGTTATGTGAAAAGGCGCTCGTGTGACACCGGCTTAATATTGACAAAGAAAGGAGGTGAAAGGTCTTTAAATCAACAAACTAATGGAAGGAACGTCTTAAAATCTCAAAACTAATATGCGAAACACGAGGGAGAAGGAGGTCCATAAAAAGCGAGTAGTACCCCCTTAAAGGGGGATTGGCGTATGTATTTGCTCATTTATTCATCTCTATATTATTGTTTTAGTTGATAGGATTGTAATTCATATGGATATTATAGTTACTAAACTTCGCCTATGATAATAATAATAATAATAATAATAATAATAATAATCAATATTGTTCATTTAAACCTGTAATGATGAAAAATCTACTTGATTAATCCTATGTAGCATATAATACTTAATAGAACTTAACTAAGTGGTCACATTCGACATTTGGCGACCTAGAAGGTGAAGGTGGCAAAAATCTGTGTGTGATAACCCGGGTTCGAATCCCGGTGGATCATATATACTTTAATTAATTTCATTGGGGGTGTTGTGGTGAGATTAATAAAAATAAAGATAAATATATAATTTACTTGATTTTGCTGTTACAAAAAATTATAATAGTTTACCCACTCAAATTGTATTGGTTTTCTATGATAGTGTTTCCGAGAAAACCAAATATTTATAGGAGTAACATTAATATAATATAGGCGCTCGCAAAATTCGCTATTTTATCGACATAACAAATCATCTATATACATACACACCACTAATATGGTGATATAGATAACTTGATAGTATTTTTGGAAGTAGTTTTCTTCCCTCACCACTAATATCGGCGTTGGTAAAATAACAACATATTGGCATATCCTCACTAAGGTTTTGAATCGACACAAAACACACTTCCTGTGCGGACATCAGTGAGAGAACATAGTAAATAGACTTTCTCTCGGTATTTTGTTCATTTTAAAGTAAATATATTACCATTTATGTCCTCATTGTTTGACCGCAAATCCCGGAAGATTGCTGGAGTAACATATAGGCTTAATTTCGACAACTGTAAAATGGACGTAAATCTAGATATAATACGAAGGGATGCGAGGGCTAAGAAGCGGGCAGAAGAAAGGGTTAAGATTATGGATAGGAAAATACTGGAAAGGAGACAGTGGAAGAAGGGAGAGCAACGGGCGTCTAAAGCAATGGACAGAAAACTAAACATCGGCTGCCGTGCGAGTGTTGGTGAGTTGGTTGGGTTGGGTGAGCAACATAGTCAAGGGTTGCATTTCCGTATAACGCCCAAACCTAAGAAAGTAACCCGCGATAATCGGGTGAAATTGTCCAATCGTTCGGCAGTAGATCTCTGCCCAATAGATATCACCAAGCTGGTTGACCTTAAGAGCCTGTCCACTTTGTCAGTTAACATAAACAAGCATCATGTAGATTTCCTGCTTGACTCTGGCACTACCGGGAATTTAGTTTCAATGAAAACCGCAAAGATCTTAGGACTTAAGGACAAATATCCCTACAGATTGGTAAAAGATGTAGGAGTTGAATGTTGGAAGGGATATGTAACTTGTATCTCGTTAATATTCCCCAATGTAGAAGTCTGTCTCAAAAATGGGCATAAATTTTACATGGACGTCATAGTAATGGAGAGTTCTGATCTTGCCGTAGGGGATATTGATATTATGGCCGTCCGACTCTCGCTCGCTTAAACGCCGTCCAGCACTTCTCCTACACTTCCCCGAGGCTTTATTTAAAATCCCTACACGCGTTTGATAGGCCACTACGCCACCAAAAGCCTACCACGGAACAGAGATTTGACAAAGATGTGAGAGAACCGATACTGAAAGGAAGATTAATGGGCAAAGAGAGGCGCCTCATTGGTAAACAAACCTTTGACGTTCTCTTGGACTCAGGGATGGGGCCTGGGCTTTGTGTGTTGCCTAGTTGTTCTGAGAGGTTAGAAGCGGCCGACATACAGGTCCCCGAAAAAATCCGATTTAAAATAGACAAAGATAAACATATCGACCATTCAATCACCAAGTACAATGGGTTAGGGTCGTATGACATGGTCATCGGCCTTAGAATGCTTTGTAAATACTCTTCCCTTTATGATTACAAATATAATACTCTTTACATCCGACTTGCGGGTGATACTTACAGTGTTAAACTCGACCTGAAGGAATAGCTTATGACATTTCTTGTTAACCACTTCATTACCGGTGCCGAAATTTTAACTTTTTCTGGCTACTATTAGACGATTTTATTCAGTTTTAAACGGGCCTCCAGCATTTAACAACCTTCTACCTATTTCACGGAACCCTTTTTATTGCCACAGATCTTTCTTAACCCTTTCACGCATATGACGCGATTTTGAGCCTATTGGGGATACTTTAAAGCCTTTGTTACCATCAGCGGTATTTATAAACATTTAGTTTAGTTACTTCAACCTCTGCAGTTGTCTTTGAGTTAGCTGTGGGCAGAAAACATATTTTGGAGAGGTAATTATAAAAGTGAGAGAACTCTATTTCTTATTGCTAATCTGGCAACCTCTGCGTCATAAAAGCGTGAAAGGGTTAAAGTGCACAAACACGACTAAATTTAGCTAGATTAGGATTAGAAAATTAGGATTTAGAAACGTTGCCGGTACAGAAGGGGTTAACCCTTTGAGTACCAGCGACATTTGTTATATTTTAGTCTAGCTATATTTAGACGATATTATGCAGCTTAGGAAGGATTTTAGGTAGTTAAAATAGTTGGTTTGAGATATTTTGAAGCCTTATTATTGCTAGAGGTCCTTCCTAAGCTGAATAAAATCGTCCAATAGTTGCCAGAATATGATGAAAAGGACGTCCCTGGTACTGAATAGGTTAAGTCCTATTGTCCCGGCGACGTGGTTTATATTTCATTTTTGCAATATTTAGTTGATTTTGTGCAGTTTAACCCCTTCTGTACCAGCGACGTCTTTCTATTTATATTCTGGCTACATTTAGACGATTTTGTACAGTTTAAGAAGGATCTGTGGTAGTTAGTAAAAAGGGTTAAGTGAGACAGTTCGAAGCCTGTTAATTGCTGAAGGCCTTTTTCAACTGGATGAAATCGTGTAATAGTAGCCATAATAAAGTGAAAAGGACGGCACCGGTACTGAACGGGTTAATTATATATATATATATATATATATACACAGTAATTACAGGCTCGCTATCGCTCGCCTGGTAAAAATCAACACTTAAATGGCACGAAGTCTAAATTATTGACAAAAAAAGGGGCGAAAGGTCTTAAAATCACCAAACTAATGGGACAAACGTCTTAAAATCTGAAAACTATAAAGGGGCTAAACATGAGGGAGAAGGGGCGCCATAAAAATCAACCATCCCCTCTCCCTTTTAATGAGGTGGCCAGGTCTCAGGTGTATAGTCCCTTCAGTACACCGTGAGGCTGTAAGTAGGCGAAACTTTGACACCTCTAACCTCTGTAACTCAAAGACGACTAGAGTGATCGAGCTAATTTGTCTACCATTTGGGAAGAGTCAGTCAAGAAATGGGTGTGGAAATTTACAGCCCATTTGCTCTAGCCCTTTTTGAGTAACAGAGGTTAGAGGTCATGATTTTTCGCCTACTTACAGCGAATAGACTGTAGGTTTATGTGTTTTGGGGTAGGGGACGGTGACTGCTTATGTTGACCTATTAATTCATGTGTTCATTTATGTTTTAGTTTCCTCGCTAGACCTCCCTCAAACTTAGAAAAACATCCCCTAGACCCCCCCCCCCCTCTCAAGATAAATTTTTACATTTTTCGGTAGAAAAATGCCCCATTGAAGGCCGGTTCCTCTTATAATTACAAAATCGACGCCTAAATGACACGAAAAGTCTTACAGTGGGAGCTAAATTTATGTTTCTATTTTCTAGTAAACCCTGTCCCAAAGAAGATAAATTTCTACATTTTTCGGTAGAAAAATTTCCTGGCCGAAGGCCGGTTCCTCTTATAATTATAGGCTCGCTATCGCTCGCCAGGAATAAATCGACACCTAAATGGCACGATAGGTCTTAAAATTGACAACGAAATGGAGCTAAAGGTATTAAACTCGCCAAGCTAATGGGCCGAACGTCTCAAAATTTCAAAACTAATGGGGCTAAACACGAGGGAGAAAGGGGTCCAGAAAAACGACCCATCTCCCCTTGAACACACACACACACACACACACACACAGTACATTAACGTTTTATGAAAGACATAAAGATTTAATTGCGATCTATAATACCCCACCATTAATGCTCCGAGGCTCATAAAGTAGTAGACGTCAATTTAAGAGGAGATTTCCACTTGAGGGATTTTTTCTTTACCCCTATCTCCCTCATGTTTATCCCCATTGCTTTTGAGATTTTAAGACGTTCGTCCCATTAATTTGGCGATTTTAAGAACTTTCACCCCATGTATGTCACTTTTAAGACCTTTCGTCCCATTTAGATGTCGATTTTTCTCTGGCGAGCGATAGCGAGCCTGTAATTTAAGAGGCACCGGCCTTCGGCCGGGAAATTTTTCTACCGAAAAATGTACAAATTTATCTTGAAAGGGGGTCTAGGGGGTGGGGGGGGATAATTTTAAGCTTGATGAAGGTCTAGGGAACACACTAAAAACCTCCCCTTAAGCTATATTTATTATAG
The DNA here is from genome assembly GCA_032716605.1 of Paralithodes platypus. Taxonomy (NCBI): domain Eukaryota; kingdom Metazoa; phylum Arthropoda; class Malacostraca; order Decapoda; family Lithodidae; genus Paralithodes; species Paralithodes platypus. The sequence goes on from CM064545.1 coordinate 25,157,917, forward strand.
GTACGGTACTGTATATGGTTAATACCTAGTCGCATTTTATATATCTACTTACGATCGTCAGTAAATGTGTATATTATTGGTACGCTCGGATGCCATAGTCTCTAGAATTCATGGACCCCCTATGTGGTTTCCTTCCCTATGTGGTTTCCTTCCCTATGTGGTTTCCTTCCCTATGTGGTTTCCTTCCCTATGTGGTTTCCTTCCCTATGTGGTTTCTTCCCTATGTGGTTTCCTTTCCTATGTGGTTTCCTTCCCTATGTGGTTTCCTTCGCTATGTGGTTTCCTTCCCTATGTGGTTTCCTTCCCTATGTGGTCCTTCCCTATGGGTTTCCTTCCCTATGTGGTTTCCTTCCTATGTGGTTTTTCCCTATGTGGTTTCCTTCCCTATGTGGTTTCCTTCCCTATGTGGTTTCCTTCCCTATGTGGTTTCCTTCCCTATGTGGTTCCTTCCCTATGTGGTTTCCTTCCCTATGTGGTTTCCTTCCCTATGTGGTTTCCTTCCCTATGTGGTTTCCTTCCCTATGTGGTTTCCTTCCCTATGTGGTTTCCTTCCCTATGTGGTTTCCTTCCCTATGTGGTTTCCTTCCCTATGTGGTTTCCTTCCTATGTGGTTTCCTTCCCTATGTGGTTCCTTCCCTATGTGGTTTCCTTCCCTATGTGGTTTCCTTCCCTATGTGGTTTCCTTCCCTATGTGGTTTCCTTCCCTATGTGGTTTCCTTCCCTATGTGGTTTCCTTCCCTATGTGGTTTCCTTCCCTATGTGGTTTCCTTCCCTATGTGGTTTCCTTCCCTATGTGGTTTCCTTCCCTATGTGGTTTCCTTCCCTATGTGGTTTCCTTCCCTATGTGGTTTCCTTCCCTATGTGGTTTCCTTCCCTATGTGGTTTCCTTCCCTATGTGGTTTCCTTCCCTATGTGGTTTCCTTCCCTATGTGGTTTCCTTTATGCAATTATAACCATCTGGAGATATTTTTAGATGGAACTTGCTTTTCTATAAATAGTATATGTATAGTTTTGTAGTTGATGTATAGACAATTCTGTTCATCAATTCGTTTCCTGAGATATACTTCCATAATTAGAAATAGATCAAGTCCACGGTTTTTTATGAGGGGGCTAGAGAGACTATGGTATCCATGTACAGTCGCGCTAATAAGTGATGACTCGGCACCAACTATGTTTTGATCAATAATTGGTATCAGCAATATCTAAGCTTCATTTCTTCATATGGAGTGAAATATACAAACGTGTTCCTACACTTACCCACCCTATTCAACATCTGACAGACATTAATACAGCACAGAGCCAGCCAAACGTTACGACAGCTGGGCCATGACTTATTAGCGCGACCGTACCTATTCTCGGTTTTATTTCACCTGACGGTAAATTGAATCCCTGAGCAACTGATTTCTCGATAACTAACGGAAACATATGAAACTACTACCATGTCTCTGCTTCATATTAGTGCCAAGTTTTCATAATTAACAACCGATTTCGCTACAAAACCTACAAAATGACGGAGTAAACTAGATGAAGAGATGGCAATTTACCGTCAGATGAAATGAAACGGAGTATAGTGGCATTCTATACAGTCTATAAGGAAGTTGTAAGTTGTCCATTGTGTGTGTGTGTGTGTGTGTATAGGTGTGTGTGTGTGTGTATAGGTGTGTGTGTGTGTGTGTATAGGTGTGTGTGTGTGTGTGTGTGTATAGGTGTGTGTGTGTGTGTGTGTGTGTATAGGTGTGTGTGTGTGTGTGTATAGGTGTGTGTGTGTGTGTGTGTGTGTGTGTATAGGTGTGTGTGTGTATAGGTGTGTGTGCGTGTGTGTATAGGTGTGTGTGTGTGTGTATAGGTGTGTGTGTGTGTGTGTATAGGTGTGTGTGTGTGTGTGTGTGTATAGGTGTGTGTGTGTGTGTGTGTATAGGTGTGTGTGCGTGTGTGTGTGTGTGTGTGTGTAGGGGGGGGGGGGGGGGGGTTGTGATTGGGTCCAAACAAGCGTGCCCCCTACTCACAAAACATTAATTCCGCCAACACCATTAATAATTTCTTAGGGTCATTTGGGTTAATCACGAGGTCTGCTCTATTTGTATTGTTAATAGTTAGAGTGGTGAGACCCGTACATTAAGGGCAGGTTATTATTGATTGGTTTATTGTATTATTATTATTATTATTATTATTATTATTATTATTATTCAATGTTGTTGTTTTTAATTATTATATTATTATTATTATTATTATTATTATTATTATTATTATTATTATTATGATGTTTCAATGTTGTTGTTTTTAATTATTATTATTATTATTATTATTATTATTATTATTATTATTATTATTATTATTATTATGATGTTTCAATGTTGTTGTTTTTTTTAGTTTCCTCCCTAGACCTCCAATCCAGCTATATATAAAACAAAACAAAATGCCCCCTACACCCCCCTTCGAGATAAATTTGTACATAATTTGGCACATACAGTATATGCTCCGGCCAAAGGCCGATTCCTCCTATTTCATAGGCTCGCTTTCGCTCGCCAGGAAACACATTATCGACACTTAAATGGCATTAAATAGGTGTTTTAATCATTGATATATATATATATATATAGTTATATATTTTCTAGGGGGCAGACTAATATAAACTGTTTCCGGTCCAATACACACACACACACACACACGCCTCTATATATATACATAGCGCTGCCAGACATATCATGATGATTGGCTGTGTTCCCCGATATTCACTTATTTATTCAGGACACTGGAGGAGCGATACGGATCTTGTATGTGTGTTTGTATGTATGTATATCCCATTCAGCACCGGTGACATCTTTTTCAATATATTCTGGCCACTATTAGACGATGTTATTCAGCTTAGGAGGACGTCTAACAATAATAACGCTTCAAACTGTCTCAACCGCCCTATTAAACTACCACAGATCCTTCCTAAGCTGCATAATATCCTCTAAATACAGCTGGAATAAAATATAACACACGTTGCATATACTCAGGCACGTACCCCATTGCTGGGGGTGGCCGACTCGAGACAGAGCCCGAACAGAAACCTATAAAGCTCCAGGACCGGGACCACTTTTGCGTTCCCTTGCCCTTTTCCCTGTCTCGTTGAGTAGGAGAATGTTACAAGGGGAGGAGGATCTTAAGGGGGAGTATTTGTTTTTGTTGTCTGAACCTTTGTTGTCTTAGATCGCCAGACTAATGGGGCGAACGTCTTAACATCTCAAAACTAATGGAGCTGAGCATGAGTGAGAAGGGTGTCCAGAAAAAAAACATCCCCCTTTAAAAGTGTGTGTTGAAGGGGAGGTGGAAGGGGGGGGGGGGGGGGGGGGGGCAGAAGGGGTGACCGAACCACGAATTATTTTAACTCTAGTGAAGGCATTCGTAAAGTTGACACACTCATCCGTGACTAAGTGGACACACTCACACACACACACACACACACACACACACACACACACACACACACACACACACACACACACACTTTTTTGGTTCTAACATTCCTTGATTTTGGCCCTGACACTCTGGGGGAGACACTCGTCACAGGCAGTTTTTCCTTTTGTCTCCCTCATCCACATAGACAACACAAACAAAACGCACGCACACACACACACACACACACATACACACACACACACACACACACACACACACACACACATGTACACCCACAAATCTATATATACCGGTAGATAACAGGAAAATAACATCATAGAGGATTGTGACTAATGGAACACTGAAGGTAAAGTCATTTACGTAGAAGTCATTTACCATCATGACTTATACACGAACACTTCGCTCTCTGACACACACAATACAATTACAACACTTCGCTCTCTGACACACACAATACAATTACAACACTTCGCTCTCTGACACACACAATACAATTACAACACTTCGCTCTCTGACACACACAATACAATTAGTCGCACGGTACTTATCACCAAGGTTCACTTTTTGCTCGATTTTTGTTATGCATTTAATATTTTGTTCTAGTTTCCTCCCTAGACCTCCATCATACTTAAAAAAACACAACCCCAGGATCCCCCTTCAAGCTATATTTGTACATTTTTCGGTAGACAAATTTCCCGGCTCTCCTAAATTACAGGCTCGCTATCGCTCGCCATGAACAAAATCGACACCTAAATAGCACGAAAGGTCTAAATATTGACAAAGAAATTAGGCGAACGATCTTAAAATCGCCAAACTAATGGGGCAAACATCTTACAATCTTAAAACTAATAGAGGTAAACATGAGGGTGAAGGGCATATAGAAAAACGAGTCACATGTCCCCCCACCATGACTTATACATTAACATAATACACAATACACACAATACATGTACACAATACACACAATACATGAACACAATACACACAATACATGTACACAATACACACAATACATGAACACAATACACACAATACATGAACACAATACACAATAACACAATACACAATACACACAATACATGAACACAATACACACAATACATGAACACAATACACAATACACACAATACATGAACACAATACACACAATACATGAACACAATACACAATACACACAATACATGAACACAATACACACAATACATGAACACAATACACACAATACATGAACACAATACACACAATACATGAACACAATACCCACAATACATGAATACAATACACAATACACACAATACATGAACATAATACACACAATACATGAACACAATACACACAATACATGAACACAATACACACAATACATGAATACAATACACAATACACACAATACATGAACATAATACACACAATACATGAACACAATACACAATACACACAATACATGAACATAATACACACAATACATGAACACAATACACACAATACATGAACACAATGCACACAATACATGAACATAATACACACAATACATGAACACAATACACACAATACATGAACACAATACACAATACACACAATACATGAACACAATACACACAATACATGAATACAATACACACAATACATGAACACAATACACACAATACATGAACACAATACACACAATACATGAACACAATACACACAATACATGAACACAATACACACAATACATGAACACAATACACACAATACATGAACACAATACACACAATACATGAATACAATACACACAATACATGAACACAATACACACAATACATGAACACAATACACACAATACATGAACACAATACACAATACACACAATACATGAACACAATACACAATACACACAATACATGAACACAATACACAATACACACAATACATGAACACAATACACACAATACATGAATACAATACACACAATACATGAACACAATACACACAATACATGAACACAATACACACAATACATGAACACAATACACACAATACATGAACACAATACACACAATACATGAATACAATACACACAATACATGAACACAATACACACAATACATGAACACAATACACACAATACATGAACACAATACACAATACACACAATACATGAACACAATACACAATACTATCCATTCTATCCATTTCTCCTTTCTCAGAAATCTCCATCTTAGGAGATTTCAACGTTCACCACCGCCAATGGCTCTCCTCTCACACTACTGATCCACCTGGTGAACAAGCCTACGTCTTTTCTATCCTAAATGACCTAGAGCAGTTAGTTCAGCAACCCACCCGTATCCCGGATCGCATCGGAGATCGGCTTAACATTCTTGACCTGTTTCTAACTTCTAACCCTTCTTCTTATACTGTCGATCTGTTCTCTCCTTTGGGCTCCTCCGACCATAAACTTATCTCTGTCACCTGTCCTATCTCTCCAGTACGGCCACCCGATCCTCCTAGCCGGCGGCGCTTGTGGCACTTTGGCGCTGCCGACTGGGAGGCTCTTCGGCAGTACTTCTTTGATTTCCCATGGAATGATTTCTGCTTCCGTGGCCGAGGACCCTCGGAGAGTGCTGAACGCATTACCGAGGTAATCCTATCGGGCATGGAAGCATACATTCCATTCTCTTTCTCTCAGACTAATGCTAAAAAATCTTGGTTTACTCACACCTGTTCTACTGCTGTCCGCAATAAGGAGGAAGCATTCAAATGGTACCGGTACCGACGCCTTAAAACTCAAGACTCTCATTCTTCATGTTTCTGCCCGGAATCAAGCCAAATCTGTTCTTCGACTTGCCAAACACTCTTTCATCAATAATAAATGCACTGAACTATCCAACTCTAGCTCTTCCCAAGCTTTCTGGCATCTAGCCAAAAACCTCTCCAACAATTTCTCTTCCTCGTCTTTCCCTCCCCTTTCCCACTCTGATGGCACAACCATCACTTCTTCCTCTGACAAAGCTAAACTCTTCGCTCAAACTTTTGCTAGAAACTCCACCTTGGATGATTCCGGTGCTATTCCTCCCTCTCCGCCCTCCTCTCTCTTACTTATGCCTAATATCCTAATCTCTTCAAAAGATGTACTTTCTACCCTCTCTGGGCTTAACACTAATAAGGTGTACGGTCCGGACGGTGTTCCTCCTGTTGTTCTCAAAAACTGTGCTTCCGTGCTGACTCCCTGCCTAGGCAAACTCTTTCGTCTCTGTCTATCCTCTAACGTCTTCCCTTCATGCTGGAAGTTTGCTCACATTCAACCTGTCCCAAAGAAGGGTGACCGCTCTCAACCCTCCAACTATCGTCCAATTGCTCTCATTTCTTTGTCTTTCTAAAGTTTTTGAAACTATTCTTGCTTCCAAATTTCTTAAGCATTTCCCTTCTCATAATCTGCTCTCAGATCGCCAGTATGGCTTCCTTAAGGCTTGCTCTACTGGTGATCTTCTTTCATATCTTACTAACTCTTGGTCATCCTCCTTTCGGGACTTCGGTGAGACTTTTTCTATTGCACTAGACATATCGAAAGCCTTCGATAGAGTCTGGCATAAATCTTTAATTTCTAAACTACCCTCCTTCGGTTTCTATCCCTCCATCTGTGCCTTTGTCTCTAATTTCCTTTCCGGCCGTTCCATAGCAGCGGTTGTGGACGGCCATTGTTCACTTCCTCACCCTATAAACTCCGGTGTTCCTCAGGGCTCTGTCCTATCTCCTATTCTCTTTCTAATTTTTATAAATGATCTCCTTAACTGTACCTTAATTCCCATCCATTCATACGCAGACGACTCAACCTTACACTACTCCATTAGTTTTTCAGAACGCCCCAGCCAGCAATCCCTCAACGACAAACGTAATGAAGCCATACAACTCTTAAATTCTGATCTAAATACTATTTCCAATTGGGGCAGAGAAAACCTTGTTAACTTTAATACTTCCAAAACCCAATTTCTTCATCTATCTACCCGTCAGGATCTCCCAGCGGACTCTCCCTTATTCTTCAACAATACAAAAATCAACCCTTCATCTTCTCTCAATATTCTTGGTGTCTCTTTTTCTTCTTCTCTCATTTGGAAGGACCATATTACCAGTCTTGCTAAGGCAGCCTCCCAGAAGCTGGGTGTGCTCAACCGCCTTAGGGGGTTCTTTTCCCCTGCACAGCTTCTTGCTCTGTACAGGGGCATAGTGCGCCCTTGTATTGAGTATTGTTCACATGTGTGGGGAGGTTCCTCTCACACCGCTCTCCTAGACAAGGTTGAAAGGAAGGCCTTTCGTATCATTAACTCCCGTCCACTCACCAACTCTCTGCAGTCTCTCTCTCTCTCCGCCGCAATGTTGCATCTCTCTCGCTATTCTATCGCTACTATAATAATCAGTGTTCCTCAGAGCTATCCCAGTGCATACCACCTCCTTTACGTAGGGCACGTGGTACCCGTCTTGCAACTCAATCCCACCCCTACTCTGTGCAACTCTCCAACCCAAGAGTGAAACGTTTCTCTCAAACTTTCTTCTATTCAACAGCTGAGCTCTGGAACTCTCTCCCAGAATCAGTTTTTCCCGCTTCCTATGACTTAAATTGCTTCAAACTCCGTGTGTCCAGGCATTTTGGCTCGAACGTCCCTTGATTTTGGCCCTGTCACTCTTTCAACTATGGGGGAGGCACTCGCTATAGGCAGTTATGCCTTTTGCCTCCCTCAATCACATAGAAAAACAAAAAAAAATACACACAATACATGAACACAATACACAATACACACAATACATAAACACAATACACACAATACATGAACACAATACACAATGCACACAATACAATTAGTCGTATACGGTACGGTACTTGATCACGACATGTATACGGTACGGTACTTGATCACGACATGTATACGGTACGGTACTTGATCACGACATGTATACGGTACGGTACTCGATCATGTATACTGTACGGTACTTGATCACGACATGTATACTGTACGGTACTTGATCACGACATGTATACGGTACGGTGCTTGATCACGACATGTATACTGTACGGTACTTGATCACGACATGTATACTGTACGGTACTTGATCACGACATGTATACGGTACGGTACTCGATCATGTATACTGTACGGTACTTGATCACGACATGTATACGGTACGGTACTTGATCACAACATGTATACGGTACGGTACTTGATCACGACATGTATACGGTACGGTACTTGATCACGACATGTATACGGTACGGTACTTGATCACGACATGTATACGGTAAGGTACTTGATCACGACATGTATACGGTACGGTACTTGATCACGACATGTATACGGTACGGTACTTGATCACGACATGTATACGGTACGGTACTCGATCATGTATACTGTACGGTACTTGATCACGACATGTATACGGTACGGTGCTTGATCACGACATGTATATACGGTACGGTACTTGATCACGACATGTATACGGTACGGTACTTGATCACGACATGTATATACGGTACGGTACTTGATCACGACATGTATACGGTACGGTACTTGATCACGACATGTATATACGGTACGGTACTTGATCACGACATGTATACGGTACGGTACTTGATCACGACATGTATATACGGTACGGTACTTGATCACGACATGTATACGGTACGGTACTTGATCACGACATGTATATACGGTACGGTACTTGATCACGACATGTATACGGTACGGTACTTGATCACGACATGTATACGGTACGGTACTTGATCACGACATGTATACGGTACGGTACTTGATCACGACATGTATACGGTACGGTACTTGATCACGACATGTATACGACACCAAGGTCTTAGGGAAGGGAAGGGGAGGGAAATATAATACTGTATAGGTAAATGTTATCCTTTTGGAACATTGGGCAGGTGTGATGGAGTGGTCATGCCACTGGACTGATAATCCAATGGTCCCGGGTTCTAATCCCGAAGTATCAATGGGAAGATATTATTTGGATGGAATTTTTGCTGTACCTAGTATCAGTGCATTACCACAAAGCCCACCGAAACGCCAAAACAATACCCTCATTGTTCCCTGATTAAATAGCACTGTATGAGTATTCCCATATTCAAAATAGGCTACAGGGGAGCAATGCCTAGTGAGTTAATTGCTTAATAGATGGCGTTCTGAGAGTGAGGGTCCGAGTCTAGGAGATGAGACAGTGAAGTGCATAGTGTAAAGCAGCTTCAGAGATGAGGCTGCTTCGAACCATGGTGGGGAACCGGGCCCCGTGCATCTTGCGAAGGCAAGATGGTAGGGCTGGTTGCAGCTCAAAACGCTTCACATGTCTCACTCTCTAGACTGGAACGAGACCTCACGGGCTTCACCATTGAATGTACAGTTAAATGTAAAGGCACTCAGCCTATGCCCGAGAGGGAGTAGTTGGAATATAGACAAGCAAAAAACATATTATTTAGCCTAGCTTGACCGCATATGATTACAGAAGAGAGAGAGAGAGAGAGAGAGAGAGAGAGAGAGAGAGAGAGAGAACAAGAGTACTACAGTATAGTGGATTTATCCACTCCCGTATAGATAGAACGTGACTGCAATAAGCGAGTCATTTCCCCCGATGACTTATACATGACTACTTCCATGGCTGTCAGGTACGATTATTCATACCTTACGTGTTCGGTGTTATTTCACGATATCTATTTTTTTTTTGTTTTTTTTTGTTTTTTTCCCAAGGTCGTGAAGGAGAGGGGGTGGGGGGGGGGAGGTATATGGAATGTTAACCCTTTTTGAAAGATGATGACGTGTGTGTGTGTGTGTGTTTGTTGTACTCACTCACTCACACACATTTACACAGGCTTAAACATGTAACCCACACACACACACACACAGACAGATAGACCATTACATATAAACCGTATATATTATTAATCAACCAATCATACTTCATCACACACGTTATATAGGATATGTAGCCATCTTATATGTATAGCGTGTAATGGAGTGGAATAACGTATCGTATTGTTATCTGAAGGAGGGTCACCGGCTTTTTGTTTATCTTTCTCTCCTTTTCTCTATTTCCCTGGCTTGTATCCATTCGGCCCCATTCAGCCAACTGTTTCAAGACGTTTATCCCCATCCAGGTGTCGATTTCTTCCTGGCGAGCGATAGCGAGCCAGCATTGTATGGAGAAATTCGGCTTCGCCGGAGACATTTTTCTATCGAAAAATGTACAAATTTAGCTTGCTGTCAAAACAAAACAAATATGATGGCTCGCTACCGCTCGCCAGGAAAAACTCGACACCTGGATGGGGGTAAACGTCTTAAAACAGTAGGCTGAATGGGGCCGAATGGATACAAGCCAAAGAGAGCGGGAGAGAAATAGAAAAATAGCGAGGTGGGGTCCAGGAGATGGATCATTTTGTCTGGACTCCCTTCTCTCTCATGTTTAGCATATTTGTTTTGAGATATGAAGACGTTCGGCCCATTAGTTTTGCGATGTTAAGACCTGCCGTCCCATTCCCTTGTGAATATTAAGACCCTTCGTGCTATTTAGGTGTCAATTTTTTCCCTGGCGAACATATAATTTTGGAAGATCCGGCTTTTTCTACCGAAAAATTTACAAATTAATCTAGAAGGGGGATTCTAATGGATGTTTTTTGTTTTGTTTTTTAAGTTTGATGGAGGTCTAGGGAGGAAACTATACAAATAATTAATAAATGAACAAATCGACCAAAAAGTGAACCAAAAGTGAAAAGTGTCGAAGTTGAGCTCATTGCATAACATAACACATAGAAAACATAGCATAACATAACACATAGAAAACATAGCATAACATAACACATAGAAAACATAGCATAACATAACACATAGAAAACATAGCATAACATAACACATAGAAAACATAGCATAACATAACATAATACAAATTAAGGGGGGTGACCTGCTTTTTGTTATTTCTGTCCTTTTCTCTCTTTCTCTGGCTTGTATCCATTCAGCCCCATTCAGCCAACTATTTTAAGACGTTTATCCCCATCTAGGTGTCGATTTCTTCCTGGCGAGCGATAGCGAGCCAGCATTATATGAAGAAAACAGGCTTCGCCGGAGACATTTTTCTATCGAAAAATGTACAAATTTAGCCTGCTGTTAAACAAAAATAAAAAATATGCTGGCTCGCTACCGCTCACCAGTAAAAAATTGACACCTGGATGCGGATAAACGTCTTAAAACAGTAGGCTGAATGGGGCCAAATGGATACAAGCCAGAGAAAGATAGAAAAGGACAGAAAAAAAACAGGTCACCCCCCTTAACACTCACATTGTTATCCTGTTGTTGTCTTGATGGTGTAATGGTTAGAGTGTTTAAAATCTGTAGTGGGTAACCCAGGTTCGAATCCCGGTGGATCACATGCTTTCATTGGAGGTGTTTGGTGTTGGAGTGAAATTAATAATAATAGATTATAAGAAGTAGGATAACAGAACATAAACTAATACAAATAGCACTCACTATAATGGTGAAGTTAAGTTCATTATTATCATTATCAGAAGTAGCGTAGGAGAACACATAGACAACAAAGCATATATATATACTCAGGCACACATAACTTAGCATAACATAATACATATTAAAACTCACTAATGGCGAAATTGAGCTCATTTTTATCCTTATGTAAATGTAAAACTTGCAAACCAAACAAACAAACCAAGAAGTATCATAAGAGAACACATAGGCAGGACACATAGCATAGCATAATAGAACACATAGGCAACATAGCATAGCATAAACAAATACAAAATAACACTCACTAATGGCGAAGTTGAGTTCATTATTATCCTTATCAGAGGTAGCGTAGGAGAACACATAGGAGGTGGTCGCGGCGAAGTGATAGAGCTTGAGCCGCAGACAGACAGACAGATCGGAGATGGGGGGTGAGTCCGGACGTGAAGGTAGCAGCAGTAGGGTAGCGTGGGACTCGGCGGAGGGTTGATCGTCTTGGAAGGCCAGACCCGTAGTATCGGTACCTATAGAAGACAGATTATAGTATATGGATTAACACTTATGCTGCGGACATATTTCCGCTATATTAGGGCTCATTCAGGCACTCCTAAATGATTGAGCAAGTGTCTGAATGAAAAGAAATGTATTCAGCCAAAAGCTAGAAGAAAATAACTTCAAAAGGACACTAGAACAAGCTTTGTAGCGCGCGGGATTTATCCGCAGCGCTACCATAGACATTCGCTAATACTGAGCGAATATCGCTAATGTCGCGCTACATTTGCCTTTGGCAGTGCTGCTATGTCTAGCGGGTTTATGGCTCATACCCTCAGTGCCGTGGCCGCCTGGCTGGAGAGCTGATGGGGGCCTGCCGCGCTCCCGCTCACTCGGACTCGTATCCACAGGCTTTAAAAGCCTGTAAATTGCTATAAATTGCCATGGCGTTCCGGAACGTCTCCCGCAGCCAATGGGTTAAGGGGGAGGTAGTTGCTTTCTATTGATCCCCTTCTCCCTCATGTTTAGCCCCATTAGTTTGCAATTTTAAGATGTTCGCTCCATCAGTTTGGCGACAGATCGGAAACAGGGGGTGACTGGGGACGTGAAAGTAGCAGCAGAGAGGCGTGCGGCCAAAGGCCGGTTCTGTCTAAAATTACAGTCTCGCTATCGCTCGCCTGGAAAATATGGACACCGAAATGGCACGAAAAGCCATAATATTGACAACGAAATGGTGCGGAAGGTCTCAAAATCGCCAAACTAAAACGTAAAGAACGTCTTAAAATCTCAAAACTAATATGCTAAACATGAGGGATAAGGGGGTCCAGAAAAAGCGACTACCTCCCCCTTAAGAACACTGGCTACAAACTGTTTTGCCTGTGTTTCCTCTTTTTTACATATAGATAATTACGTCTACCCCTTCTGTACCGGCGACGTCTTTTTCATTTTATCCTTGCTATATTTAGACGCTTTTTGGTAGTTTATGAAGTATCTATGGTAGTAAAAAGGGTTAAGGGAGCTAGTTCGAAGCCTATTAATTGCTGGAGGCCCTTTTGAAACAGAATAAAATCGTCTAATAGTAGCCAGATTAAAGTTAAAAGTACGTCACCGGTACAGTATGGCTTAAACCAACAGAGGTAAAACAAATAAAACAAGTAAAGAGAGTAAAAAAAGACCTAGGCCGCCCTGGACTGCGGCCTCTATGACATATTATAACAAATGGTAAATATGGAGCACTTTTATTATTATTGTTCTGTGAGGGCACTAGAGAGAGAGAGAGAGAGAGTATAAGTGAAATAACCCCATAAGGAACAAGGTAAACAAAAGGTCTTCTCCTTATTGTTCTATAGGGCGCTATAGGACAACAGGTCAGGAGAGGTTTGGGGGGGATGACAGACAGGGAGAGTGTGTGATGTGGGTGAATGAGAGTGTGTGTATGTGTGTGTGTATGTGAGTGTTTGTTTAAGACACAGACAGACACAGGGTAAATATATGGCCTTGTTATTATTGTTTTATGGGACGCTAGAGAGAGAGAGAGAGATTGTATGTATAAAGTCTTGCAATAATTGTTCTTAGGGGCGATGTTTTTCAGGGTTACAGAGAGAGAGAGAGAGAGCGAGAGAGAGAATGTGGGTAAGGGAGGAAAAATGTGTGAAAAAGAGGGTATATGTGTGTGAGTGAGTGTGTATGAGAGAGAGAGCGAGAGAGGGTAAATATGTGTGTGTGTGTGTGTGTGTGTGAGAGAGACATGAGTCCTCAAATAATCTATATCCTGGTCTATAGGCAAGAAGTCACAGCTCAAAAGAGACACAAACTGCACAAACCTTGCTGTCCCATTAGATTGTTAGAGCAAAGGAGTAGGAAATATAATAAATAAGTTGTATTGATCCTAATGGGGCTGTTTGTGCTGATCTAATCAATGTAATGGACGAGAAAGAATTGTAGAGAAAATATAGCCAATACTAAGAATATTTGAAGGGGACATGGGCTGTGTTTCTGGTCACCCTTCTCCCTCATGCTTACCCCCAAGAGTTTTCAGATTTGATGACGTTCGGCCCATTAGTTTGGGGATTTTAACATCTTTCGCCCCATTTCTTTGTCAATGTTAAGACCTTTCGTGCCCTGTAGGTGTCGATATTTTTTTTCCTGGCGAGCGATAGCGAGCCTGTAATTGTGGAGGAACCGGCCTTAGGCCGTGACATTTTTCTACCGAAAAATGTACAAATTAATCTCGAATGGCAATGTTATGGAGTTTGATGGAGGTCTAGGGAGGAAACTAAGAAAATAAATGAACATAATATAAATAAATAACCACTGTCCCCTTAACCCTTACCAGTCCATGCCCGAGTTCCAGCGCTAAGGAGGAGTGCCACCCACACCCTCACCACTACCACCATTATCACCATCCTCATAGGCTGCGGAGACACTGCGGGGAAAAATATAATTATATTAGATCATTTTTAAGGTTATATAATATATACTGTATATACAATATATATATATATATATATATATATATATATTTATAGTGAGTGAGTGAGTGAGTGAGTGAGTGAGTGAGTGAGTGAGTGTAAATATTGAACAGAGGCAGACTGACAGGGTAAAAACAAAATCCAATAAACTCAAACAAATGGACAGCCGAACAAACATGTAAACAAACAATAAACAGGCAGACAAACAAACAAGTACAGGCACTAGTAAAAGTTACTGAAGGGGGGATGGTTCACTTTTGGGGGATTTTTGCATGTATTCATTATTTTTCTAGTTTCCTCCCTAGACCTCCATCAAATTTAAAAAACATCCATTAGATCCCCCTTCTAGATAATTTTGTACATTTTTCGGTAGAAAAATTTCGCGGCCGAAGGCCGCTTCTTCCAACATTACAGGCTCACTATTGTTCGCCAGGGGAAAAATCGACACCTAAATAGCACGAAAGGTGGCGAAAGGTCTTAAGATAGACTAACTAATGGGGCAAACATCTTAACATCTGAAAACTAATGGGGCTAAACATTAGGAAGAAAGTGACCCAGAAAACCGGCCCATCCCCCCTTAACAGAATTTACAGCTAAAATACAGTCTTAGTACATAATTATAAACATTCATAGAACCCATATATATCATTCATAGAACCCATATATATCATTCATAGAACCCATATATATCATTCATAGAACCCATATATATCATTCATAGAACCCATATATATCATTCATAGAACCCATATATATCATTCATAGAACCCATATATATCATTCATAGAACCCATATATATCATTCATAGAATCCATATATATCATTCATAGAACCCACATATGTCATTCATAGAACCCATATATATCATTCATAGAACCCATATATATCATTCATAGAATCCATATATATCATTCATAGAATCCATATATATCATTCATAGAACCCATATATATCATTCATAGAACCCATATATATCATTCATAGAATCCATATATCATTCATAGAATCCATATATATCATTCATAGAATCCATATATATCATTCATAGAACCCATATATATCATTCATAGAATCCATATATATCATTCATAGAATCCATATATATCATTCATAGAATCCATATATATCATTCATAGAACCCATATATATCATTCATAGAACCCATATATATCATTCATAGAACCCATATATATCATTCATAGAACCCATATATATCATTCATAGAACCCATATATATCATTCATAGAATCCATATATATCATTCATAGAACCCATATATATCATTCATAGAACCCATATATATCATTCATAGAACCCATATATATCATTCATAGAATCCATATATATCATTCATAGAACCCATATATATCATTCATAGAATCCATATATATCATTCATAGAACCCATATATATCATTCATAGAACCCATATATATCATTCATAGAATCCATATATATCATTCATAGAACCCATATATATCATTCATAGAATCCATATATATCATTCATAGAATCCATATATATCATTCATAGAATCCATATATATCATTCATAGAACCCATATATATCATTCATAGAACCCATATATATCATTCATAGAACCCATATATATCATTCATAGAATCCATATATATCATTCATAGAACCCATATATATCATTCATAGAACCCATATATATCATTCATAGAACCCATATATATCATTCATAGAATCCATATATATCATTCATAGAACCCATATATATCATTCATAGAACCCATATATATCATTCATAGAACCCATATATATCATTCATAGAACCCATATATATCATTCATAGAATCCATATATATTCATAGAACCCATATATATCATTCATAGAACCCATATATATCATTCATAGAATCCATATATCATTCATAGAACCCATATATATCATTCATAGAATCCATATATATCATTCATAGAACCCATATATATCATTCATAGAATCCATATATATCATTCATAGAATCCATATACTGTATATCATTCATAGAATCCATATATATCATTCATAGAACCCATATATATCATTCATAGAACCCATATATATCATTCATAGAATCCATATATATCATTCATAGAATCCATATATATCATTCATAGAATCCATATATATCATTCATAGAATCCATATATATCATTCATAGAATCCATATATCATTCATAGAATCCATTTATATCATTCATAGAACCCATATATATCATTCATAGAACCCATATATATCATTCATAGAATCCATATATATCATTCATAGAATCCATATATATCATTCATAGAATCCATTTATATCATTCATAGAACCCATATATATCATTCATAGAATCCATATATATCATTCATAGAATCCATATATATCATTCATAGAACCCATATATATCATTCATAGAACCCATATATATCATTCATAGAACCCATATACAGTATATCATTCATAGAATCCATATATATCATTCATAGAATCCATATATATCATTCATAGAACCCATATATATCATTCATAGAATCCATATATATCATTCATAGAACCCATATATATCATTCATAGAACCCATATATATCATTCATAGAACCCATATATATCATTCATAGAACCCATATATATCATTCATAGAACCCATATATATCATTCATAGAATCCATATATATCATTCATAGAACCCATATATATCATTCATAGAACCCATATATATCATTCATAGAACCCATATATATCATTCATAGAACCCATATATATCATTCATAGAATCCATATATCATTCATAGAACCCATATATATCATTCATAGAACCCATATATATCATTCATAGAATCCATATATATCATTCATAGAAACCCATATATATCATTCATAGAACCCATATATATCATTCATAGATCCATATATATCATTCATAGAACCCATATATATCATTCATAGAACCCATATATATCATTCATAGAATCCATATATATCATTCATAGAACCCATATATATCATCATAGAACCCATATATATCATTCATAGAACCCATATATATCATTCATAGAACCCATATATATCATTCATAGAACCCATATATATCATTCATAGAACCCATATATATCATTCATAGAACCCATATATATCATTCATAGAACCCATATATATCATTCATAGAACCCATATATCATTTATAGAACCCATATATCATTCATAGAACCCATATATATCATTCATAGAACCCATATATATCATTCATAGAACCCATATATATCATTCATAGAACCCATATATATCATTTATAGAACCCATATTTATCATTCATAGAACCCATATATATCATTCATAGAACCCATATATATCATTCATAGAACCCATATATATCATTCATAGAACCCATATATATCATTCATAGAATCCATATATATCATTCATAGAACCCATATATATCATTCATAGAACCCATATATATCATTCATAGAATCCATATATATCATTCATAGAACCCATTTATATCATTCATAGAATCCATATATATCATTCATAGAACCCATATATATCATTCATAGAATCCATATATATCATTCATAGAATCCATATATATCATTCATAGAATCCATATATATCATTCATAGAACCCATATATATCATTCATAGAACCCATATATATCATTCATAGAACCCATATATATCATTCATAGAATCCATATATATCATTCATAGAACCCATATATATCATTCATAGAATCCATATATATCATTCATAGAATCCATATATATCATTCATAGAATCCATATATATCATTCATAGAACCCATATATATCATTCATAGAACCCATATATATCATTCATAGAACCCATATATATCATTCATAGAACCCATATATATCATTCATAGAACCCATATATATCATTCATAGAATCCATATATATCATTCATAGAACCCATATATATCATTCATAGAACCATATATATCATTCATAGAACCCATCATTCATAGAACCCATATATTCATTAATAGAATCCATTCATAGAACCCATATATATCATTCATAGAACCCATATATATCATTCATAGAATCCATAT
Organism: Paralithodes platypus; assembly: GCA_032716605.1. NCBI lineage: Eukaryota > Metazoa > Arthropoda > Malacostraca > Decapoda > Lithodidae > Paralithodes > Paralithodes platypus. The sequence continues at coordinate 25,176,844 of CM064545.1, forward strand.
CATATAGAACCCCATATATCATAGAATCCCAATATATCATTCATAGAACCCATATATATCATTCATAGAACCCATATATATCATTCATAGAATCCATATATATCATTCATAGAACCCATATATATCATTCATAGAATCCATATATATCATTCATAGAATCCATATATATCATTCATAGAATCCATATATATCATTCATAGAACCCATATATATCATTCATAGAAACCCATATATATCATTCATAGAACCCATATATATCATTCATAGAATCCATATATATCATTCATAGAACCCATATATATCATTCATAGAACCCATATATCATTCATAGAACCCATATATATCATTCATAGAATCCATATATATCATTCATAGAACCCATATATATCATTCATAGAACCCATATATCATTCATAGAACCCATATATATCATTCATAGAACCCATATATATCATTCATAGAATCCCATATATATCATTCATAGAACCCATATATATCATTCATAGAACCCATATATTCATTCATAGAATCCATATATATCATTCATAGAACCCATATATATCATTCATAGAACCCATATATATCATTCATAGAATCATATATATCATTCATAGAACCCATATATATCATTCATAGAACCCATATATATCATTCATAGAACCCATATATATCATTCATAGAACCCATATATATCATTCATAGAACCCATATATATCATTCATAGAACCATATATATCATTCATAGAACCCATATATATCATTCATAGAACCCATATATATCATTCATAGAACCCATATATATCATTCATAGAATCCATATATATCATTCATAGAACCCATATATATCATTCATAGAACCCATATATATCATTCATAGAACCCATATATATCATTCATAGAACCCATATATATCATTCATAGAACCCATATATATCATTCATAGAACCCATATATATCATTCATAGAACCCATATATATCATTCATAGAACCCATATATCATTCATAGAACCCATATATATCATTTATAGAACCCATATATATCATTCATAGAACCCATATATATCATTCATAGAACCCATATATATCATTCATAGAACCCATATATATCATTCATAGAACCCATATATATCATTTATAGAACCCATATATATCATTCATAGAACCCATATATCATTCATAGAACCCATATATATCATTCATAGAACCCATATATATCATTCATAGAACCCATATATATCATTCATAGAATCCATATATATCATTTATAGAACCCATATATATCATTCATAGAACCCATATATATCATTCATAGAACCCATATATATCATTCATAGAATCCATATATATCATTCATAGAACCCATTTATATCATTCATAGAATCCATATATATCATTCATAGAACCCATATATATCATTCATAGAATCCATATATATCATTCATAGAATCCATATATATCATTCATAGAATCCATATATATCATTCATAGAACCCATATATATCATTCATAGAACCCATATATATCATTCATAGAACCCATATATATCATTCATAGAACCCATATATATCATTTATAGAACCCATATATATCATTCATAGAACCCATATATATCATTCATAGAACCCATATATATCATTCATAGAACCCATATATATCATTCATAGAACCCATATATATCATTTATAGAACCCATATATATCATTCATAGAACCCATATATATCATTCATAGAACCCATATATATCATTCATAGAACCCATATATATCATTCATAGAACCCATATATATCATTCATAGAATCCATATATATCATTTATAGAACCCATATATATCATTCATAGAACCCATATATATCATTCATAGAACCCATATATATCATTCATAGAATCCATATATATCATTCATAGAACCCATATATATCATTCATAGAACCCATATATATCATTCATAGAATCCATATATATCATTCATAGAATCCATATATATCATTCATAGAATCCATATATATCATTCATAGAACCCATATATATCATTCATAGAATCCATATATATCATTCATAGAACCCATATATATCATTCATAGAATCCATATATATCATTCATAGAACCCATATATATCATTCATAGAACCCATATATATCATTCATAGAACCCATATATATCATTCATAGAACCCATATATATCATTCATAGAACCCATATATATATCATTCATAGAACCCATATATATCATTCATAGAACCCATATATATCATTCATAGAACCCATATATATCATTCATAGAACCCATATCATTTATCCATCAGAAACGTACATTATTATTGCATTTCTGTTTAATATCGATGTTCACGGCTCCAACTTCCTTACAGCCTGAAACTCGCAAGTGGTCAATCTACTTACCAATAAACTTAGTTAACCCCTTCAGTACCCGCGACGTGTGGTGTAGTTTATTCCAGGGATATTTAGACGATTTTATGCAGTTTGAGAAGGTAGTTACGGGGAGACTGGCCGTTTGTTTGGTCTAATAATACATTTATTCATATATTTGTTTAGTTTCCTCCCTAGACCTCCATCAAGCTTAGAAAAACACACGCTAGACCCCCCTTCAAGATAAATTTGTACAATTTTTCGGTAGAAAAATGTCCAGGCCGAAGGCCGATTCCTCTTAAAATTGCAGGCTCGCTCTCGCTCGCCAGGAAAAAATCGACACATAAATGGCACGAAAGGTCTTAAAATTAACAACGAAATGGGGCAAAAGGTATTAAAATCGCCATACTAATGGACCGAACGTCTTATAATCTAAAAACAAAAATGGGGCTTTGAAGTTTGAAGCCTATCATTGGCCAAGCTGAATAAAATCGTCTATATAATGGTCGCCAGAAATATGATGGAAAGGACGTCCCTGGTACTGAAGGGGTTAAGGGGAGAAAGACCGTTTTTCTGGACCCCCTTCTCCCTAATGTTTAGCCCCACTAGTTTTGAGATTATAAGACGTTGGTTCCATTTATTTGGGGATTTTAACACCTTTCGCCCCATTTTGTTGTCAATTTTGAGACCTTTCGTGCCATTTAGGTGTCGATTATTTCCTGGCGAGCGATAGCAAGCCTGCAATTTTAAGAGGAATCGGCCTTCGGCCAGGACATTTTTCTACCGAAAAATTTACAAATTTATCTTGAAGGGGGGTCTAGGGGGTGTTTTTCTAAGCTTGATGGAGGTCTAGGGAGGAAACTAAATAAATATATGAATAAATGAATTAATAGACCAAACAAACGGCCAGTCTCCCCTTAAGGGGGTATGGGCGTATTTATTGGTTTATTGTTTATCTTTATATTATTGTATAGTTTCCTCCCTAGACCTCCATCAACCGGTAAAAACACCCCCTAGTGTGTTATAAATGTGTACATTTTTCTGTAGAAATATTTCCCGGCCGAAGGTAGGTTACTCTTAAAATTACAGGCTCGCTTACGCTCGCCAGGAAAAAATCGACACCTAAATGGCACGAAAGGTCTTAATATTGACAAAGAAAGGGGGCGTCAAGTCTTAAAATCGCCAAACTAATGGGCCGAACGTCTTAAAATCTAAAAAACAATAGGGCTAAACACGAGGTAGAAGGGGGCCACAAAAACTAGCCCATCACTAATGAATACATGTCGTACTCCAAGGCTTCGAACCTGAGTATATACCTACAAATAAACCAAATGTATGAAATCAGTGAAACTAATGAATACATGTCGTACTCCAAGGCTTCGAACCTGAGTATATACCTACAAATAAACCAAATGTATGAAATCAGTGAAACTAATGAATACATGTCGTACTCCAAGGCTTCGAACCTGAGTATATACCTACAAATAAACCAAATGTATGAAATCAGTGAAACTAATGAATACATGTCGTACTCCAAGGCTTCGAACCTACAGTATAGGATACTCACACCGAAATTTCACACACTAACCATTGCGCTATCAATACCATCATATACCATTATCGCTTTGATCTGGGTAACCCCTTCTTCACACAGCCTTCTAGAAGGAGCATTATTACCAACTACAGTATTGTGGCCATTTTGTAACCCATTTCTGTACCGGCGACGTCTTTTGGGATTTTGATGCTACTTATATTTAGACGATTTTGTGCAGTTTAAGGGGAGATCTCCACTTGAGGGATTTTTTTCTGGACCCCTTTCTCCCTCATATTTAGCCCCATTGTTTTTTATATTATAAAACATTTGCCCCATTAGTTTAGCGATTTTAAGAACTTTCACCCCATATTAAGACCTTTCGTGCAATTCAGGTGTCGATTTTATCCTGGCGAGCGATAGCGAG
>CM064545.1:25186168-25288668 GCA_032716605.1 Paralithodes platypus
TTTTGTTCGATATCCCTCCATACCTTCACCTGACTTGACTGACATACCTGACATACTCCCAGCACAGCGCTCACCCAACTCCCGTGGTTGTGGTGTAGTCGACGTGTGTGTGTGTGTGTGTGTGTGTGTGTGAGAGTGAGGGAGTCTTGGGTGTAGCCTACAGGGTTATGCGCAGATGTCATGGCACTCACACACACACACACACATACAGTACATACAGCTACACGCACACACATGCATTCACATATCGTAAATATTGTTTCCCACACACACACATGCATGCACATATCGTAAATATTGTTACACACACACACACACACACACACACACACACACACACACACACACACACACACACACACACACACACATACACACACATGATTATTTGGAACAAATTGCGAAGGGATATAGTGAGTGCCATTATATGTCAGTCGAGCATGAAGTTAATTAATATCATAAATACTGTATGTACAAAGAGAAGGGTCACTGCCACCTGAACACCATATCCTTTCAAACACAAATAGGGACACACACGCACACACACACACACACATATACCTCTATGTTTTCCCGTATCCCTTAGCTGCTTGCAATTGAAAATTATTGGGGGCACTGCAGTGGTCTGTATGTGAATGAATGTGTATGTGTGTGTATCGTGCTGTTTGGGAGTTTGGGAGAGCTGATATGCCAAGTATTAAAAGCACATCGATCACCACCACACCAGTCTCCAGTAGCCTAAACAAAGGCACAACAACCACCACGTACAGCAGAGCCCTGGCCGGCAAGCCTTTCTCGCTCGGAACGGCCCCCACGCTGCCAACCTCAACCCCGAGATGGCTATCATCAGCCTGCCAGCTAGACACAGAGTCCAACCGAGCCCTTCTCGCCCTCAACATCTTCAACTGAAGGATCGCAGCAGAAAACACATACCACAGCCAACCAGAAGTAGGTATAAAAAATTCCCTACTTTTTGGTCAGCTAGGTAGGCTCGATGCTACCCCAATAAGTGAGGCTTTTTGCTCACCAACTATAGGCCCCAGGCTAGTACGTCCACCAGTGAGGCTCGATGGTCACCAACAAGGTCCGAGACTAGGTAGCGCCAACGAACTTGACAATAATCTCGATCCCTAACCTCTCTGTAACTCTTAAAGGGCCTAGAGCAAATTGCCTGAAAATATCCACACCTATTTCCTGGTGGAGTCTTCCCAAATGATGGAAACGTCAGCCTGATTGCTTTCATTAATTTCGAGTTATAAGAAGTTAAGGGGTCAAGATTATTGTCAAGTTTGCTGGCACTACCTTATAGTACGCCCACAAATGAGGCTCGATGCTCGCAAACAAAGTCCGAGACTAGTATGTTCACCAGTGAGGCTCGAGGCTCGTCAATTAGGACTGAGGCTAGCACCAAGACACATCACCTCTACGACAATTTAAGGATGTGGTTCAAGACCGTCCATCAACAAGAGACTATAGCCTCTACAATAATTAAAGGATTTGATTCGAAACCATCCGAAGGGCAATTTCCCTATTGTGATTCCTTATATAAGTCCCCCTCTAAGACTGTTATTAGTAAATCATTGAGTCCTCCCCCTACACCCGGAAAATCACTTTATCGAAATTAATGTAGATCCGTCTCTATATTCAAATCCCTACTTGTGCAAATGTTTTATTCCTTTAGAAAAACACACACGTACAAGACTCTATTAATAATTCTCACTGTTATAGTTGGACATTCTGGCGTCAACATAACGGAAGATATTTAATAGTTGGATATAACTTAGCCACCCCAGCACCCGACGTGATTCATTTATTTAAGCGATTTCATTAAGTTAAGAAGATGAGTCGGGCATAGAAGAAAAACGTATATCCAGTATAGACGCATGGGCAAACTAAGCTAAATTGTGTATTAATTAGTCTATAAAAAGCAGACTCCAAAGTTCGTAAAACCATTTCCATGATATGTAATTGTGTCATTTGATAGTAATAATATTGTTCTAAGTAATATAAATGCTTGCTAGAGTCTAAAAACTCACATATTGATTTATATGTGTAACATCTCGATTTGAGAGATATCATTTGTGTGTAAATAAACTGTTGACTAGTACTACTTGTATAACTCCCCATGTGTTGGTATTCTATGTATGTATTGAACTCCTCATTTCTCCCTGTTAGAAGAATCCACAATAATTGTTTTGTCTAGCATAATATTGGTGGCTAGCGCTGGTTCTAAACACGGAGAAACACAGTGCTAATATATTTATACGAGCAAAGACATCGAGCAAAGACAGTGAAGATGGCACAACGTTCACACATTTCCATTCCGAAATACAACCCAGAACTTTGACATCACCACATACATGGAAATGGTCAAGTTGGTACTTGATTTGGTAAACCAAGAACCCAATGAAAAAATCACAATAGTGCTCACTCACTTGGGATAGCCGTGTTATTAGTAATGGGCAGAATTCAACCTGGCCAAACCTGGCCCAAATTTAATCAAATCGTCATAGAGTCAGTGCAACTGTCTCTCGGTAGAGTGGTTGTAAAGTCAGTAAAAATAGGTTAGCCTAAATTGAACAATATGCATAAATACACTTAGAATACCAGGCTAAGTGGGGTACCTTTATTAGTCTCGTGGTAACGTGTCTGCCTCGTAACCCAAGGGTCCCGCATTTTCGGGAGGCTATTCCAGCATCTAACAAAGTTTAGGTGTGTTGGTAAAATTGTCAAGATAGTTGAAAGTAAGATCGGGCATGGTGTAAAAAACAAAATCCTACATGGTACCTATGACCCAATTGCAAGTATGATGGCGACTTTGATGTCAGACTCGCAGTGTTACGGAAAAACATTACGTCCGCGTTCCCTCAGGCAATTCAAGAAGAATGCAACAATCATCTGTTCAAGGGAACTACTCCGAATCCTTCCGGATAATATCCAAGAAAATGTCTCCATCCACAACCCAGTAGGGATAAATAAAGACTAGACAAACATAAGACTATTAGTAACGTCAAATGTAAAGCAACATTGCATCAATGCCGTCGGAGAATCCCAACACGACCTCGACCTGAACAAGACAAACTGCCCCAGAAAATATTAACATCACAATCAATTAGGTGGACCAGGCGGGAAGATGAAGCAACTCCCAGGAACTACTCCAGGCAAAGTAGTCTTACCTCCTCCATGTCAAACTTACTCTTGTTGGATCCCTGGGAGTGGCGAGTGTGCAACGGCCTGTGTTCACTGCATGAGATGTGGGAACAATAGAGACAAAGATGACCAACCCGACAACCCGTAAGATCACTCCCTATCAGGTTCCTATCAAACCCTACTGGTACCCGCTTGCAAAGGCACCCCGTGTTTCAGTTATAACCTTAAGAGTATTTGAATAGAGGATGTAAAAGATAATTTGTGTAGTGTTTTCCTGAATGGGGATAAATTTAACACAATAAAATAGGGACTCGAAAATAGAGACGTACGGCATTACTTTAACTTTGTACAAGTGATTTCCCGGGTATAGATAGTGGACTCAACGATTTATTCTTTACAGTATTAGGTGGGGACTTATGTCTTCACACACTAGTAGGGGATTGCACTATGGATGGTCTCATACCACATCCTTTATGTAAATCGAGGTGTTTTTCTTGTTGGACGGTCTCATTCCATATCCTTTAATTAGTGTACATTGAGGTGATTCTCTTCTTGCTAATCTAAAACTTAGCTGGTGAGCATCTGGCCTCACAGATAGTGCTATAGTCTCAAATTTAGCTAGTGAGCATCGGGCTTCACAGATAGTGCTATAGTCTCAAATTTAGCTGGTGAGCATCGGGCCTCACAGATAGTGCTATAGTCTCAAATTTAGCTGGTGAGCATCGAGCCTCACAGATAGTGCGATAGTCTCAAATTTAGCTAGTGAGCATCGGGCCTCACAGATAGTGCTATAGTCTCAAATTTAGCTGGTGAGCATCGGGCCTCACAGATAGTGCTATAGTCTCAAATTTAGCTGGTGAGCATCGGGCCTCACAGATAGTGCTATAGTCTCAAATTTAGCTGGTGAGCATCGGGCCTCACAGATAGTGCTATAGTCTCAAATTTAGCTGGTGAGCATCGGGCCTCACAGATAGTGCTATAGTCTCAAATTTAGCTAGTGAGCATCGGGCCTCACAGATAGTGCTATAGTCTCAAATTTAGCTGGTGAGCATCGGGCCTCACAGATAGTGCAATAGTCTCAAATTTAGCTGGTGAGCATCGGGCCTCACAGATAGATCTATAGTCTCAAATTTAGCTGGTGAGCATCGGGCCTCACAGATAGTGCTATAGTCTCAAATTTAGCTGGTGATCACTGGGGGGGTGCTAGTCTCAAACTTAGCTGGTGAGCATCAGGCTTCACAGGTTTTTGTGACCAATCAAGAGTGATTGTTCTGGTACCTCTGTTTGATCGGCTCCGATAGTCACATATGTGTCCACTTCTACTGCATTCTTCTGGTCGGTGGTGTTGAGGGCAAGAAGGGCTCGCTCGGACTCTATTTCTACCTGCAGGTGTGCTGGTGGAAGCCATTTTGTGTTGGAGGTTGGTGGCGAAGAGGCCGTTCTGGTCGAGAAGGGCGCTCTGTGGCTTGTAGTATTTATTTCCTGTATTGCTCTTTCTATTCACATATGCATAGCCTACGTGAGTTGCAGTTGGGATGTGTGTACATGCTTAGATTGATATGCAGGATTCGAAGTTGCATAATAAATCGTAGGCAGTGTCCACCATTCTTTAACTGCCTTCGTGGTGTAATGCATAAGGTGTTGATATTCGGTGTGAGCGTCCTGGGTTCGAATCCACGGACTGCCACATGTGTTTGTAATATTTCATTAATCGATTTTAGGAGTAGACCTTCCCTAGTGGTTAAGGCCCCATTAATTGCTCTTTCCATTCACATATGCATAGCCTACGTGAGTTGCAGTTGGGATGTGTGTACATGCTTAGATTGATATGCAGGATTCGAAGTTGCATAATAAATCGTAGGCAGTGTCCACCATTCTTTAACTGCCTTTTTGGTGTAATGCATAAGGTGTTGATATTCGGTGTGAGCGTCCTGGGTTCGAATCCACGGACTGCCACATGTGTTTGTAATATTTCATTAATCGATTTTAGGAGTAGAGTTGGTTGTTGGATAGAACATAATAACAGTAGGCCTATGAGGTGGTGGTAGTGGAAGCAATTTTAATTGTTTGAATTTGAACTCACTCTCTCTCTTTGTAATGTAGGCCTATCTATCTACGTCAGTATCTACTGTATATCTATCTATCTATATATATAAATATATATATATATATATATATATATATATATATATATATATATATATATATATATATATATACAGTATATATATATATATATATATATATATATATATATATATATATATATATATATATACTGTATACTGTATAATTATATATAAATAAGTGCGAACACTTTTTTTTTTTGCATGGAAATTAGAATAACCCAAATATGTATTGAGCAAGCACTCTCTGTAGACGCTGATGACGTCACGACACTGAGGCGGTGCTGAAAATGGAGGACAAGAGGGAGCGTTGCTGACCCGGTAAAACAAAGGTAGGGCCCCTTTTAAGTATTTTTAGTATGTAACAGTCATAGCACCTTATTGGGCGTGGTTCTGAGGTAGTATGGTGGGCGTATTAATGAGGCAGGAGGCGTGGTTGTCATAGGATCAGTGGTTGTATTGAGGTCCGTTGTCCGCGCCAGTGACCTCCCTACCCTCCTCACCTTCCGTGTATGTTTAATAGCACGGCCCCTGGGGAAGATGATTGTGGTTTATGCTGTATCTACGTGTGCACCATCAATTAGTTACTCTGTATGTTGGATTATGTGTCATTTGAAAGATGCTACAGTGAACATGTAAGCGTGTTATAAAGGGTAACCTATTCTAACAGTAGTTGGCGTCTGCTGAGTGGCGCAGGTCTAACGCAGGGCAACGCATTAAAATATGAATGTCGTTCTTTTTTCCAAACTTTGTAGTCTTTGTATGAGGTTCAGAATTTCAGCGGCGTGCGCCGTAGGCGTGACCACTAGGTAGTCCGGGGCCATGCTCTCTCTCTCTCCCCCCCCCCCCCACGGATTTTATTTTTCCTTTTTTTTTTTTAATTTAAGGTATCAAAGAGAGCATTTCCTACTTTATTTTTGGTAGTGGAGAGGGTCTAAAATGTTCTGAATAGGGCTTGGGCCTAGGCTATATCTATATTTTAAGGCTTTCTACGCAAATTGGAAAATGTAACATCATTAACCCTCCAGCCCCGGCTATGTATTCCATATATATTCCCAAAAACCCGGGGGTTTTGGGATGGATGTAGAGTTCGGGCGTACAGTCGTCATTGTTTACATAGGGCGATCGCCGCGCTCGCTCTTACGTTCCCGTCTAGGCCTATTTCGACGCTATATTTTCTGCTATTTGCCCCCTGTCATTACTACATGAATACTAGGTTAGGTTAGGTTAAAATAGACGAGAACATGATGGGAAAGGTCCGACGCCAATACGCGTAGCCTAATGTAAACAAAGATGGCGGTACGCCCGGTCACTACATCCTACCCACCGTTTTGGCCGAAAAACGTCTACGCCTAGGCTACCGTATCTTTGTTATTTTGACTTCTTCCGCATTCCCACGCATCCCCAAGCGTAGATGTGTTTCGTACCTGTAGAATGGCATTAAATAGAGCTCTCTAAGTCAACTGGTTCAGTTGTGTTGACGATTTCCGTGGAGATCACTTTGTGGCAAAATCAGCCACTTTACACTACTTTTCGCTACTTAACAATAACATACTGTACAGGCACACACGAACAAGCGACGCAATCCTTCTTGTGGTCGGAGATGCGTGGCGTCGGTCCAGCCGGCTGTTGTTTACATGCATCGGACGGACGCCTCGTACACCAAGCTTACAGGCTTTCAAGCTGCCGGAGCCTCAGCACCCTTCCGGGTTGCGCAGTTTTTTTTTTTATGGATGCCTCAGAGCCCTTCCGGGTCTGAGGGGTTAAAGACGTCTTTAGCCGCACTATTAGAAACAATGGCAAGAATGTTAAGAGCGGGCGTACCGCCATTATTGTTCACACTACGTGTAGTGGCGTCGGACCTTTGCCATCATGTTCCCGTCTATTTTGACTGCCTTTGGATACAATAATATGTTGAGGTGGGTTAAAGCCCCTCCTCACCCCTGCCCCCCCCCCCCCCCATGACATATTGTCATCATCATATATATTGCCAGCAGGGCTGCAAGGGGCAAATAACCGAAAAAATTGCCGTCAAAATAGACACGAACTTGAACCACGGCAATCAACAAATGTAAACATGACGGCGGCGGGGGAGGCGTCGGACGCTTGTCAAGTTCCCATCTATTTTGAATGCCATTGGATACAATAATATGTTGAGGGGGGGGGCTTTGCCCACCCTCACCCTCCCATGACATATTGTCATCATCATATAGGCCTATTTTGCCAGCAGGGGGCAAATAACAGAAAAAATAGACGCGAAGTTAACCGCGACGATTGCCCTATGTAAACATGACGACCGTACACCCGGTAACTACATCCATCCCAAAACAATTTATTAGGGAAAATAGGGACCTATACTCGCCATATTTTTCCCATTATAGTCCGCAATCTCCGCATGGAGGAAATTAGGGTACGATTTTAGTTACTGGACACCTATTTGACAGGTACCACCGAGGATTTAATACATATTTTGTTTTGGTTTCCACGCATCCAACACCAAGCTACACCTTTTTCTGGACTGGTAATAGTATTGAAAACGATATAATAACTTTAAATGTGGTTTTCGACGCGAATAAAACTGGGCGTTTGTGCTGAAAATCGGCGGCGTGGGGGAGTCCGTCGTCGCTTCGAATCGTTGCGGTTTGTTTACCCAGGACGCTCGAGGTTACGGCCAGCTGTTTTACTTGCCCCCTGCTGGCCACATAGATGACGATTATTATAATTCACGGGGGGGGGTGATGGGGGGTAGAGCCCTCCCTCAACCCTGTCCTGTATCCCACGGCCTATAACGCAAGTCTTTATACAAAAATTGACCCAACAACTGGTTATAAGCTTAGCCGTTTTAAGTCGACCGCCAAGGCTGGACCGGGAAGTCACTCCGAGCGTAAATTAAACAAAGCGATGCTACTTCCACGAATGCAACAGAGTTGTCTTTATATTTCGTCTCATATTATCATTATTAAAGTGTCTCCATTGCTTTTTTAGTGTTCTGTACACCAAAAAAGGGTGTAGCTTAGTGTTGGATGCGTGGAAACCGAAGAAAATATGTATTAAATCGTTGGCGGTACCTGTCAAATAGGTGTCCAGTAACTAAAATCGTACCGAAATTAGTTATCGACACTTGAAAAAACCCGATTAGGCCTACACCGAAATAATAAGTCCCGACCGTAAACAAAGCATTGCGTCCAATGAATCCTTCGACTTAACCTTCTTCTTCTTGTTTTGAACGATGCGGTGGGTGCGATTCACCCAATAAATGGCGTGAGCGTTACTCACAAAAACGAAATACCGGCCGGCAACCTGTTTTTGCCCCCTTACAGATCTACATAGGCCTATATAAGGATGACAATAAATAAAGGGGGGGTGTTGCCCCCTCAACCAATAGTGTATCCAATTTACCCCACAATTTCCCTTAGCTACTGTAAAAGTGTGATTCACCCTATAAATGGCACCATTTGACGCCGAATCTTCAGATTACTCACCTGGTTTACTGATTAATGAATAATGGGTGAGTTAATGCAAATCCTCCACTCAATCCATGAAAAATTAGATTATGGCATTATTCTAGCCATTATAGAGCGATATGGTAGAGATAATGGCATTATTCTAGCCATTATGGAGCGATATGGTAGAGATTGTGGCATTATTCTAGCCATTATATAGCGATATGGTAGAGATTGTGGCATTATTCTAGCCATTATAGAGCGATATGGTAGAGATTACGGCATTATTCTAGCCATTATATAGCGATATGGTAGAGATTGTGGCATTATTCTAGCCATTATAGAGCGATATGGTAGAGATTGTGGCATTATTCTAGCCATTATAGAGCGATATGGTAGAGATTGTGGCATTATTCTAGCCATTATAGAGCGATATGGTAGAGATTGTGGCATTATTCTAGCCATTATATAGCGATATGGTAGAGATTGTGGCATTATTCTAGCCATTATATAGCGATATGGTAGAGATTGTGGCATTATTCTAGCCATTATAGAGCGATATGGTAGAGATTGTGGCATTATTCTAGCCACTTCATCACACAGTGGGGTGGGTTCCTCCTTCACTTCATCACAACGTGGGGTGGGCTCCCCCAACACTTCATCACGCAGTGGGGTGGGCTCCACCACCACTTCATCACACAGTTGGGTGGGCTCCTCCACCACTTAATTCTCGCTCCACCAAGCTGCAGCATTTGCAAGAACTCTATCCCGTCTTTCTTATCAAAACGGACCATTTGAGTCGTTGTCATATTATTTGGAAAGGGCGTCGTATCCGGATACAAACTTAAATAATGGTTGACCATATCTTTACTAATAATTTCCCTCGCAACTTGATTTTATGCTTTCCTTTTGCTCTGTTTCCATTGCCTACTTGAAAGTGAGGCGGGCCCCTCCACCACTTCATCACACAGTGGGGTTTGCTTCACCACCACTTCATCACACATTGGAGTGGGTTCCACCACCACTTCATTACACAGTGGGGCGGGCTCCTCCACCACTTCATCACGCATATGGATGAGTTCCACCACCACTTCATCACACAGTGGGGCGGGCTCCTCCACCACTTCATCACACATACGGATGGGTTCCACCACCACTTCATACACACAGTAGATTGGGCTCCACCACCACTTCATCACACTGTGGGGTGGGCTCCACCACCACTTCATCACACAGTGGATTGGGCTCCACCACCACTTTATCAAACAGCGGATTGGGCTCCACCACCACTTCATCACACAGTGTGGTGGGCTCCTCCACCATTTCATCACACAGTGGGGTGGATTCCAGCACCACTTCATCACACAGTGGGGTGGGATCCACCACTACATCACACAGTGGGGTGGCCTCCACCACCACTTCATCACACAGTGGGGTGGGCTCCTCCTTCACTTCATCACACAGTGGGGTGGGCTCCTCCACCACTTGATTCTCGCTCCACCAAGCTGCAGCATTTGCAAGAACTCTATCCCGTCTTTTCCTATCAAAACGGACCATTTGAGTCGTTGTCATATTATTTGGATAAGGCGTCGTATCCGGATACAAACTTAAATAATGGTTCACCATATCTTTACTAATAATTTCCCTCGCAACTTGATTTTTTGCTTTCCTTTTGCTCTGTTTCCATTGCCTACTTGAAAGTGAGGCGGGCCCCTCCACCACTTCATCACACAGTGGGGTTTGGCCCACCACCATTTCATCACACATTGGAGTGGGTTCCACCACCACTTCATCACACAGTGGGGCGGGCTCCTCCACCACTTCATCACACAGTGGGGTGGGCTCCACCACCACTTCATCACACAGTGAGGTGGGCTCCTCCTTCACTTCATCACAACGTGGGGTGGGCTCCACCAACACTTCATCACACAGTGGGGTGGGCTCCACCACCACTTCATCACATAGTGGGGTGGGCTCCTCCACCACTTGATTCTCGCTCCACCAAGCTGCAGCATTTGCAAGAACTCTATCCCGTCTTTTCCTATTAAAACGGACCATTTGAGCCGTTGTCATAATATTTGGATAGGGCGTTGTATCCGGATGCAAACTTAAATATTGGTTGACCTTATCTTTACTAATAATTTCCCTCGCAACTTGATTTTTTACTTTCCTTTTGCTCTGTTTCCTTTGCCTAATTGAAAGTGAGGCGGGCCCCTCCACCACTTCATCACACAGTGGGGTTTGCTCCACCACCACTTCATCACACAGTGGGGTGGGCTCCACCACCACTTCATCACACAGTGGGGTGGGCTCCTCCTTAACTTCATCACACAGTGGGGTGGGCTCCACCACCACTTCATCACACAGTGGGGTGGGCTCCTCCTTCACTTCATAACACAGTGGGGTGGGCCCCACCACCACTTCATCACACAGTGGGGTGGGCTCCTCCACCACTTGATTCTCGCTCCACCAAGCTGCAGCATTTGCAAGAACTCTATCCCGTCTTTTCCTATCAAAACGGACCATTTGAGTCGTTGTCATATTATTTGGATAAGGCGTCGTATCCGGATACAAACTTAAATAATGGTTCACCATATCTTTACTAATAATTTCCCTCGCAACTTGATTTTTTGCTTTCCTTTTGCTCTGTTTCCATTGCCTACTTGAAAGTGAGGCGGGCCCCTCCACCACTTCATCACACAGTGGGGTTTGCTCCACCACCATTTCATCACACATTGGAGTGGGTTCCACCACCACTTCATCACACAGTGGGGCGGGCTCCTCCACCACTTCATCACACAGACGGATGGGCTCCACCACCACTTCATCACACAGTGGATTGGGCTCCACCACCACTTCATCACACAGTGGACTGGGCTCCACCACCACTTCATCACACAGTGGGGTGGGGTCCTCCACCACTTCATCACACATAGGGGTGGGCTCCACCACCACTTCATCACACAGCGGATTGGGCTCCACCACCACTTCATCACACAGTGGGGTGGGCTCCACCACCACTTCATCACACAGTGGGGTGGGCTCCTCCACCATTTCATCACAGAGTAGGGTGGGTTCCACTACCACTTCATCACACAGTGGGGTGGGCTCCTCCACCACTGCATCACACAGTGGGGTGGCCTCCACCACCACTTCATCACACAGTGGGGTGGGCTCCTCCTTCACTTCATCACACAGTGGTGTGGGCTCCACCACCACTTCATCACACAGTGGGGTGGGCTCCACCACCACTTCATCACACAGTGAGGTGGGCTCCTCCTTCACTTCATCACAACGTTGGGTGGGCTCCACCAACACTTCATCACACAGTGGGGTGGGCTCCACCACCACTTCATCACACAGTGGGGTGGGCTCCTCCACCACTTGATTCTCGCTCCACCAAGCTGCAGCATTTGCAAGAACTCTATCCCGTCTTTTCCTATTAAAACGGACCATTTGAGTCGTTGTCATATTATTTGGATAGGGCGTTGTATCCGGATGCAAACTTAAATATTGGTTGACCATATCTTTACTAATAATTTCCCTCGCAACTTGATTTTTTACTTTCCTTTTGCTCTGTTTCCATTGCCTAATTGAAAGTGAGGCGGGCCCCTCCACCACTTCATCACACAGTGGGGTTTGCTCCACCACCACTTCATCACACAGTGGAGTGGGTTCCATCACCACATCATCACACAGTGGGGTGGGTTCCACCACCACTTCATCACACAGTGGGGTGGGTTCCATCACCACTTCCTCACACAGTGGGGTGGGTTCCACCACCACTTCATCACACAGTGGGGCGGGCTCCACCACCACTTCATCACAGAGTGGGATGGGTTCCATCACCACTTCATCGCACAGTGGCATGGGTTCCATCACCACTTCATCACACAGTAGGGTGGGCTCCATCACCACTTCATCACACAGTCGGGTGGGCTCCACCACCATTTCATCACACAGTGGAGCGGACTCCACCACCACTTCATCACACAGTGGGGCGGGTTCCACCACCGCTTCATCACACAGTGTGGTGGGTTCCACCACCACTTCATCACACAGTGGGGAGGGTTCCTCCACCACTTCATCACACAGTGGGGCAGGTTCTTCCACCAATTCATCACACAGTGGGGTGGGCTCCACCACTTCATCACACAGTGGGGCAGGTTCCTCCACCACTTCATCACACAGTGGGGCAGGTTCCTCCACCACTTCATCACACAGTGGGGCGGGCTCCACCACTTTATCACACAGTGGGGCAGGATCCTCCACCACTTCATCACACAGTTGGGCGGGTTCCTCCACCACTTCATCACACAGTGGGGAGGGTTCCTCCACCACTTCATCACACAGTGGGGCAGGTTCTTCCACCACTTCATCACACAGTGGGGTGGGCTCCACCACTTCATCACACAGTGGGGTGGGCTCCACCACTTCATCACACAGTGGGGCGGGCTCCACCACCACTTCATCACACAGTGGGGCGGGCTCCACCACTTCATCACACAGTGGGGCGGGCTCCGACAAATCATTGTGATGGACGGTATAATATTTAATGAAAAAACGTTCAACAGGATCCATGACAATTTGTTTTATATCTACCGTATGTTTTTGGAGAGTTTTCCGACCCAATTTCCACTTCAATTGTATTTTTTCAAATCCATTTTCAAATCTCACTATTACCCCTGAATCAAATTTATAACTAGCCCCCATTTTAGGCAGAGGCTGCCAATTGCAGCTATGAAGTATAATTTTGCTTTGTGTTTTGAATGCTTTTCGACTATACCACATTGTACATTTGTTTTCAACTTTGATTTTTAGTGATTCGGGATATTTTACTAACTTTGCTGATAGTAGGGGGTAATACTCAATGGCATTAATTACTATAACCTTCATACCCTCAGACGAATGTGGTTTTTGGTCATTCGAGATCATATTTAAATTATTTATAAGTACGTTTATGGATAATTAATTAATAGTACTTATAAATAGTTTACAATTACGATTAAATAATATACTTATGATAATTTGTATACAAATGTATCGCACAAGTCTAACAAATCACAGACGAAATTCGAAACACAAGTTGATCAACGACCTCGCAGAACAACACTAATACACCCTCTTCCTAGAGCGCTCTAATTAAAGTACACTAAAATATCAACATAGACTTGTTATTATGTTGCTTCATATCGAGTCGCTATTGATCTTTATATCACATTATATATTCTGTGTTATTAAAAAAATAGGTTATTCAATATTGCAACTGTTTCAAATAAATGATAAAACGAAATTATTGAAAATATATATCTAATATTCTTGTGTTACCCATATTCCTTAAATTTTTTATGAGCACGTTCTTTAAGAAAATGATATTTATATGGGTAACTCGTATATTAAACCTAACCAGCGCATCATTGATCAGTATATTTTTACTTATTATATTTGTTTTATCGTTCATTTGTCAGTGATTTTATATTACCTAATTGTTTTGGATAACTCCTGAAGAAGGTAAATATAAAAGAGAAAGAGCGCGGCCATTCAAATTCAGTAATAGGAATTCCTCGAGTTTTAATAAAGATCCCCATAAAATGACCACCTGCGAATTTCAGTCTATAAGGAAGTTGGAGCTTCAAATATTAATATTGAGCAGAACTACTAGCGTTATACGAGTTTTTGATTGATAGAAATATTGCTACAAATGTATTTACGCTTCTAATTCTGCTAAACATTGAGGAAAAAGACTTCTACTTTCTCATAGCCTAAAACTCTTCAGTGGTCATTTGATGATTCTGTAAGTATGTCTATCTATCTATTGCCTGACGCCGTAATCCCCGAAGGGGTGGCCACGAACGAAACGCCCCCATGCACCTGTCCCCAGTCAGTCGACGCCCCTCCTCCCAACCAGCACTGCCTTCATCCAAATACTTCTTCACTCCATCCTTCCACCTCTATTTCGGTTTACCTCTCCCTCTCTGTCCTTCCACCTCCCTCTCGTACACCCTCTTAGTAATTTTCTCGCTTCCCATACGTTCCATATGGCCGAACCATCTCAAGGTATTCTTTTTCACACTTTCCAACACACCTACCTCCACACCATACCTCCCTCTTACTTCCTCATTCGTTTGTCTATCCCTCCATATAACTTCGCACGCACTTCTCAAGTAACTCATTTCCACCCCTCTCACTCTTGATCTGAGTTTCTCCACCAACGTCCATGCTTCGCTTCTGTAAATCAGTGTCGGGATTACCACACTGTCATGCAAGGACTTCTTCACTTCCATGCTGACCACCCTATTTCTTGTTACTGCTTTCACCGTTCCTACAACCCTCTTCCCCTGTTGCACCCTCTCCCGCACTTCTTCATCCATACTCCCATCTTTACTCAGCACACTGCCCAGATACTTAAATGAGCTGATAATCTTCATAGCCTGACCGTTCAACTTCACCTAACATTCTGTGGCTTCACCCCTTTCCAAGACCTACAGTAAACAAATCAATAACAATAATTGCAATGTAAAAATGAGCTTAACTCCTTCTGTACAGGTGACGTCCTTTTCATCATATTCCGAACACTATTAGACGATTTTATTCAGCTTAGGAAGGACGTCTACCAATCGAAAGACAACAAACTATCTCAATTTTCCGTTTAGCTACCTTATATCCTTCGCAAGCTGCACAAAATCCTCTAAATATAGCTTGCATAAAATTAAAAAGACGTTGCCGGTACAGAAGGGGTTAACAGAGATAACTGTGTTGCCAGGAAATTATTGATCATAGATAATAATTGACGGTAAAAGTTCCCATGTGATACCCCCTTGATACATAACTCATATTGCTGTGTGTTGGTGGTGTAATGGTTTAGATGCTTATGTTCTGGGTGTGGTGTCCCGAGTTCGAATCCCGGGAGGACCATATGCTTTCATTAGTTTATTCAAGTACATTGGGGTTTGTAATGGATGAGTATTGTTAAGAACGGGGTGTATCTTAATTAAAGCTGTTAACAACCTTGCTTTAATCTTCACTTACACGAGCCACATTGACATTTGAATGGTCTTTCAAAATGCATGTGTGAAAAAATTGCCTGTAATCTATCACATGTACAGTCGGATGCCATAGTCTCTAGCCCACTCATAAATATTCGTGGACTTCACCTATTTTTTATTATGGAAGCATAGTTCTGGAAACTATTTTTTTTTTCTATGTGATTGAGGGAGGCAAAAGGCAGAACTGCCTATAGGTGTGAGAGGAACCTCCCCACACATGTGAAAAATACTCAATACAAGGACGCACTATGCCCCTGTACAGAGCAAGAAGCTGTGCAGGGGAAAAGAACCCCCTAAGGCGGTTGAGCAAACCCAGCTTCTGGGAGGCTGCCTTTGCAAGACTGGTATATATATATATATATATATATATATATATATATATATATATATATATATATATATATATATATACAGTATATATATATATATATATATATATATATATATATATATATATACTGTATATATATTTGTGTTTATCTAATTTCTGTCAATCTCTCTGAAGATGGGTAATACATAGCCCAAAACGTTAGAGAATAAAGAATCATAGCATCTCACTGTGTTTTTCTCCCACCCAATCCATAGATAGATAGATAGATAGATAGATATTATCTCTCTCAGTGTATAGGTATTATCTTGGTATTGCCATTGTTTCTATTTAATTCAAATTAGATTGCCAAACTATTACCGTTGTTATAAATGCAAATTTAATTAGTCGACTTAAATCTATAATTTCACTTTTAACGACAATGTATGTTTTATGCAAGGATGAAGGTAATGGTAAATAATATAGCTAATTAACTTGAACAAGTTTATTTATAACAGTTAATCTATAGTGCATAAGTAATATGACACCTGGAGTACTCTGTATTAAATATTAGTTATTAACTTAACCTTTGTTTGTATTCGAAAACTCCTTGCTATACAATATTATGATTAATATTAGATAATGTAATTCAGCTTAGGAAGGATCTCTAGGAATCAAAGTGGTATAGGCTACACGCTCAGAATTAACTGTCTAACTCCAGTAAGTTGTTTGTGAATTAAGGAGGGTGGCCTGCTTTTTTCACTTCTTTCCTCTCTTTCTCTGGCTTGTATCCATTTGGCCCCATTCAGCCTACTGTTTTAAGACGTTTATCCCCATCCAGGTGTCGAGCGATAGCGAGATATCCGGCTTTGCCGAAGACATTTTTTCTATCGAAAATTTACAAATTTAGCCTGCTGTAACAAAAATAAATAAATTATATATGCTGGCTCGCTCGCCACGAAAAAATCGACACCTGGATTGGGATAAATGTCTTAACACAGTAGGCCGAATGGGGCTGAATGGATACAATCAGAGATAGAAGAGAGAGAGAGAGAAAAAAAACGAGGTGGGTCCCCTTAATAAGTCCTCTCTTACCCACTTGAGGAATTATAACGCGTTTTTGACAGTTTATTCTGGCTATCAGTAGACGATATTATGTAGCTTAGGAGGGATCTGTGGGAAAACTCTGAATTAACCCTCTGTCTTCCATGAACTCTTCCTAATCTAAATAAAATCGTCTAACAATAGCTAGAATAATCTGTCAAAACGCGTCATTATCTTGGAGGGATTAAGGGGGGGTGACCTGCTTTTTCTCTCTCCTTTTCTCATGCTTGTATCTATTCGGCCCCATTCAGCCGATTGTTTTAAGATGTTTATCTCCATCCAGCGATCGCGAGCCAGCATTGTATGAAAAAATCCGGCTTCGCCGGAGAAATTTTTCTATAAAACAAATACAAATTTACTCTGCTGTCTAAAACATTATTAAAAATATACTGGCTTGCTGCCGCTCGCCTGATGGGGATAACTGTCTTACAACAGTAGGCTGAATGGGGCCGAATGAATACAAGCCAGAGACAGAGGGAGAGAGACAGAAAAATAACGAGGTGGGCTCCTTTAATAGTCAAAATAAACAGTTAACAGGCATAATAATCCTGCAGGGGTTAACATCCCTTCACTGTCTTAATTATTGTTAAGGGAAGATGGGTCGTTTGTCTGGCCCCCCTTCTTCCTCATGTATAACCCCATTAGATTGCAGATTTTAAGATATTTGGCCCATTAGTTTGGCGATTTTAAGACCTTTCGCTACATTTGTTTGTCAATATTAAGAGTTTTCGGGTTATTTAGGTGTCGATTTTTTTCTGGCAAGCGATAGCGAGCCTGTGATTTAAGAGGAACCGGCCTTCGGCCGGGAAATTTTTCTATCGAAAAATGTACAAATAATTCTTGAGGGAGGCTCCGTCTTGGGGGGTGATTTTTTAAGCTATATTGAGGTCTAGGTAGGAAACTAAAGAAATAATTAGAAGATCAATAAATGAGCAAATATATACGGCCATCTCCGCTTAATATTCACTTGGTACATTATTGTTGTTAGTATCTGGTGCTGCTGATGGTGTAGTTGTTTCTGCTGTGTGCTTCTGCTTCTGCTTATTGTTTCTGCTTCTCTTGTTACTACCTCTGCTGTGCCTGCTGCCCTATGATCTCTTATGTTTCTGCTTGTTGTTTTTTTTATTTTTTTTTGTTTTTTTTGAGACAATGAACGGAGGAAGGAAAAACACAGATAAAACAAAAAGGTCCATGTGCCTAAAGGCATCCTCCATTCATAAAATGTTTGTAACAACTGGATTTAAACTTTTGTAGATTGAAAGTTTGTGGAAAGCAACTCGAGTGAAGTGAATTCCAAAGAGTAGTAGTCCTGGGGATAAATGAATTTTGATAAGCAAAACTTCTGCATTGTGGAGGAGAAAGTGTAAATTCATGGGCGCTCTCAGCTGCCCTAGTTCTACGGGGAAAGATGTGGAGAGGCGGCACAATTGAAGCAAGTTCCTCGGAACAATTGCTGTGAAAATATCTGTAGAATAATGCAAGGGATGCAACGTTTCTTCGTATGGATAATGTAGGAAGGTCCTGTGTGATTGCAGGGTTATTGATTAATCTAATAGCTTTATTTTGAATTTTGTCCAACTGCCTCAATGCAACCACTCCACTTCCACTCCACAGAGGTGAACAGTAATCCATCTGAGAACGCACATGACTTTTATATATTACGGCCAACTGCTCGTCAGTGAAGAATTCTCGAACTCTGTACAGGAGTCCCAGTTTTTTAGAGGCATTCTTAGCAATGCCTCTAACATAATGTGTCCAGCTCAAGTTAGTAGTTAATGTTACACCGAGAATGTCAATACTAGGGGAAGTGGGAATATTTACATCATTAAAAAATATATGGGAGTCAGTGAGATTCTGTCGGTTAGAAAATTGAATGTACTCAGTTTTCTGTGCATTAAAGGAAACTGTTGTTTCTGCTTCTCTTCTTACTGCCTCTGCTGTGTCTGCTGTCTTCTCTGCTTCACTTGTTATTGCCTCTGCTGTCCTCTGAGCCCCTCCTACTTCTGTTTGTTGTGTCTGTTTCTCTTGTTACTGCCTCTGCTTTGTCTGCTGCCCTCTTCTGCTTCTGCTTGTCATAACAAAGTTTGAACAAAAGACTTAACCCAGCATATTGTGTTGATCACCAATTATCTCTGTCACTGCACTTGTTTGTGTCTTGTAGTTTAATTGGTGATACTCGTACCATATTACCTTGGATACTGATACTTTCATTTCTCTATATTCACGACACAGACAAATATGTTATTATTTACACACATTGATTGTGTCCATAGTCCAATAACTTAACACATAATTCAAAGTGATCCTTGTTTGTAATGTGCCAATATTATGTTTTAATTTAAGGGGAGGCAGACCGTTTTTCTGGACCCCCTTCTCCCTAATGTTTAGCCCCACTAGTTTTGAGATTATAAGACGTTCGGCCCATTAGTTTGGCAATTTTAACACCTTTCGCCCCATTTCGTTGTCAGTTTTAAGACCTTTCGTGCCATTTAGGTGTCGATTATTTCCTGGCGAGCGAAAGCGAGCCTGCAATTTTAAGAGGAATCGGCCTTCAGCCAGCATCAACAGTAGATGCCTGGACTAAATTCAAGTTACATACTGGAAGATGAGGTCATGAGATTGAGACTTGACACTCTGATTGCATCCATCCCAGATAGTCAAACAGCATTTGGGTTGGAAATCCGCTACCATCGTGCGTGCTGGCGCAAATATGTAAGGGACCACAAGCCCCTTTCAGATGAAAGCACTCAACATCTGCAGCGTGTAAACCTCCAAGAGGCCCAAGCTCTCTTCTTTCATCATATTCGTCAAGTCATCTTCAAAGACCATGAAATTCGCACACTGCAAGGCCTGCTGCAGGACTATAAGCGCATTATCTCAAATCACGGACATAACTCAGTAGTAAAATCCAGCTACTTAAAGGAAATTCTCGTCAATAAATTTGGGGAAGACATCGGATTTCATGAACGCATTCAAAAGAATGTGAGTGAACTGGTATATGATACAACAGCAGCAGGTACATTCATCGAGGCGGCAATATCTTTATTGGGTGTCAGCAATGATCAGTTGGTGATGAATGTTGCGGAATGACTCAAAGAGCAAGTCATCAGGACAAATACTATTCCCTGGCTCCCATATATACACGAGTTGGAGAGAGAAGAAGATCTCAGTGAGCTCCTGCTGAAGCTGCTCACATGGCTGAAACACCCAAATAAGTCTGCAATTGATGACAGTCCATCCGCCCAATCGATTGCATCTATCCTCACAAGCTACATCACTGGAAAACGCACTGCATTTGAGATAAATCTCTCTGTCTTGCTACATGGACTGACCAAGAGTAGGGAGATAGTCGACATAATACACAAAGATGGACTGGGCATCAGTTACAATGACGTACTTATGCTGCGAGATTTTTGGGTGGTCAATGACCTCAAGTGCTCATCTGATTGCCCCTTCGAACTAGCTGAGGGTAATCCTGCTATCACTATAGTCGACAACGATGACTTCAAGAGCGACACACTGACCGGTGCTGGCCAGTCACACCGCACTAATGTCATGTTTGTGCAGCCAGAATCATTTGATACAGAACTTCCTTCCGAGAATCACGAGGATAGACCAGTTCCCGGTGCCAACTTTGCATCAAACCTCTCGACAACTCTCAAAGAGCTCGGAAGTGAAATGCAAAAAGTCAACCCATACAAGACAGCGAAGCGTGGGGAACCACCTCTCAGGAAGCCACCAGCTGATCAAAGTACTCCTCCTCCTGACACATCGGTGCAAAGAATTCGTGGTGTGATCCATGCATTGGCCAGGGCGCAAGATGACCGAACGAGACCTAAGCCAGAAGAACAGACTGCGCCTGGGTTTTCAGGATTTCACGTCAGCATGTCAAATGCAGATGAGAAGAGTCGAGCAATATACCACATGACCTATCCCAACCCACCCAGTAAGACAATTCTCAATGATGTGATGTGTAAGCTTGCAAAATCAATCGAAGAAAAAAAGATGCCTTTTGCAATAATTGTTGGCGATCATCCTGTCTACGTGCTCATGCTAGAGTTGAAAAGTGAGAATGCTGAGCTGTTCAGCAAAATCTTGCCATTCATGGCACCCTTCCACATCCAAATGTCGTTCATCTACACTATAAACAAGAGGTTTAAGGGATCTGGCATCTCAGATGTGTTGGTGGCAGCTGGTGTTATAGCAGACGGGTCTGTTGATCAGGCCCTTCGTGGAAAACATGTTAAGCGTGGGGTTCGCTGCTTGCGACTATTCTACGAGACTCTGGTCCACCATGTCATAGACAAACGTTTGGAAGATTCCCCTCTATCTGAAGAAGTAAAGGCATCCCTTGCCAAGCTTCGACATCCGATTGATACACAGGAACTTGCAGATGAACATGCAGAGCTTCCCCCATCCATACCACTACCTACAAATCCGCAGGCAGAGAACAACAGTGATGATAGCAGCAAAAGTGAGGACAGTGATTCTGATAGTGGCTCATACAGTGAATCATGTAGTGACAGTGAAGTGGCAGATTAGTATGTACAATAGTATAATACAATACAATAACAATACAATATACAATACAATATACAATACAATACAATACAATAACCATTCCAGTGGATTTGTAATGCCAGAATTAGTGAAAAAGGACACCTCATTCGTCCTTGTAGCTCATCTGATGCCAGAGATATTACATTTCATGTTTTTCAAGATGGCGTTGGTGGCCATTTTGAATATTGGGCTCTAGAGTTAGCCGTCATTTTTCAGAGGGGCATAGGAGCTAATTTTCCTTTAAAATGGTTCAGGTTGTCAAATCCATCGAGAGAAAAAGGTAGGAACAAAATGGTCACGGATTCCAAGCAAATGACCCTACTAGTAGTGGTCCCAACACAGATCCCTGAGGTACCCCACTTGTAATTTCCCTCCACCCCGAGCCTATTCCATTCACCAGTACCCTCTGTCTCCGATCTCTCAGGAAGGCTTCTATCGATTTCACACATTTCTCCCCTATATTATAGCTTCTAACTTTCTCTATTAACCTTTTATGTGGGACCTTATCGAAGGCCTTCATAAAATCGCAATATACCACGTCCATAACATCACCATCCTCCAGAATTTGCATCCAATCATCTACCACCTTAATTAGCTGTAGTACCGTCGACCTCCCCGGCAAGAATCCGAAGTGTCTCCCACTGAAAAGTTGGTTTGATTTCATATGCTCCATTATTCCTTCTCTAATTACCGTTTCCATTAGTTTACACACAACACTTGTTAAACTGACTGGTCTATAATTTCCTGGGTCATTTCTCTTTCCCTTCTTAAATATAGCAGTTATGTTCGCCTCTCTCCAGTCCGTCGGGATTTGTCCTGTATTAAAAGATACTTCATATAAAAAATGTAATGGCTCTACTAACATCTCACCTACTTCCTTTATGATTCTTGGATGTATCCCATCCGGTCCCGAGGACTTACTTCTGTTCATTTTTTCTATAGCCCTTCTTATTCTACCTCCCCAAAGTATTTTCCCAGCACCTCTGCTTTCTCCTTATCAGTTTCTGCTCTATTCCTATCATCCAAGTCTCCTATCAGTTCTGGGATACCTACTTTCTTGTTAACTTTTCCTGAATGTACTTCCAGAATATTTTTGGATTATCCTTCACATTTCTTGCAATCTCTCTCTCTCCCTCTCCTTGTCTCCCACCTTATTTTATTGTTTATTTGTCTGCGTTCTAAATTCACTTCTTTAGCTTCTATACTAGACCCCCTGTTCTTTTTTAACACTTTTAGTCTTTCCCACAATCGGTGTTTTCTTCTTATCAATGTCCAAAGCTTTCTTTTCATTGGTAATTCTGGGTTTGTTCTTTTCCTCAATTTTGTTTTATCCTTATATTCCCTTACTGGTACACATTTGGATATAGCATTCTCCAGTTTGACTCTAATCTTCCTCCACATTCCTTCAACGTCTTCACCGTTCAAGTATTCCCCCCAGTCAATGTCCAAACACCGTCTCAGCAGCTCATAATCTGCTCTATCATACATGTATATTTTTGTATTGCTTCTATTATAGCTCTCTGTTTTAATATTGCAACTAAAACTTATACAGGCATGGTCACTACGACCTATAGGGCTATCCACATTAACATGTTCCACTATATCCTCCTCATTGCTAAAAATCAAATCAAGTACTCTCCCCTGCGTCCCATCTCTATATCTTGCCATCTCTGTATTATGTTGCGTTAAAAAATAATCTCTCACTTTCTCTATAAACTTGTTTTCCAGACTCCACTGTCCCGCTGGAGTAGTACAACTTGCCCAGTTGATCCTTGGCAAATTGAAATCTCCAATCAAAATCTTATATTTGTTCTCTCTATTATCTATTTCCTCCATTGCTTTCAGTAGGTTATCATCCTCTTCCCTACTATTATTTGGGCTTCTATATATAGAGGCAATTAGAATTGACCCTCGTGCACATTTTACTTCAATACACAAATACTCACAATACTGCTGTCTCGTATTCACCTCATTTACCTTGAGCTCTTTTCTTACATAAATAAACAGTCCTCTTCCAATCTCTGCTCTAATAGCATTCCTCTCATACAACTCAAAACCCTCCAAACTATACTCCTCCAGTTCCCTTTCAATTCTAGCACTTTTTGGTCTTACTTCCTGTAAGGCTGTCAAATGATGAGGATGTGCCTCATTCATCTCCCCATACTCTGGACGTACCTAGTGAACGTGGTAATATGGTGTCTAGATTCGTAGATTCAAACCTAGACTCAGATGATGACGAACATACTGGTAACATTGTTGATGTTGTGGGTGGTGGGGGTCAGGTTGCTGTGGAGGTCCCCCCCGGTGACATACGTCAGACGGATACTGGTGCAATCGCCTCTGGTGTGTCTGAACTTAATTTAGTGAAAGTTAAAGTGGGTCAAAGGATCAAGGGTATTGATAAAGCGAATGGTGAGTGGATATCAGGCAAAATTGTTAGTCGTGCTGGGAAGATGACTGGTAGATACCCCAACTGCTACAACATTAAGAGTGACAAAGATGGTAACATTAATTGGATGGATCTGGACAGAGATCTTACGTCATGGGAAACTGTGGACGAGGCGACAGAAATGCTTGTGTTTTTTAATACGGATGAAGTGGTGTGTGCTAACGAAAGAGAAATTGAGAATTGGAGGAACAATGAGGTGTATGACGAGGTGGATGATGTGGGTCAACGTGCCATATCTGTACGTTGGGTGGTCACAGAAAAGCTGAAGGATGGGAAGACTATTGTGAAGGCACGTTTGGTGGCCAGGGGCTTTGAAGAGGACACTGTAGAGCTGCAGAAGAATTCTCCCACTTGCTCAAAGGAGGCTGTCCATTTGGCGATAGCCCTCGCCTCAGCTAATGGTTGGTTGTGCCGCACCATGGATATACAAGCTACGTACCTACAAGGGAACAATATAGAGCGTGAAGTGTACCTGAGACCTCCTCCCGAGTTCGACAATGGTTTATTGTGGCGTCTGCGGAAGACTGTGTATGGTTTGTGCGATGCGGCCAGGCAATGGTTCATGAGGGTGAAGGACCAGCTGATATGTCTAGATGCCAAAATCTCGTCTCTGGACCCTGCATTATTTTCGTGGAGTCAAAGTGGTGGAACAGAAGGTATCATTTGCATATATGTGGATGACTTCTTGTGGGCTGGTACTGTGAATTTTGAGCAGCAAGTCATAAACCAGTTGCGCAAGACCTTCCAGGTCGGGACTTCAGATTCCAAGCGCTTTAAGTGCGTGGGGCTCAACGTAGATACCACAGAGGATGGCAGTGTCACAATCGACCAGTTTCAGTATGGAGCATCATTGACTCCGGTTACACTGAGCAAGTGTCGAGCATTAGAGAAGACTAGTGATTTGTCAGACCAGGAGAGAACAAAATATCGTGCATTGATCGGGCAACTGAATTGGATGGAGTGTTTCACTTCCAAAGGCTACGGTGTCTGACATATTAAGACTAAATAAGGTGATTGGGCATGTGAAATCGGATAATGTACGATTATTTATTCTGAAGAGTGGATCTTTAGAAGAGTGCCACATTGAGTGCTATGCTGATGCATCATTCGCCAACCTGCAGGGCCATGGGTCTCAAGGAGGCTTTATCATCTTTCTGTGTGACACTGATAATGTGAGAGGCCCTATTTACTGGCAATCAAGGAGGGTTCGATGGGTGGTCAAGTCAACTCTTGCTGCGGAGATTCTGGCACTTTTGGATGGTGCTAGTACTGCTGTGTATGTGGCGAGTATTCTGCAGGAGATCTCCAGATGTGGGAGTATCCCTATCAAGTGTTTTGTAGACAACCGTAGCCTAGTGGAAGCCCTATACTCCTATAAATTGGTGGACGACAAGCGTCTGCGAATTGATATATCAGTGCTTAGAGATATGTTGGAAAAAGGGGAATTAAAGGAGGTAACATGGATGGAAACATCGAAACAACTGGCAGACTGCCTTACCAAGAAGGGCGCGTCGACGGAGCGGCTGCGGGAGGCAGTCAGTCGGGATTAGGTGTTGCCCGCAAGCAGCAACATGTAAGAAATGTAAATATGTACATTGGCGAATTTACGAATGTACATAGTTATATGTACTTAACACCTTACGAGCGGCCTATGCGGTTTATTTATGTGTACCGCACAGCGGGGTGTTTTTAGCCAAAATAGGGCTGTTTACGTGATCATTTTCATGCCTAAATAAGACCCAGAACGTAAAACAAGTACCTATCCCTGAAAGGGCATAAACAGAGCTTTCGAATGACACCATAACGATCCTTGTATGATGGATAGTTTTCTTGCAATAACCGTGCAACGCGAGTGCAAAAAGCAGGTAATTCGGTACTTTCAGTACATAATTGAGTATGTAGCGAGTGAGAGAGGGAGGAGGGAGCTGAGATTTGTGTCAGTAGGTTCGCCGCGGTGGTCTGGAGCAGTCATACGCTCGCTAGTCTCCTGCCACCACTTGTCTCTCTCTCTCAGCCACATTACGTGCTGAAATTGCCACTCGAGTTATGTCGAGCGCCGCCACATAGTCCAGCTTTATTTAACTCGACTTATGTTGCTCGCCGCTAAATAAGGGTTAAGGGGACCCGCAAAGAAAAAAAAGAAAATAGCGAGTGTGTTAATATATTAGCACAGTCACGCCAAAGTGGCGCAGGTTGACTGGCTCGACCTGCACTAAGCTCGTCCGCCTCGAGCCAATGGCAGGCCGCCGAGTCGTAGGCTGGCTGATGACATCATCGGCTGGATGGACGTATGGTTGGCTGTTCTATGCGGACGACCGGTAGTTGTCTCCAGGATTTCAGTGAGTGCGGTTGCTTCCGTGTATCTATTAACAATGTATGGTTTGAGTTTGTCGTTACTAAATCAAAGACTATGTTGATAAAACGGTTCTGCCTCCAGGGAAGCCGACAGTCAGACGTTTTGTCTTACACATTGTAGTTTCGCTATTAATCGTTTGAATGCTCGTAATTTATAATCTAAGCATATTCATTCTTTTGGAGATTACTTATTTGCTATGAACACACCTATGGGAATATTATCATTAACCCTATTTCGTTCAAGGGAGGCCTTTTTGGACCTCCCCTGTTTCTCACAATTAGGTTCGAGTTCTTAGTCCGACATGTGTGATAGGTCATCCAGAAGTGTCTGCTAGGCAAATGCAATAGGTCTTCTGGAAAATACCCCCCCCCCCCCCCCCAAAAAAAGGAAAGAAAAACGCCACAGTACCGGTGAAATGAAGGCAATAGGTGATTACTGTATGTGGTATGTCTGCTTACCGCTAGCTTCTGCCTTTCCCTAACGTGTTATATCACCCCCCTCCCTCTCCTCCCCCCTCTTTCGCCCCCCACTTCACTCCTTAATTATTCTAGTTTTTCCGTCTGTATTTCCCCCCAATTCTTTTAACTGCCGGTAATATGTTGAGTTATCACTCTCCCTCCCTCCCTCTAACATGTGTGGGAGCCAGCCGTATGTCTAGTGTCTCGTGATACTTTGGAGAGGGAGGGTGTACGTTGCACGCTCTGTCATATGCCTCAACCCTCCCCCATCACAAATAAACCGTTTTGACTGGATATTTGTCGGTCTTCAATGTTCATTATACAAGTAAAATATACGCACATGGATCAGTAATATTGCTTTATATGGTAAATATAACAAATTCTGTCAGAATCGAAGGTAACAAATTTGCATGTGCTGCCCTTTTTAAAACATAAATGGC
The DNA here is from genome assembly GCA_032716605.1 of Paralithodes platypus. Taxonomy (NCBI): domain Eukaryota; kingdom Metazoa; phylum Arthropoda; class Malacostraca; order Decapoda; family Lithodidae; genus Paralithodes; species Paralithodes platypus. Next base: position 25,213,608 of record CM064545.1, read on the forward strand.
GTATTCCTTGGATTAAGACGTTTCACCCGGTTAGTTTGGCGATACTAATACGCCTCATCCCAATCAGGTGTTGATTTTTTTCTGGGGAAGCGACAACGATTCCGTCACATAGAAGAGATCGACATTCAACCGTGACAGTTTTCTTTCAAAAAATTTGCAAATTTAGTTTGAAGGGGGTCTGGTTGAGCATTCTTTTTACTTTGAAGGAAGTCTGAGAAGGCATATTTGTTAGCCTAGTGGTAAAAGTAAAATACACTGCTAGAAAATGGCAAAAACAAGCTACATCTTCATTAATAATGAAACTAAATACTGTATATTAATAACCCACAAGACGTCAAACCAGATAGTGTTAAGATGAAGTGTGAGATATACCCTCTTAAAGTTTTTTTACATTTTTTGACATATATAGAATACATATAACTACTCTTTGAAAATGTATCTTATGCAAATTCAAAATAGAATAATAGGCTATATTTATTATGTTCCTTCCAACAACCAACTATACTCCTAAAATCGATTAATGAAATTTACAAACACATGTGGCAGTCCGTGGATTTGAATCCAGGATGCTCACACCGAAAATCAACACCTTATGCATCGCACCACGAAGACAGTTAAAGAATGGTGGACACTGCATACAGAAAAAATTGGTTGAATAGACTATATTGTAGGCACCAATCGATCAGGGCTAGACCCAGGTGAGGTTATAGGCATGTGATAAAGAGTCGCTGGAACTCCTGTTTCATTTGCTTGGCCTCTCTTACTGAATTTCTTTGTGCCTCATTTACACTGAGAGCAATCCAGCTAGCTCTCACAAACACCTCCTCCTCCTATCCACTTCACTACACTAAACATGCACACCACACTTCATTCCTCCACACCAAAATTTAAAAAAAATAAAAATTATGAATTCTAGCCCAGCCTCGAAGTCCCCAGGGGGGGGGGGGGGGACCACAAATGCCCCCACACCCGACCGACCATCCCCTGACGACCCCACACAATAATCTGGACCTCGGCCTGTTACTCTTTCTATTTATTTCTGCAACATTCGCGGACTTTCCTCTAACTTTCACTCTGTTGAGCACCATCTCTCCTCCTACAAACCTGATCTTCTCTTCCTCACCAAAACTCAGGTGTCTGTAGCAACATCCAGCAGCCCCTTCTCTGTATCCTCCTACTTTCTCTATCCTAGTTTCAAAGCCAAAGGTGGATGTTGTGCATATGTGCACAACAAACTCACTTCCTCTCGTGTTCCCGATTTCGACTCCTCTGAATTCTCAACTTTATGGCTCAAACTTTCCTGTCATTCTCTTACTAAATATTTCTGTGCTGTCTATCTTTCCCCTAACTCTACCAACTTTCTCAAATTCTTTGACTATCTAAACTCTACAGTGGAACACATTCTATCCATTTTTCCTTTCTCAGAAATCTCCATCTTAGGAGATTTCAACGTTCACCACCGTCAATGGCTCTCCTCTCACACTACTGATCCACCTGGTGAACAAGCCTACATCTTTTCTATCCTAAATGACCTAAAGCAGTTAGTTCAGCAACCCACCCGTATCCCGGATCGCATCGGAGATCGTCCCAACATTCTTGACCTGTTTCTAACTTCTAACCCTTCTTCTTATACTGTCGATCTTTTCTCTCCTTTGGGCTCCTCCGACCATAAACTTATCTCTGTCACCTGTCCTATCTCTCCAGTACGGCCATCCGATCCTCCTAGCCGGCGGCGCTTGTGGCACTTTGGCACTGCCGACTGGGAGGCTCTTCGACTTCTTTGATTTCCCATGGAATGATTTCTGCTTCCGTGGCCGAGGACCCTCGGAGAGTGCTGAACGCATTACCGAGGTAATCCTATCGGGCATGGAAGCATACATTCCATTCTCTTTCTCTCAGACTAATGCTAAAAAATCTTGGTTTACTCACGCCTGTTCTACTGCTGTCCGCAATAAGGAGGAAGCATTCAAACGGTACCGACGCCTTAAAACTCAAGACTCTCATTCTTCATATGTTTCTGCCCGGAATCAAGCCAAATCTGTTCTTCGACTTGCCAAACACTCTTTCATCAATAATAAATGCACTGAACTATCCAACTCTAGCTCTTCCCAAGCTTTCTGGCATCTAGCCAAAAACCTCTCCAACAATTTATCTTCCTCGTCTTTCCCTCCCCTTTCCCACTCTGATGGCACAACCATCACTTCTTCCTCTGACAAAGCTAAACTCTTCGCTCAAACTTTTGCTAGAAACTCCACCTTGGATGATTCCGGTGCTATTCCTCCCTCTCCGCCCTCCTCTCTCTTACTTATGCCTAATATCCTAATCTCTTCTAAAGATGTACTTTCTACCCTCTCTGGGCTTAACACTAATAAGGCGTACGGTCCGGACGGTGTTCCTCCTGTTGTTCTCAAAAACTGTGCTTCCGTGCTGACTCCCTGCCTAGGCAAACTCTTTCGTCTCTGTCTATCCTCTAACGTCTTCCCTTCATGCTGGAAGTTTGCTCACATTCAACCTGTCCCAAAGAAGGGTGACCGCTCTCAACCCTCCAACTATTGTCCAATTGCTCTCATCTCTTGTCTTTCTAAAGTTTTTGAAACTATTCTTGCTTCCAAATTTCTTAAGCATTTCTCTTCTCATAATCTGCTCTCAGATCGCCAGTATGGCTTCCTTAAGGGGAGGTTTTTAGTGTGTTTGTTTGACTTCCATTAAGCTTGAAATTACACCCCCTTGACTCCCTTTCAAGATAAATTTTTACATTTTTCGGTAGAAAAATGTCCCGGCCGAAGGCCGATTCCTCTTAAATTACAGGCTCGCTATCGCCCGCCAGGAAAAAGTTGACACCTAAATGACACGAAAGGTCTTAAAAGTTATATAAATGGGGCAAAAGTTCTTTAAAATGCCATACTAATGGGGCGAACGTCTTAAAACCTCAAAAGCAATGGGGCTATACATGAGGGAGAAAGGGGTCAAGAAAAAAGTCCCTCAAGTGGAAATCTCCCCTTAAGGGTCGCTCTACTGGTGATCTTCTTTCATATCTTACTAACTCTTGGTCATCCTCCTTTCGGGACTTCGGTGAGACTTTTTCTATTGCACTAGACATATCGAAAGCCTTCGATAGAGTCTGGCATAAATCTTTAATTTATAAACTACCCTCCTTCGGTTTCTATCCCTCCATCTGTGCCTTTGTCTCTAATTTCATTTCCGGCCGTTCCATAGCCGCGGTTGTGGACGGCCATTGTTCACTTCCTCACCCTATAAACTCCGGTGTTCCTCAGGGCTCTGTCCTATCTCCTATTCTCTTTCTAATTTTTATAAATGATCTCCTTAACTGTACCTTAAATTCCCATCCATTCATACGCAGACGACTCAACCTTACACTACTCCATTAGTTTTCCAGAACGCCCCAGCCAGCAATCCCTCAACGACAAACGTAATGAAGCCATAGAACTCTTAAATTCTGATCTAAATGCTATTTCCAATTGGGGCAGAGAAAACCTTGTTAACTTTTATGCTTCCAAAACCCAATTTCTCCATCTATCTACCCGTCAGGATCTCCCAGCGGACTATCCCTTATTCTTCAACAATACAAAAATCAACCCTTCATCTTCTCTCAATATTCATGGTGTCTCTTTTTCTTCTGTTCTCATTTGGAAGGACCATATTACCAGTCTTGCTAAGGCAGCCTCCCAGAAGCTGGGTGTGCTCAACCGCCTTAGGGGGTTCTTTTCCCCTGCACAGCTTCTTGCTCTGTACAGGGGCATAGTGCGCCCTTGTATTGAGTATTGTTCACATGTGTGGGGAGGTTCCTCTCACACCGCTCTCCTAGACAAAGTTGAAAGGAAGGCCTTTCGTATCATTAACTCCCGTCCACTCACCAACTCTCTGCAATCTCTCTCTCCGCCGCAATGTTGCATCTCTCTCGCTATTCTATCGCTACTATAATAATCAGTGTTCCTCAGAGCTATCCCAGTGCATACCACCTCCTTTACGTAGGGCACGTGGTACCCGTCTTGCAACTCAATCCCACCCCTACTCTGTGCAACTCTCCAACCCAAGAGTGAAACGTTACTCTCATACTTTCTTCTACTCAACAGCTGAGCTCTGGAACTCTCTCCCAGAATCAGTCTTTCCCTCTTCCTATGACTTAAATTGCTTCAAACTCTGTGTGTCCAGGCATTTTGGCTCGAACGTCCCTTGATTTTGTCCCTGTCACTCTTTCAACTATGGGGGAGGCACTCGCTATAGGCAGTTATGCCTTTTCCCTCCCTCAATCACATAGAAAAATAAAATATAATAAAATAAGGGCGCCATTTTGAAAACGGGCAAAGAAGGAAACCAGAGATAGATAGAGAGAGAGAGAGAGAGAGAGAGAGAGAGAGAGAGAGGTGTTGGGGGGAGTTCGTTCAGTTTGTGTTATGAGCAAAGTTCACAAGGTTAATGTGAATTTATGGACAAAGTTGCTCACAGCTATTTTAAGAAAAGAATATTTTTGTATTACATAGAAACATGAACTTCTGATGCTTACATATAGTTGTGTGCGTAGATGTATAAACTCTCTCTCTGATTGTCTATTTATTTGTATTTTTACTGTGTCTGGATATATACATAGTTTGAATTAATTATGATAAATTTGTGTTTGCTTTAATGTTTACCTATCGATAGAGTCTGGCACAAATCTTTAATCTTTAATTTCTAAACTACCCTCCTTTGGTTTCTATCCCTCCATCTGTGCCTTTGTGTCTAATTTCCTTTCCGGCCATTCCATAGCTGCGGTTGTGGACGGCCATCGCTCACTTCCTCATCCTATCAACTCCGGTGTTCCTCAGGGCTCTGTACTATCTTTCATTCTCTTTCTAATTTTCATAAATGATCTTCTCAACTGTACCTCCAGTCCCATCCATTCATACGCAGACTACTCTACCTTACACTACTCAATTAGTTTTCCTAAACGCACCAACCAGCAATCCCTCAAAAACAAACGTAGTGAAGCCATGCAATACTTATCTTCTTATCTTATTTCCAATTGGGGCAGAGAAAACCTTGTTACCTTTAACGCTTCCAAAATCCAAGTTCTTCATCTTACTACCCGTTCGGAACGTAATGACAGAGGAGACACGACTTATTTGGCCACTTACGGTGGCGCTAATAAGTCATACTCAGCTGTCATTATGTTTGGCTCGCTCTGTGCTATATAAATGTCTGTCAGATGTTGAATAGGGTGGGTAAGTGTAGGAACATGTTTGTATATCTCACTCGAAAAAACAAAATCATGTTAAAATATTGCTGAATACCAATTATGGATCAAAATATACTTGGTGCCGGGACATCACTTATTTGGCCGACTGTACATCACTACTGAATACGAGCCAGCTAATTTGTTAGCCACACACACCTACCTCAAAGACAATAACGAAAGAGAGTCTGACCGCCAGTAGTCGCCAGTAGAAGGGGGTGTGGTTGCCTTCTGAGTCCCGGTAGGTAGCCGCGGTACCTGCAACATAACATTAATTCTGAATTTTATTATTTGGGGTTAAGATATACTGTATATATTTGTTTGTTTTATTTTTCGACTGACGTAGATTTTGATTTAGTAACAGCTGACTCGACCAATAATGGACTAAAAATAAATTGCTATGCCTTTTCATCATACAGTATTATTGCGAGTGATGTGCAGGGAGGGTCTAAAAATTAATATTTTTTATAGTACTGTAAATTGTAGATTATAGAAGAGGATATTTGGGAAAGAAAAATAAATACACTCACAGACAGAACACCATACCAATGAATGTATTTCTTTAACAATTTTGAAATGCTGAATTTTGTACATTGATCTTCTGGACCTTTTCTCCAGTCACAGGCTTGAATCTTCAATATCACTCTAGATACTCAGGTTTGATCATAATGACAGCTATTTTATGCAGTCTATTTAACTTCAGTTGAAGGATGGAGTTAAGTATATGCGTGAAAGCGGTGCTGGATTGGAGGAAGAGCATCAACTGACTGGGGACAGAGTAGTATGGGGGCGTTTCGTTCGTGACCACCCCTTTGGGGATCACGGCGTCCGGCAATAGATAGATAGATATTATAGTATTGAAGATAGTGTCTATTCATTATAATTAGGTCATAAATCTTAACCACTAACCTCCATAACTGAGTAACAGGGAGAGGAATCTAGCTAATATTTCTACCATATGGAAAAAGTCAGCCAGGGAATAGGTGTGTAAATTTACAGCCGAATTGCTCCAGCATTTGTTGAGTTACAGAGGTTAAGGTGTAAGATTTCTGACCTAAGTATAGTGAATAAACTATAGTTTCTAATACGTTAACCCCTTCTGTACCGTCAACTTCTTCTTATTTTTACTCTAGCTATATTTAGACGATTTTATGAAGCAAAGGAAGGATATAAGTTAACTTAGATCGCTCTGGACAAGACTAATTTTTCATCTATCTATCTATCTATTGCCTGACACCATGATCCCCGAAATGGTGGACACGAACGAACCGCCCCCATGCACCTCTGTCCCCAGTCAGTCAACGCCCCTCCTCCCAACCAGCACCGCCTTCATCCATATACTTCCTCATGCCATCCTTCCACCTCTCTTTCGGTTTACCTCTCCCTCTGTCCTTCCACCTCGCTCTCGCACACCCTCTTAGTCATTCTCTCGCTTCCCATACGTTCCATATGGCCGAACCATATCAAGGTATTTCTTTTCACACTTTCCAGCACATATACCTCCACACCACACCTTCTTACTTCTTCATTCGTCTGTCTATCCCTCCATGTAACTCCGCACGCATTTCTCAAGTAACTAATTTCCACCCCTCTCACTCTTGGTCGAGTCTCTCAACCAACGTCCATGCTTCGCTTCCGTAAGTCAGTGTCGGGATTACCACACTGTCATGCAAGGACTTCTTCACTTCCATACTGACCACCCTATTTCTTGTTACTGCTTTCAGCGTTCCTACAACCCTATTCCCCTGTTGCAGCCTCTCCCGCATTTCTTCATCCATAGTCCCATTTTTACTCAACACACTGCCCAGATACTTAAATGAGCTGACAATCTCCATAGCCTGACCGTTCAACTTCACCTCACACTCTGTGGCTTCACCCCTTTCGAAGACCATGACCTTACTCTTCCCTGCACTTACCTTCAGATTCTGTTTTTCGCACACTGTTCCAAACATATTTACCTGACCCTGCAACTCCCATTCATTATCGCTCATCAGAAATGTATCATCAGCAAACAGCAGTACAGGTAGCTTCCACTCATTTACCTCCCTTATCATAATGAATGAGTGTGGAATGGGTTTGTGTGCTGGAGTGAGTGAAGGAACAGCGAGAGAAGGTGCATGTTTGTTTGTAAGTAGCAAATGGAAGGAATGTGTAAGAGAGTATGGGTCTGTGGGTTCAAGGATTGTGTGGGTGAGAATGAAAGTAGGAATACAAACATGGGTGATTGTATGCGTGTATGCCCCGACAGAGGATATACTTGAAAGAAAGAAAGAGGAGTTCTGGATGAATGTGGAGGCGTGCCTGGAGAAGTTTGACAAGAACGAAAGAATATTTCTGATTGGGGATATGAATGGTAAGGTGGGTGATAGGAAAGTTGAGGGAGTGGTGGGAGGGTGGGGGGTACCATCAGAGGTGAATGGGAATGGTAGTGCACTTGTGGACGTATGTGTGGGGAGGAGGCTGTGGATAGCCAACACCTTCTTCCGACACAGAATGATCCACAGGTACACGTGGAAACGGATGTTGACGATGAAGGATAAGACAGTGGTGGAACGAAAGTCATTGATTGATTATGTATGTGTGGATGAACGAATGAAGAAATCTGTGATGGATGCTAGGGTGTATAGGGGTATTGGAGGGGGTCTGTCTGATCATTATGTAGTGGTAGCTAAGGTTAGGATACAAAAGAAGTGGGTGAGGAGAGCGGGATGGAGGCGAGAGGAGGGTGGAATGGTGAGGAGGGTGGAGAGGTTGCAGGAGGGGGAAGTCAGGGAGGAGTACAGGAGAGCAGTGGAAAGACGACTAGGTGGGTTCGACCTGGAAGTTATGGAGGAAGTGGAGGAGATGAGCAAGGTGTTTAAGGATGAGATCTGTGCAGCATGTGAGGAGGTGTGTGGAGTGAGGAGAAGAGGGAGGGGAGTGAAAGGTACAGCATGGTGGACAGAAGAGGTAAGAATAGCTGTGGAAGAAAAGAAGAAAGCATATAGAGAGTGGTTGGGTAGTAGAGGGAATGAAGATTCCGAGAGACAGAAACGAGCGAGGTACGTGGAGAGTAAGAGGGTGGTGAAGAGAGTAGTGAAGGAAAGTACGAGAAGAGTAGATGAGGAATTTGGAAGGAATCTGAGTGTAAAATGGAGGGAGAGTAAGAAACTGTTCTGGAAAGAAGTCAAGAAAGTTAGGGAAGGTAGCAAGGGAAACAGTAAGGGTGTGAAAGATAAGAATGGGAGAATGCTAGCCGAGAAGCAAGAGAGAGTCGAAAGATGGAGGGAGTACTTCAGTGAGTTGCTAAATGAAAGGAATGAAGAGCCAGCAAACATAGCTGGATAGGGTATGGGAGGGAGAAGAAGAGAAGTAGTGGAGGAGGAGGTGGGGATCAGGAGGTCAGAAGTGTGGGAAGCCATGAAAAGAGTGAAGTTGGGGAAAGCACCAGGAACAGATGGAGTGTGTGGGGAAATGTTGAGGTATGGTGGTGAGATAGTGATAGAATGGGTATGGAAAATGTGCAAACTAGCATGGGAGAAGGGGAGTGCACCCGATGACTGGAAGACTGGCATAATAGTCCCCCTATATAAGGGCAAAGGGGAAAGAGGAGTGTGTGGTAACCACCGAGGAATATGTCTTCTAAGCGTAGTAGGGAAGGTATACAGTAGGGTAGTGATTGAGAGAGTGAGAGTGAGAACGGAGAAATGGATAGGCAACGAGCAGGGAGGTTTTAGGAAGGGAAGAGGATGTGTAGATCAGATTTTTACCCTGAATTGTGTTGTGGAGAAGTATCTGGAGAAGAAACAAAAGGTGTATGTTGCCTTTATGGACTTGGAGAAGGCCTATGACAGAGTGGATAGAGAAGGTTTGTGGAAAGTACTTAGAATATACGGAGTAGAGGGCAAGTTGCTGAAAGCAGTGAAGAGCATGTATGAGGGTGCAAAGGCGGCAGTACGTGTGGAGAGTGAGCAGAGCGAGTTCTTTGACCTGAATGTTGGTTTGAAACAGGGGTGTGTGATGTCCCCGTGGTTGTTTACTGTATATATGGATGGAGTTATGAAAGAAATACTATCAAGAGCAGTGGATGTTGGTGTATCGCTGAAAAGGGAGGGAATTGAGTGGAAGCTACCTATACTGCTGTTTGCGGATGATACAGTTCTGATGAGTGATAATGAATGGGAGTTGCAGGGTCTGGTAAATGAGTTTGGAACAGTGTGCGAAAAACGGAATTGGAAGGTAAATACGGGGAAGAGCAAGGTTATGGTCTTCGAAAGGGGTGAAGTCACAGAGTGTGAGGTGAAGCTGAACGGTCAGGCTATGGAGATCGTCAACTCTTTTAAGTATCTGGGCAGTGTGTTGAGTAAAGATGGGACTATGGATGAAGAGGTGCGGGAGAGGGTACAACAGGGGAAGAGGGTTGTAGGAACGCTAAAAGCAGTAACAAGAAATAGGGTGGTCAGTATGGAAGTGAAGAAGTCCTTGCATGACAGTGTGGTAATCCCGACACTGACTTACGGAAGCGAAGCATGGACGTTGGTTGAGAGACTCAGACCAAGAGTGAGAGCAGTGGAAATGAATTACTTAAGGAGTGCGTGCGGAGTTACATGGAGGGATAGACAGACTAATGAGGAAGTAAGAAGGAGGTGTGGTGTGGAGGTAGATGTGCTGGAAAGTGTGAAAAGGAACAACTTGAGATGGTTCGGCCATATGGAACGTATGGAAAGCGAGAGAATGACTAAGAGGGTGTACGAGAGCGAGGTGGAGGGACAGAGGGGGAGAGGTAGACCGAATATGAGGTGGAAGGATGGAGTGAGGAACTACATGAACGAAGGCGGTGCTGGTTGGGGGGAGGGGCGTCGACTGACTGGGGACAGAGGTGCATGGGGGCGGTTCGTTCGTGGCCACCCCTTCGGGGATCACGGCATCAGGCAATAGATAGATAGATAGATCATAATGTTTCATAAGATTCTACTGCATACGAATAATCACACTTTTACGCTGAAAATTGTAATAATTGTGTAACTAGCAATTATTGGGAGCTAAACCTATACTAATGTCTGTTATCTCCTCCACAGTGACCCGCTACATGGCTGGTGACAACTTGATGTACTCGTGAAGGTCAGATTCACTCTTCATTTATTGATTTATTCATTTTTAAGGGGGCCCACCTTGATAAATATTTTTCTCTCTCCCTCTCTGGGCTGTATCCAATCCGCCCCATTGAGCCTACTGTTTTAAGACGTTTATCCCCATCCGCGAGCCAGCATATTTATTAAAATATTTTTGGCAGCAGACTAAATTTGTAAATTTTTTGATAAAAAAATGACTCAGGCGAAGCCGGATTTGTCCATACAATGCTGGCTTGCTATCGCTCGCCAGGAAAAAATAGACACATGGATGGGGATAAATGTCTTAAAACAGTAGGGTGAATGGGACCGAATTGATACAACCCAGAGGACGAGGACTTGGTATTTTTCTCGCTTTCTATCTTCTGCTATCCATTGCAGCTTCACCTGCTTCATTGGCGCTTCTGGTGATGTTTGTCTTCGAGAAAGTGTTGTCATGTGGCATCCCACACGAGGCTCTGGCCATTCTTTTAAGGGAAGGTGGTCATCCTATCTGGCCGTTTGCCATCGTCGCTGGCAAGCCCAGGTGGTTCTAGAATTTATGCACAATTAGCACTCTGCAGGGCCCATTTTTTTATATAATTTAGTGCTGAGTGACTACACAACTGGGCATGGTGACATTGAGCATCCATCAATGCATCACACTTGCATGTGTGGGTGGCAAACTGATGCATCCACTCTGAGTGCTATGGCAACCCAGAGCGTTTCAGAATCCAAGTGAATTTCAGGAGGTGGGATGGGGTGTAAACACAAGCCACTCTCTAAACGGGTGGCTGCCTGGAGGCGTTCTTTAGTAACCTGGTCCACACTGGTTAGGAGACTCTCATGTTATCTTCGCCGAGATGGTATCCCACTCTTTCTGCTTGCTCCTGGAGGTATCCTGAGGCTGCTCCTCCGCTCCTGATCTTCCCTTCCTGGTGTTTATCGCTTCATTAAGTGCCATTCCGGGTTGAGAAGAAAGAATGGACACCACAATGTCGTTGATTGCAATAAGGGAGGAGATAAAGGCAGGGGAGACAATATCTATTGCTCAGTATCCCCAGGCCCCCGAGGTGGTCAGGGAGGGTGGCGTGTGTCCAGGTTTATCTTGAAAGTCCACGTTGGTGATACTGGTCGCTGCATCTTGGATTACAGTATGTTGTCTAATTCTTGGAAACCGCCAGTACTTAATGTGCGCAAAAGGTACTGGAGCTTTGGGATGGAGAAGCAATTCTTGAGTAGGGTAGAGCTGAGTGAGCATTGATGAGTATCAAGTGGCTCACAAGACGTTGAAGCTCCTCCTTTTTACCTTGAAGTGCTGGTGGGATTGCTGATAAAGTCAGTAGGGAACCTAGTATGGTTTGCTGGTGCTCCTGAGAGACCCTTACACCTGGTAAGGCACCTTGAAATTGGACCCATGTGCGTTCTCTTTCTTCGGGTGTGTGATTGAGGACAAGTTTACATTTGGTGTCATTTACTTCTAGCCTGGTCTGACCAAGATCAGTTATGATGTTGTTTAGCTCGGTTAGGACTTTTTCTACAGACCCACACAAAGTAGCATCATCCAGGTACAAATCATTCAACTCTAACCTAGCTTTGTTAACTGCCGAGTCCACCACAAGTGACAAAAAAGCAGGACCAATGAGATCTCCCTGCTGGAACCTGGTCGATGATGGGATTACCATCTCGCAAAAAAGAAAAGAAAAAAGAAAGAAAGACAAAAATATGTTTGGAATAAGCTTCCCAAAGTAGGGGCTACAGAGTTGGGCTGTGCTCTTGTGCTGCTAAAATGAAGACATCCCTGTGAATGCTGTTGAATGCATTCCACATGCCTATGTTTAGAAGCACTTCCTATCCCAGATTTGGCTGAGGTAGGTGCGGGTTGTGTGTACAGCTGCTAAACACCACCCTGGTGTTCCAAAACCTAGTTGAACTGTTCTTAAATATTGTACTAGGCCATTCAAAAGTGGTTTCAAACCCACCTTTTTGACAAGGTGGCAGAAGGTGTTCCCTACTGCTATTGGATGCACACTGCCATCATTTTTGGCCAGTTTGAAAAAGTGATGTCCCCTAAAAGAGGGGTGTAGCATAGTATGGGACTTATCCTCTTAACCCATTGAGCCCCAGCTGATTTAATAATGATTGACACCCAGAACCCAGGCAATTTCTATTTTTTTTCCTGAAAAGACATGGCATGGGTTAGTAATATAGGAATACTTGCATAAAAGCACTCACCGAGGTCATTTGGGGATCCTTGTTTACCCCTATAACACGGGTAAATAAGGGCGAGAATGCTGTCGATACGGTATTGACGCTGGGGCTGAGTGTTACCCAATTGGCCGTCGAACATGTCTTGACGCTGGGATTGGAGGGGTTAAGACCATGTTGATTAATTTGGTGAGGGTTTACAAGAGTGCTTCCCTAGCCACTCCTGATCCCAGGCCCAAGAGGCTTATTAGGTGGGCAGGTCGGATACCAATAGGCCCGCGGCAGAACCTGCTGGGAAAGAAGTCACTGTGGCAACCACCTGCTCCTTCATGAAACTAAACGTTGAGGCATCTGGGCATTTGGGGCTGGGTGGAGACTTGGGTACCCAGGCGAAAATGGATGTTTTTCTCGTAGGGTTTTGAAACCTTCGGCGCCATGGCCAGTAAAACCTTCATCTGGGAACAGTCTGACAACCCCTTTGATATGACTGTCTGCCAACTTCACTGTGACATTCTTTTGTAACTGTTCAGCCACTTCCTCATCCTGTTTCTTCTGGGCCCTACTCGCTTGCCGTTCGGAAGGTTCTGCCAGCCTGTTTCCCTCCATGTACTGTGCCCCTTGACGTTTGACTGGTGGCTAGTGATACCCGAAGATGGTCTTGTATGATGGTTCTGGGTGATTTTTGGAGGGCCCCATAAGAGAAACCAAGGAGCCGTACCCATGTAAGGGGTGTCCTGAATTCAAAGCCTTGCGTTATAATGTTTGTAAAAGCCTCTGCCACTTTAATTCTGGTTCCTCTCGGTACCCGGGCAAGGACCTGGATTGAAGCTTTCCATTCGGTCATAATTTTGGTCAAGTCGGCATCCGGCGTTGCCCTGCTTGGGCCTGCAGTGGGCCCTGGGCATGACCAACATTTCCAGTTCGGTTATGCCTCTGAAATCTTCATTATCAGTACTTTTCCAGCTGAGAAGTACTCCAGTCAGCTCAGCTCTGCTTTCACTTACGCTATTATTAAGGCTGTAGTATTTAAGGATGTGAGTGAGGAGAGAGACAGGTGAGAGGCATTGCTTCCAGGTAGCCTGATGGTCAACATACAGTGTATCTTTGTCCCCTTTCCACATATTTCATGTGTGCTTAGTTTGTAAAGAAGCTGTCTATATTTTGTAGTCAACGACGAGGAGTAGTAAGTAATAGCATGTAGGAATGTATTAAGTTGTGGTACCGTACTCTCTCTACTTATAAATATCAGAGAAAGAGAGAGAGAGAGAGAGAGAATCAAGCGAGGTGGGGGGTCGTGAGCAGTGGAGCATGTGAGCGGCGCCACTCCGGGAGTAAACGAGCTTAAGGGTTGGTTGCAAGCCTTTATCAAAGTGCTATTGGTCTTGGTTGCTGCGGGGCGATCAGGAACAAGACCAGTTAGTCATATGCTTGGTCTGGGACCACTATAAATAGCCTCACTGCCTGAATTCTCTCGCCTACTCTTTTGCCTTTCCTAGTGCATGTTAATATTGTTAACGCTCCTCTGTCTAGGAGTTTACCAGTGTGGCACTATCGTTAGTGAGTGCTGTATGTATTGTGTACTATTGTTAATATCTTGTCAAATTACAAATTTGTTTAATAGATTTTTTTACATAAATTGTAGTTTCTTTATTCATACAGAATTTGGTAAATTTTACCAGAACATCCCGGACTTCCCAAATTGACCAATTCCTTGAATGTGACAATAGTGCGCTGTTATGTGTGCGATTAGTTTGCTTGGGAAACAGATTAACTTGCTCATGTAGTGATGTACACCCTATATGGTGGATTGTGTTCTTTTATTTCATAATTTTATTTTGCTAAAGCGTTATTTCCACATAGCGATTTTGATTAGTTCTTTTGTCTTTATATTGTCTCGTCCAAGTTTTGGTTTGTTTATTTTGCAAGTTTTACATTTTAATTTCATTAACATTACAGAGTGTGTGGCCCTCAGCTGTTGTCATAAGACACTGTTGTTAGGTTACTATGTTGTTGCTAGTTTGCTGTGAGTTTTGATCACGCCTTTAATGCTTGCACTTGCTGTTGGCTCTGGCTTCTGTGGTTTCTTGCAGTGGATGTGTTCTTGATCCTGCTTTTATACTTCTAGTGTTGACAGAAGATTCCAAGGGAGCGGCTTCGGTGTACCGGACTCGGGACTGATCGGCGTGACTGTCTGGGGGAACTACAACAACAACAGAAGATTCCAAGGGAGCGGCTTCGGTGTACCGGACTCGGGACTGATCGGCGTGACTGTCTGGGGGAACTACAACAACAACAGAAGATTCCAAGTCCAAGTTCTTTTGTAGTTAATAGACCCTGTTTTGCTTTTTTTTGTTTTTGTTAGGTTGCGTTAAGAAGGTTGTTAGTTTGCACACGAGTAATTATAGTTATAACCTTCGGTTTATGGGTTATATACAAATCTAGGAGTCTCCCTAGCTACCACTGGAACCCCTTGCTTAATTACAGCCATAACAGTAGTTATATATATATATATATATATATATATATATATATATATATATATATATATATATATATCATACACTAACCTGCAAGGCTCAGTAAGAGTGTTGTTAGGAGCAAAAGCGAGGGTAAAGTTGGTGTAGCCTGCGAGGGACCAGTCATACTCGTACTTGTGCAGCAGGCGGGGCAGGAACTCAGAGGTGAAGGCGATCAGGAAAGCCTAAGGAGAAAGTTTGGAGATGAGTGAAGTGAAAATGTACTCTCGGATGCTATAGTCTCTAGCCCACTCATAAATATTCGTGGACTTCACCTATTTCTAATTATGGAAGTATATCTCTGAAAACGAATATATGAATATAATCTTTTATACATCAATTACAAAATTATATATACTATTTATTGAAAAACAAGTTCTATCCAAAAATCAATCCAGATAGTTATAATTGCATAAATAAAAACATAGGGGGTCTACCAATTCCTACGAGTGGGCTAGAGACTATGGTATCCGAGTGTGCAGTTAAATGGTCAACTATTTCTTCCCCCTAGCATGTGTTTTTCTTGTATTAACTAACCAGGCCCAGTTATTTAAACACTCACAGGAAAAATGTCCTCCCTAGTCAAGAATATCCAATAATCTAATTATATTAATTTCACTCCAACAACAAACACCTCCAATGGAATTAATGAAAGCATGTGATCCACCGGGATTCGAACCTGGGTAACCACACACAAATTTATAAACACTCTAACCATTACACCATCAAGACAGTTAATTATTATGTTTTTTCCACCAACCAACTTCACCTCTAAACTCAATTAATGAAATCAACAAATACATGTGGCACTCCAAGGATTCAAACCTAGGATACTCACATCGAAATTCCGCGCACTTATGCATTACGCTATCAAGATAACAGATTTGTCCTTCCCTATCCGCTTCTTAGCTATTCTAACCCCAATCCCTTCCAATTTCCCGTGCTCAAAGTAAGAAAGGAAGTTAAAAGTATGCTTCAGAATGTCCTCATCCTCTTTCATTGCTGCCCCTGGTTAGTTTTGAACAGATAGAACATTTTAGTATGCATTTACATAATGTATGGCATCATGGGTTGTCCTCTAACTAAGTCTCTGAACGTAAAAAGTAAATTACCACAGCCTAAGTAATCTGAGAATGAGGACTACTCGTACTTTTAGAGTTAGTGGGACATGAAATCAGACGTGAAAGCTATTACGAAGCTAATGATAATATGCGTAAGGTTGGGAGAAAGGTATCCTGACCAGGATTCGAATCCACTCACTCCAAGTATATTAACCCTTAATTAGCGGCGAGCAACATAAGTCGAGTTAAATAAAGCTGGACTATGTGGCGGCGCTCGACATAACTCGAGTGGCAATTTCAGCACGTAATGTGGCTGAGAGAGAGAGACAAGTGGTGGCAGGAGACTAGCGAGCGTATGACTGCTCCAGACCACCGCGGCGAACCTACTGACACAAATCTCAGCTCCCTCCTCCCTCTCTCACTCGCTACATACTCAATTATGTACCGAAAGTACCGAATTACCTGCTTTTTGCACTCGCGTTGCACGGTTATTGCAAGAAAACTATCCATCATACAAGGATCGTTATGGTGTCATTCGAAAGCTCTGTTTATGCCCTTTCAGGGATAGGTACTTGTTTTACGTTCTGGGTCTTATTTAGGCATGAAAATGATCACGTAAACAGCCCTATTTTGGCTAAAAACACCCCGCTGGGCGGTACACATAAATAAACCGCATAGGCCGCTCGTAAGGTGTTAAGGAGAGTCGGCCACCGTGACCAATCGGCCATGAGCGGATATAAGGAAAGCAATCTTAGTTCTTATTTGAAGAACCAGGTTATAGTCTCGTTGAGGACTATGCCTTCGAACACGTTTTTTTTACTTCAACCATGACTATTTTACCTTTCCCCCTGCCAACTCGGCTAAGTGATAGAATTTTAATTGTCCTAGTACTATTATCATTACATTATCTTTAGATATCAGTCATTCAGAGAGGTTCCAAAATAGTACCAGGACAATTACAATCGTATCACTTAGCCAATAGCCGAATTGGCGGGGGTAAGTGTAAAATAGTCATGGTTGAAGTCTAAAAAACTCACCACGTGTTCGAAGGCATAGTCTTCCGCGAGACTATAACCTGGTTCTTCAAATTAGAACTAAAGTTGCTTTCCATATATCCGCTCATGGCCGAGTGGTTACGGTGCCCGACCCTCCCAAATATACCTGGAGTGAGTAGGTTCGAATTCTGGTCAGGATACCTCTCTCCCAACCTATTACGAAGCCTTTAGGTGAAACGGTGGTAAAATACACAACATGGTAGAGATAACCAGTTAGATATATTTATAAATATGGCTAGATTTGAGTGGTGACAGTACATAGGAGGAGAGATCGAGTCATAGATAAGCACACGGGATGAGCATTGATTCATATATATATATATATATATATATATATATATATATATATATATATATATATATACATAATACTGTATATAGATAGATAGATAGATATGTCGTAAGAGATCAGAGAAAAATAAATGTCTGGCGTATAATAAAACTACTTGATAATAAAGTGTGAAAGTGAGTCGGATGAAAGAGATGGCCTTAATAAAGGAGACTGTCAAGGGTACAATAAGGTAGGAGGGGAGAAAGAAGAACAAACCTTGGTGTTAGAGGTATTATTATGGTGTTTTTGTTTCACTGTTATTGAGGGTGTTTATTTTTTATTTTTATTTATTTTTATTTTTTTTCAATCAATATATATTTTTTGTGTGCTCCCTATAATAGAGAATGCCTTCCCAGACCCGAAGCTAAAGAACATCCACTAAACCACCATTTGAGCTAAATTCAAGCATTTTTTGGTAGATAAGTATCCCAACCAAAGACCGTTTTGAAAGGATCGACATCTGAATGGTGCAAAACATCTTAACCCTTTCACTGCGGGAACCGTACAGGTACGTCCTGGCAATTTCCTGCAATTTAAAGCCCATTAAGCCTGTGGAAACGAATGCGAGTGAGCAGGAGCGTGGCAGGCCCCCAAACGCTCTCCAGCACGTTTTCCGCGGAACTGAGACTGAGAACTATTGCCGATGTCTGTAGTAACGTTGTGGGTGATCCCCACACACTACGAAACTCGTTCTGGAGTCATTTTGAAGCTATTTTCTACTATATTTTTTTTACTGCAAACATTTAATTTCATTCAGGCACTTGCTTAAGCAATCAGGAGTGCCTGAATGAGCCCTAATATAGCGGAAATATTCCTGCACTGGTAGGGTTAATATCACCAACTGAGATGAAGCTTCTCAAAATTGTCAAACACTGAGGCGAAACTGGAGTTGCCCAAGAAAACTACCCTCCGTAAGATAGGGCTGTGAATAAAGTTGCTGGACCAATACTGACATTTAGTGCCGTTTTTTTATTACTAATGATCTAGTAACAATGATTTAGGTCATTCATTTAGACAACTTTGAAAGTCATACTGATCATCTGAGATGCAAATTACCTGGCGAAACTGCATTTGGAAACATAAACAAAAAAATGTATATGTGTTTTACTTAATATTCTATTTTTTTTTTTTAGCTGAACTTGAGGAGAAACCTAACTTACCATGAACGTCATACCAGTGTTTATACTATGTGACTGACATCACAGCAATGTCCTCTTAGAGAAAAGTAGCCTGATATTCGTTTTCCAAGAGAGAGATAGAGAGAGAGAGATTAATCAGCTAGACAAACTAATAACGTTGTTTAACTAAACCACAATGTTTTTTATTGTAGCATTACTTGTCTTTTTGTTCCCATGTTGACTTTGCCTCTGTAGCTATATTATTACCTAATTCTAAAAATGTGCACCAACCTAGTGACCGTAAGACGTTACAATATGTCAAGAATTGTGAAGTAGATGCTAATGTTCTGAATCCGCTCGGACAAGGCCCGACGCGTTTCGCAAACAAAATTCTGAGCATCCAGCTTGATTTCTAGCCAGTTGCTGAGTAGAGCAAAGAAGGGTACTAAAATTAATCTCTTACCTTCCCACTGATTGTATCCACTTATCAACATGAATCAGACAATATTATCCTAAATCCCCAATTCCAAAATATTATGCCAGCCACTTTTGTTGGTAAAGTTATACTGAGAAAGATGGAGTATCCACTCACATTACTTATAACCGCGAGATGTGCCATAAAGTCGAGAATGGTGAACCAGATTCCGATGTTCTGTGCCCGCTCTGACACAGCCCGACGCGTCTCACACACAAACTTCTGGGCGTCCAGTCTGATCTCCACCCAGTTGTTGAGGAGGGCGAAGAGGGGCACCAGGGGGAAGGCTGCCACGAAGATGGTGATGAACCCAAACTGGAGCACTGGAGAAAGTGGATAAAGATATTTGTTAAAAATTATCACAGAATAATAGATGTTTATATAAGCAAGCTGAGTGAGAGGTCTTTTAGCACATTCGCAACTCTGGAATATAAATGTCAAAAAGTGGTTGTGGAATATATATTTACTATTAGGGTGATTGTAGGTGCGAGTACTGGTTTTTATCTAGTGAAATAAGTTCGCTCAATCGTATTATGTGCTAACATTATATAGGCTACCACACTTGTCAATATAATTTCAGACGTTCGCCGTATTAGACAATAGTTGCGATACTTGCAACCATCAATATCAGACAGCCTCACCACTCAATATGTAGCTAAATTATAATTTCCTAACTATTAGTCGAGGATGCTACATTGTAAAAATTGTCCGTTTAAATGTAGCAAAAATTATACACTTGACCCGAGAAGTACGATAAGCCTAACGAAAGTACAGGTACAGTATGTGTATAGCGAATGTGATAGGTCTCACGGAAGCAAGACAATGAAATATACCTTTAAAAAAGCCCCAGGGGTTCTCAAAACAAAGGAATATGTCATTAGGTGAGATAATTCCCCTCTAGTACTTCCTACCACTCATCCATATGTTTCTCAACCCCCACTTCCCCTCCTCCCCCCCCCTCCTCAATTATCACCTATTTTTCCTCTTATTTTCATCAATTAGTGGCTATTTTTCGCGCAAATTTCTCTCCTGCGGTTTCGTAACATGAGCGAGTCACATAAGAGACCATATATCCAACACTGAGACTTCGCCCGGTACCGTCAGTATTGAGATAGAGCTTGGAGAGTGAGGATGTATGTCTCGCGGCCTCCAGCCTGAGCATACGACCGGGCGGCGAATATTTATGTTTTCCACCACCCAAATGCTTTCCCCACTTATTTTATCGCTCTTTTAGGTTCATATATTCATCATATATGTAAAATAAACGCATATGAATAAGAAATAATATTATATATGGTAAATATAACTAATTCTGTCAGAATTGAATGTAATAAATTTGCAAATAACCACATTCTTCACAGGCCATTGGCTTGCTTGCCGGGTTAAATAGGGTTAAATAGGTAATGATCGGGTTATATCTTCAAGTTAATGCATGAAAACTAATAAAGCACTTTTTTTTATATGTGTATAATAATATGTTACATTTAAACACATAATTTGTAAAGTGTACACCTGCACCACACAGGCCCCTCTTTGAAATAGTTTTAAGAGGATAGGTATTAATTATTTGTTAAAATATATTTATTTATTTATTATTATTTTAGTTTCCTCCTTAGGCCTCCATCAAGCTTTTAAATATCATCCTCAAGACCCCCTTTGAGATTAATTTGTACATTTTTGGGAGAAAAATGTCCCAGCCGAAGGCCTGTTCCTCCAAAATTACATGCTGACTGTCGCTCGGAGAAAAACAATCGACACCTAAATGGCTCGAAAGGTCTTAGTACTGTATTGACATAGAAATGGGGCAAAAGGTCTTAAAATCGACAAACTAATAGGGCTAAACATGAGGGAGAAGTGGGTCTAGAAATGACATACCTCCATTTAAAGTAATATTGGCTGGACTACTTACCCATCTCCAGGTACTCCTGAAAGAGTCCCTCATTGTCAATAAGCTGGTAGTCTGACTCCCACCGGGTCCGGGCCTCGTGGGTCATTTTCACCTGTAGGGTCAAAGTGTGTTACAAGGGAATGTGTAGTCGCCTACATAACTACCTGGCTCACTATATTATGATATACTGGAGACCGTGAACATTGCAGGAGGCTCTGACTTAGGGAATATTTCATCAGTCAATAATTATTCAGTGTAATTCACACTGCTTATCACTGCAGTCAATTGTAGATAATTTTTTAGCTTATGTTTGTCATGTTGCTAGGAATATAAATCTAATTATGAATGTTATGCATATAGCCATGCATTTAATAATAATGATCTATATTCTTTCTTTATATATAGAGTTCCTTCTCTCAACCTATTATTTGGAAAATTCATGGTTCATGACATTAGTTAAGCTATTTTCACTTTACTTATTACAATATTATAATTGTATCACTTGGATTTGTATTGAGTTACAATAGCACTGTAATTTGTGATTTGACCCTACACAGCCTTAAACTCAAATTCTTCCTAAAGTGATGCTTATACTGAGATGTAAATAAAGATGATACAATTGTATTCCTCAAATCTGCCAACATATCTACATGCCACTCTATCAACTGTCTATGATCTATCAATCTATCTGATTATCTATCAACGAGCAATTAATCTTTCCTTCTAGCGAACTATCTAATCATCTAACTATATATATATATATATATATATATATATATATATATATATATATATATATATATATATATATAATATATATATATATATACCTGTATATACATACAGTATACTGTATATGTTGGTGTGTGTGTTGTGCCAGACTCCACCAGCAACAACACTTTAGTCAACCCAGCCAACCACCAAAGAAATCGAGACATAATAGTTTTCCTTGCCAGCCAAACCAGAAGAAAACGAGGGTCATCTTTACCTGCCTCCCCCCTAATTAACCCTTTACCTGACCACCCAGTGACAGAAAGGCATAAATCCAACTTCATCCCCAGAAGCCAACCCCCAGCAGGAGAGACCAAAAAAGTATACAAGAGACGATGAGGAGATAGTTTAGTAGCTTCCCAGCTCCAGCACTGCCTCAGGCTGTGGCCCCTCTTCCCCGGAAGCTAACCTCCAGCAGGAAAGACTAAAATATTGATACAAGAAAGGATGAAGAAATTGTTCAATAGCATTCTATCTCCAGCATTACCTCAGGCTGTAAGGCTATCGCTTCCCCAAGTTAGTTGTGGGTATTCACGCCCTCAGGAATGCCGCAAAGAGTCGCTACCTCAGGACTCTAAAAAATTCCTACCTCAGGATGCTGCTCCAATCCCAGTATTGCTACCTCGGGATGCTGTTCCAACCCTAGTATTGCTACCTTAGACCACTGCACCAGCAAACTCGCTTCTCTAGGAGGCTGTACAGATTCGTATGCCTGTCAAAGTGGCTTCTTCGCAGAGACCACCACCAGCACAGCAGAGGAAGTCCAAAAATAAGGTGCTCCGACGACTGTACACAACAGAGAAGACAAAAGAATAGGAAGAAAAGCTAGAATCCTACCTTGCCCAGGACTTTTGGAATAATATCCTGATGAGATAAGGAGCAAAGTACATTTCCGCTGTATTGTCGTGCTCTATTTATGAGATCCTTACTCATCCTTAAATTCAACAATACATATACTATCCTTTGTTTGAGATAATAATAATAATAATTATATGTTGTATGTTCTATAGACCTCTCTGTGTATACTACTAATTATATAAATAACACTTTATTCAACGTAACCACACCAACAACACCCGCCGACAAATACTTAGTTATTCTCTGCTCCATCTCCCTTCCATTACATGTCCTGTTACCTTTCAGGTTTAACCATAACTTGACTTTGTACAGTATATATATACAGTATATGATAATTTGTTGATAAGTTAAGAACCCTATATACTAATTTGCCTTATGTTAATTAACTCTCAGTTATAACTATATATAAAACCTTATATACGTGATCATGTACTCCGTTCTACCCTTCGTCTTTCAGCTAATATAAGATACATTGCACCCAGTAAAGGCTATTCTACTAATCCCAGATTCGTGGCCTTTTTAATATCTATCTAGTATCTATCTATCTATCTATCTATCTATCTATCAATCTATCTATATCGGTATAATTTAGCATACTGACCTGTTTCTTGTGCCACCATGCCCTGACCTTGGGCACCAGTATCTCTTGAGCGTTATTGACCACCTGTTTGCCGATCATGATGACTGCCAGTTGTTGGGCCAGCTCGATCACACACCCTCCAGCTGAACACTGACAGGGGAGAGAGAAGGGAAAGTTGTCAAGGGAGGTCGAGGGATTAGGCTATTAGCAGCCAGAATTAAATTGTAAGAATGTGTCATGGTACAGCCTTCTGAAAGGGTTAATATTATTATTGTGCATTAAGTTATACTCTATAATTATGAGGTAATGGTTATTGCATCTGGGTTACGAACAAAATAACATCTTGGTAATGGGATCACTTAGATTTCAAGGGGCCTTAATATTTAATCATCATCATCATCATCATCTCCAATGCCTTGTTTGTTCCTAGGAACCTGTGCTAAAGGATGGCCATAACAGAAACGCGCCCAGGCTGCTTCATTCATTCAAAAAAACTCCTACACCTCCGTATTACTCGGTTCATCTAGCCTATTTACACCATCTGCCATTCTGAGATAGTTTATCTCCACAGCTGTCAGTTTGAAGAGGTCCTCGTCACTTGCTGTCCATGTATCACTGCCATGCAAGAATGTTAGGAGCATCTCACTATTACTCAATGACTTTTTCACTTCTTGACTGGCCATTCTTCCTTTCAGGATACAATCAAATTCTCCAGTTATCTTTCTCCCTTGCATATTTATCATTATGTATCTCACTGTATTTTACTATACTTGCACAGTAAAGCATACAAATACTGTATTATGTATCTCACTGTATTTTACTATACTTGCACAGTAAAGCATACAAATACTGTATTATGTATCTCACTGTATTTTACTATACTTGCACAGTAAAGCATACAAATACTTGAAACTTTCAACCTCTCCCAATTCTTCATTTCTCAGTTTAATTTTACAACCTTTCTCATGCTCATTCTCGATTGTATATTTTGCCGTAAAGTTTATGGTTACATGCATTTTTTTCTCGAACACCATTATCTTACATTTCCCTATATTGACCTTTAGCCTCTTCTTATCACACACCCTGTCTAAATCTGTGACCGCTCTCTGAATCTCTTCCACATGTTCTGCCAACAGGCAGCAATGCTTTTTGTCTCCTTCATAGTTCATACACATAGAAAAAACAAACAAAAACAAAATATATATATATAGGCATGTTAAAATCTTCCACTCTCTTCCCTCCGATTCCAGCCTAATTCCTATATCCATTGATCCCGCTCTACATTCTCTAATCACTCCATCAATGTATATATTTAACAACTAAGGTGACATGAGACATCCCTGTCCTACTCCTACGTTAACCTCAAAACTCTAACTAAACATATCACTTGCCTTCACATATGCCAATACATTCCAATATAAAGATTTTATTGCCATTAGCAATTTCCCTCCCACACAATATACTATCAACACATCTCACAGAATATTTAAAGATGCCTTAAGTTTTGGCGAGGTGAGAGGAGTTACAAACTAATTATTTACTAGCTTACTCTTTATTTACAGCGTCATGATTTCCTTATATGCAGGAAAACAACACTTATTATATGCTATACTACCTGCTTAGGACTTGTTTTTGAATACTAATGGCACTATGATTACTATACCAACATTTAGGATGTAACAACCAAAGGGAGATAAAGTGGTGTAAATGTGTGAGTATCCTGGCGTAAGATACCATACTCACATCCTCATTCCTGAAGCCCAGAATATGGTGGTAGTGGCCGGGGTAGCCAACGAAGCGACCCTTGAAGAAAGCAATGTAGAATATGGAAGAGTAGAAATTAACGAATTGGAAGATGAACACTTTGAAGGTTAGGTTGTTCTCGAATTCCGACTGCGTGCGGTGCATCTCTGTGGAAAAAATTAAATGGGAAATACTGTATAATATATATATATATATATACTGTATATATATTTTATGACAATTGTTTCTCATCTTAATATATTTACATATACTGTAAACACGTTAATTAACTGTTCTAATATATGGCAATGATACCCATTAAAGACCCATACTTAATGTAATTCTATATGCACTGGTGTTTTAATAGTGATTAATTATTTCAATAGAACTGTTTGCTAATTGATCATAGTTGTACAAATATTGTTTTCTTCCCCAAACTGTTAAGAAAATTATAATATATAATCATCAATGTATACCGTTATTTATTAGTGGCCCCGCCATCATTGACGATATGCCTATTAGTATAATAGTCCCCTCTCAACCACCCGCGGGTAGCCAGTTTGAAACGACCGCCGCGGGGAGAAAGAGTCCTACATCATAAGTGCAACGCTAATTCTCTTATGGAATCGTCTTATGATTGAGGTACTCACTACGAAAAAACTTCGTAAAAAATGAAAAAGAAAAATTAACTTAACGCCTTACGAGCGGGCCCGTCAGTAACTTCTACTACCCGCCAAGCGGGTGGTTTTACCCTAAACGACCTTGATTCCGTGCTCTTTTTCATGCATAAACAAGAGCCAGAGCGTAATACAATTATGTATCCCTGAAAGGGCGTAAATTGAGCTTTCCAATGACACCAGAACCATCCTTCTACGACCACGAGTTCTCTTGCAACGATCGTGCAACACGAGTGCAAAATCCCTAAAATACGGTAATTTCCTTACATAATTCCCTGTGTAGCCAGACAGTGAGTGTGAGTGTGTGTGGAGTAAACGTCAGTAGTCGCGCGGGGCCCGTGCCGAGCGGTCATGAGCCGACCTACGCTCCTCCACCCGCTCGTCTCTCTCTCAGAGCCATTATTGCTCCAAAATTGCACACAGACTTAAGTCGGGCCCCGCCACATAGTCCTTGGTTCTCTAGCCCGACTTAAGTCCACCCCCGCTAGACAAGGGTTAAAACTTGTTATATTAGTGCTTTCCATCTCGGTGGATTTCTTGTGTGGATTCTATCCCTGACGCTGCTCTTAGAGACGCCATACTTCCTTCCTCTCCCCACGTTCATACCGAGTGGATGTGCGCGGCCTGTGCTCTGCCATATTCTTCGTTCGCTCTCTTCTAGTGAGTCCTTGCTCATTTGTATATATCTGAGTTGTATTGAACAGGTTTTTAGATTAGCTAGCACAGGCTACCCCTTGGTATGCCCGCAGGGAGTGTTAAAATAGGGTACTATTGTACAGGCGTCTACAAGTCCCCCAGGATCAGCGCCTCATGTGTATTTGTTTTTGTTTCTCTGCGCCTTAGCTCTGATTTAACTTACTAGTTAGGAGGCTAAAATATCCGCAGGAATATGCTTCAGGCCGTGTCTATGAGGCAGTTGCATTATCTTTATTAGCAGACGCCCTAGTTGAAGGGTTGTCACACGTGGTGTGGAACCTTCTAGAGTCCGAGTCTGCACTTCCCCTCTCTCGTGGGGCCCTCGCCAGTTGCTGCTGCTGTGTCTTCAGGAGGTAATGTAACCAGCCAAGATGATGATTACTACGAGCCTCGTGGTCAGCCTCAGTAGGGGTCTCCTTAGCGGGCTAGGGGTAATATTTTATTAATAAAATAAAAATATGATACTATTATAGCCCTAAGATTTAGCCCTCGTTTTGCATGTGGTGTTATTTTACATGTTAACAGGGAGTCAGGAGACGTCCTGATGGTGATGTGGGTTTTTTGGAGGTGTTAACTTTCAAAGATAAGTCAACACTTCTGAAAATTTTGGTTTGTTCTTTCCGGCGTGCTTTCTGTGTATCGATGCCATTTTTTCGCCTCGCAGGCGAGAAAGGAATGAACCAAATGTCCCGGCGTGGTGTGCTATACCACAGACTTCCCGGCGGAAATGCTAATTCCTAAGGGAGTATCTTGGCCCGCCGAATGAACTCGCCCAGACCGATAGCCTCACGCGGCATGATTTCTAACGCCCGGCGCATCAGTCAAGTGTGGCAATACTATCTCAACTAGTCCAAGTAGTCATGGGGATAATAAAGGGCTAAGGTGTTAATGGGCCAGTGACACTTGCCACAGGTAAGCAGTTCAAGAATTGAAAAACCCAAGTAGTTTTTCACTTTCAGGTCCAGCGGAAGGTTAGAGTAGGAGTGGCTATAGCTAATTTTCCAGCGGACTTGAGGTAGGATGTGTAAAATCTCTCGGATTATCCTTATGAGCATTGATTCCTGGAAATTTTCTATTTCCAGATCACGACAGTGGTAGCAGCTCAGGCAGCAGGTGAGGGGCCAATCACGGCGGGGGGGGGGGGGGGGATTTCGTTTAGCTCCATCATGCCTCGCTTCACTCTATGCGCTACTCCTACCTGCTCTCTTTTACCAGTGTTCGCACATAAACTATGCGTCAAATGTGTGAAGTGCCTAGATAGATCACGGGGCTTCTGGGTGTCGAAGAAATGTGCCGTGTGTTTAGAACTACGAGCGGCGCTGTTCGAGAAGAGAGATCACTCATGCCTCGTGGCACTAAAGGAGATTAAGAACTTATATAATGTTTACGCTAAAGACGTTGCCCGTAAGGCCTTGCACTGTGATGACGAAGCCCTTTGGGACCATCTTGTTATCAAATCTCCATCTTTAAAATTCACGCCGACTAAGTCAACTCCTAAACCGAAAGCTAAATCTAAAGTATTATCTAAAGAGCTAGTAAGTAGTAGTGAGAGTAGCGACAGTACTGAGGCAACCCCCCCCCCAGCCGGTCGAAACGAGGACGTTCACCTTCACCTCGGACCTGGTCCCGGTCCAGGTCTAGGTCTCGCTCGCAGACAGTCCCGTCAATCTTCCATCGAGACATCATCTAGGTCACAGAAAAGACAGAAAGAGGACTCAGTAACTTCGACCCCCAAATCAGTGACAGGACATAAGAGTGCCTGCACGGATGAGACGCAGTCGCGGCACCAGCCATCGCCGGGGTCACGGCCACTTCTCTCCACCTCTACCTCCACAGGTCCTAACGTCCAATCTGGCAGCTTGGAAGTAGGGACGGAGGGGACTGAGGTGAATCCCAGGGATGTAGGGAATCTTTAACCCTCGTGGCCCGGGCTGTGTCTCCGAAGGACGGCGCTCGTATCCAGGTGATCTGGCCGAAAATCAACAAAAGTAAACTAAGGCTAATCTCACTTAATATATTACCTACATTAATCAAAGATATATAGAAATGTGCGCCTTACCTTGCCGCGTAGAATGGCGTTGAGTAGAGCTCTCTAGCTCAACTGGTTCCGGAGTGATGGAAGTGGAGGTAACTTTTGCCGCGTATTTACCTAGGCGCGTTCGAACACTCAACCGTGGCCCCGGCTATGACGCCCAGTTGCACTCGTCGCTCCACCCGCAATTATGCCGAGAAGCGATTTTATAGTGTTTTATTGTTTATTATGTCATTTATTATAGTTATTATATTATTTTCACTCAATAAAGTTATTTACATGAAGTTATTTGTGTCTCTGTCACTTATTACTTAGTTGTATTATTATTATTATGATTATAGTGTCACTTTCACGGGACTTTGATAATTGATAGTGTAATTTTCACTTTTATGTATTGTTAGGTAAGCTAATAATATATATAGTGTCACTTTCACTTGTTCATATTGTTATGAAGGCACTTATTATTACTTGTGTGTGTCTCTTTCACTTATACTCAGTTTTATTATTATTATTCTGTCACTTTCACTGGACTAGGCTTATTGATAGGGTCATTTTCACTTATTTATTGTTAGAAATATATATTTTAGTGTCACTTTCACTTGTTCATATTGTTATTGAAGGCACTTATTATTACTTATATGTGTCCTTTTCACTTATACTTAGTTATATTATTATTCTTAGCCTACATTTGAGTGTCACTTTCACTGTTGTCACTTCCACTTCAAAAGTTTATTAGAGTGTGGAAGTCATTGAAGCAGGTGCCAGCACACAGTCCAACTTGACACTTGAGGCATTCCCAAGTGGTTTTTGTGGCTTTGCGGGGTCTTCTTGTTGTGTGGCTGCACACATGGCACCTCTTCTGTATTCTGGATTTAGTATTAGGACCCTGGAAAGGAAGGGCGTTGAGCTGGTGCTTCCTGAAAAAATCAGCACACCCCGTTCTGTCCAGCTGGCCTGGTCCTTTTAGTGGCCTCCCTGGTGTACCCGCATGTTTAGCCAGGAGCTCAAGTATCACCTGTTTGTGGAACTTCCGCAGGGACTTGTACTTCTTGGCTCCTGGAGTCCTCAGACGGTAGATGTTGTAGGCATTGAGGACCGACATATCTACCGTATGCAGGATAAACTTCTTGTACCACCTGCAAGATGTTCGCAGGCAGTCGATGAAGCCCATCTGCATGTCGGACTTGTCAACGAGGCGCATGTTGAGGTTGTAAACCAGGACAGCAGCTGGTTTCCGGACGGGGTTCTTGGTTCTTCGGTCCACCTTCCCTGTGGCGACCATCTCGGCCTTGTGGCATCTGCTGAGGAGGTTGACCTTCCGCTGGTCATGCCAGTGGATGGAGAGGATGGGGCTACTCTTCTTGTGGAAGATGTCCGTCTTCTTCGTCTTGGTTGGGTAGCCTGGCATGCCCTTCCTCTTGTCCTTGACTGTGCCGACAGTTCCGGTCTTGCGGTCATGGAGGTACTTGGTCAGGATAGGCGACGTGTATTAATTATCTGTGTAGAGGATGTGGTTTTGATTGAAGTGCCTCTCCATCATCTTCTTCACTACAGTGCCACCAAAACCAATGAGGGGGTCAGTCACAATTTCTCCACCCTTGCTGCTGTACACTACAAAGTCCAGCACATACCCCGTCAAACAGTCGCAGAGGACGAAGAGCTTGATGCCGAAGCGGTGTCTCTTGGACGGGATATACTGTCGGAAGTGCAGCCTACCACGGAACAGGACCAGAGACTCATCGAGGAACATCTTCTGGAAAGGAATCAGGTAGGTGGTGAACCGATGACGTATCATGTCATACAGCTTCCTGATCTTCCATAATGTGTCGGGAAGGTGGACTGCCATGTTGTTTGTCAGGTGGAGATAGGAGAGGATGTCGAAGTACCTGTCCCTGGACATGTACTTGCCAAATGCTGAAGTCGTTATGATGTCGCCAGTGATCCAGTAGTCTGCCAGAGCGTGCTTCCTGATATGTGTCATCAGCATTGTGAGTGCCAAGAACACATATAGTTCTGCTAAAGTGACAGCTCTCCATGCCACCATCTTGGTACTGGTCTTCCTCCCAAGAAAGTTGGCACAGATCTCATGATGGTTGTTGGTCTCCTCGACGAGGTATTCCATGACTTCATTGTCATAGAAGCCACAGAAACGTTCACTGGGGGTAGCATCTGGGCCACAGCGAAATGTTGGTGACACCCCGGAACCCATCTGTACCTCGTCAAAGGCAGGACAATCTGGCTCAAAATCAGTCCCATCTGTCCACACAAACAGGTCAGATGCTGATGCTCGAGCAAGTGCAGGTGCAGCAGGCACACGCCCTGGACGCCCTAGCACATGCCCTTGGCCACGCGGACGCCCTGCACGCCCACGCCCACGCCCACACCCAAGGGCAGCGGCGTCGGCAGACTGACCACGTCCACGACCTCGCCCTCTCACTCGTCTTGTCGGGACTTCCTCTACCTCCTCCTGTTCCTGTTCCTGTTCCTCTTCCTCCTCAGGCGACGTCAGGTCATCTGGGGCAATGTTGGGGTCGTCAGCATCCTTTTCAGGAGACAATTCGGGTGAAGAAGTGACCGGGCGTCGGCGACATGGGGCGCGGGAGGCTGCGGGAGGTTCAACAATGGGAGCCTTGGCCTCGGGAGTTGGGCTCCTTTTGCGGCGAGCCGAGGGCTTCTCCGCATCAAATAATGCTCTGCGGTGTGTTGAGGGCTGTGGCACACTACTAATACCACTTGAAGAGGCCCTTTGCTCATCCTGAAGGAGAGATGAAGCCGAGGGCTGTGGGTGACCCACGCGGCGTCCCGGGTCAAGGCGTCGGGACAAAGGAATGCGGGTGGTTACTAGACCAGGGTCGGCGTCACTATCACTGTCTTCAGCTTCCCTAGCCTTTTCTGCGGCTGCTCTGCGTGCTTTTTTAACTGCACTTTTCACCAACGATTGTTTATAAAAATATTTGCCCACTTTCAAGGGCGTACGGGCAGGCAAAGGGGAAGGTCCTGGGCTAGGGCTAGGGCTAGGGCTAGGCCTAGGCCTAGGCTGACCTAGCAAAGATAGCGAGGGGGTAGGCCTAGGTTCTAGCACACTTGGAAGTTCAATAGCACCTTCCTGAAACACTTCCACATCAGGATCATCACTACTGTCTCCCCCCTCAAATAAATCCAAATTATCGTCGTATCCAAAGCCAACGAAATAGTCATCTTCGGTTGCACTTATAAATTGTTCTTTGTCCACCAAGCTTTCGCCACTGCTCTCTTCAATATCAAAAAGTTCTCGCTGTATAGCACTATCACTCAACAAACGCTTCACTTTCTTTCGTTGAGCTTTCTTCTCGGTTGCAACAGGCGTCGAAGTTTTGAGCGGGGTAGCAGTGGGGCGCGCGGGAGGTTGCACCGAATCGGACGCGTCGGAATTCATTTTTTTAGTATTACTCGCTATGGCGGCTACGTAGGAACTGATAACGGTAGTAGTTGAGGCTTGGTGGCGCTGCGATCGCCCCTGCAAAGTAAAATTTGGCCGCGCGAATTTTGAAGCACGCTTTCAAGCACTGGCCTTTTAACAGGACACCCGGGCTCCTGCCCTTCTTTCGCGGTGTCCTTTTAAAAGGACACCCGGGCTGGAAGGGTTAAGTGAACCACAAGAATTTAACTTTACCTTACCCAAATTAAAATTTGCTGTACCACGAAGGGGTCCCCCGATAGTGTCACAGAAGGTATTAGCGGAACAGTACCGGGGCTTTCCGACCGGTACACAGCAAAATTATGACAATTCTCAGGTGAGTGAAATAATACCGGACTCCCAACCACCCGCTAATCAAGGTCGGGATGTCTGGAGACATTCAGAACCCTCACAGGTACAACCTGTAATTCTTAATCAGTATATGACTAGGGAACGTGATAACGTAGAAACAATACCTTCTTCGGTACCCGATTTAGTTTGGCCATTGAACGATCAAGTGTCTTTAACATGGCAACAAACGCGGAAATTGTAGAACTACCGGAGGAGCCAGAGGACATTGAACTGTCCTCGGCACAACCAGGGCCTAATGAACCAGGACCTAATGAAGAAGGGTCTGAAGAAGGTTCCGAGTTTTCCAGGGGGTCTCATAGTAAATGATTAACAACAGATGAACCTAATGATATATTACACAAGGTCATGCACCAGTACCATATCCCTACGTCTCAGGTTCCTTCCACTACCACTCCGGTAGCTACCCCGATCGAGTCAACAGTGCGGCCATTAGAACCAACCGGAGTTAGACCTCCCATTAATTCAGTTCCCCCTCTTAACGTCAATCCGGCGAACATCATGGCAAGTGGCACGGCAGTGCCTGCCTCCTTGACAACCACTAACATTCGGGTTATAACGGACATTACTCTTCCCCCTCTCGATAAACTCCCACATAGGAGAGGCCCTATGCCTCTCTTGTATGGGCCAGATTGTTCATGGGTCCCTGCTATTGCGAAAAACCCACACATGGCACAACTGACTGTATCGGGGGAGCTTCCGGTCCCTAGTGAATGTACCATAGAAGTAAGTAAGAGCAAGAAACTTAGAGCTAAAGATGTACAAGGGCAATTATTGGATGTTATGATTAAGGCTATACCTAATGTATATTCTTCCGACTTTTTCGTATACTCTGCTACTCCGGCATTACCTCCTGCCTCAGTTGCATGACTCTTTGCGGATTGGACAAGGTCTGACGGCGTGAATTATATAAAATCACTCAACTCAATAACGCCGGAATTGGATACAATCCCGGTGCTGGATCAGATTCACAATCCAGTCCTGCAGGTGGGGCAGGTAGGTGTGGGCCCATGGGTGGACTGGGAAGCTGAGGCGCAACAATTTGCAGCTACCATTACCTCGTAATCCTCCCACCAAATTCTTCAAGAAACCCATTCGTGGTTCTCTTTACCCATCAATAAGGCTGGAGGGGTGTCCCCTGCTCTGTTTGAATTCCTTTCCGCTCCCAAACTGTCTCTTTATGATTTACAGGACCCCTTTTCTACTCCCCCTCCAGCCCACTTGGACAGAGACTTCAAATTGCGAAACAAAGCATATAGACTTTTCTCACAATTCCCTTTAAGTCGCCAGATAGCCCAGTCACTCACGAGGACTATATCAGCTATTTCTGATCAGAATGTAAGGAAAGCCACGGAATTGTCCCGGCGGCTTCTATTGCAAAATTCAATACAGTCCCTAGGTGATATCAGAATAGCCTTAATGAAGGCTGTTCGTGCTCGCCAGGACTTGAGGGTGTACGTGGTAAAGAAGTGACCGGAAGACATTGGTCGCCGGGTAACTCTTTCCCCTGTCTTAACTGCCTCATTACTAAACTTAGACACATGGAGAGCAGTATACAATATGGTAGATAGCTTGAAGCAGAGTACCTCCCAGCCTAAGAAGGAGCCTTTCAAGAAGCCATACTCTAAACCAAAAGGTGGAGGTAAGTCTCACTCTACCAGTGCTAAGCAGTCCTTTCAGGATCTCAGGTCTCCCCAACAGCAGGGAGGTACTCAGCACAAGCAGAAACAGGGTAAACCATCAGGCAAGTGGAATAATAGAAATAAGTCTCAACACAAGCCTCACCAAGGAACGACGCCTGCCAAAACCAGTCAGCCGTCTATCTCTGCACCACCACCACCACCAAAAAACTAGTCATTCAAACTCTCTCTCCCCCGGGGCCTACCGAAGGCGAGTTGGATTCGAGAGTAGTTCTGCCGGACAAACCCAGTCAAGCGACTGGGTCATTCCAGGCATGTAGCCGAGCCTGGCCCCGGCGGACTTGGGCACGGACAGTGGTAAGCAAGGGAATCACTTGGAGGTGGCTCCGACGACCTCGTTTACGTCAAACTCGAGAAGTCAATCATGTTTCTTTAGAGGTGGAGTCACTAGTCCAAGAAATTATCACCAAGCATGTCATTGTCCCGGTCGATCCAGCTTGCCATGTTTTCACTTCCAGACTTTTTCTAGTGCCAAAGAGGGACAGTGTGCAGATGCGACCAGTAGTAGATCTCTCGTGTCTGAACACACACATTCACAATGTGCCCTTCAGGATGCTCGAAGTGAATCAAATCAGGCTCACCCTCCTGCCGCAAGGCTGGATGTGCTCACTAGACCTGACAGACGCCTATTGGCATGTCCCCATAAACAAAAGGTTCCAAAAATTCATTGCCTTGAGGATCAGGCAAGAGACTTATGTCTTTCAGAGATTGCCATTCGGTTTGAACCTGACACCGAGAATATTCACAAAATTAGTCCGGCAGGCCCTTATGCCAATGTTACCTAGACGACTGGCTGGTAGTGGCAGAGTCAGAGAGTTTATGTCATATCCATGTCAACCAAGTAATAAATCATGTACAAACCCTAGGGTTCAAGGTCAATCTGGCAAAGTCGCACCTTGTTCCCACACGGGTGATTCAGTGGATAGGGCTGGTCTGGGACACAGCCAATCTTACTCTCAGTCAGAGTGTGGACAACCGCAACAGATTTCGCAGGAAATAGTTTCGGTTCCTCCACAGTCTGAACACGACGAGGACATGGGAATTCCTGGTCGGTTCTCTCAATTGGATCCAACTAACTGTTAAGTTGGGCCGGTTGAAAGTAAAGAGATTAATCTTGGAAGGCAACAACATTTTCCCACTCTTGCCGGAGGGAAAATTATGGACCATTCCTTCATTAATTCACAACTTACTGTCGGTCTGGGCAAGGAAGGAAACATTGCACTCAATAATGACGTGGGTCTCTCCCCCACCTACGGTATGGGTAGACACAGATGCTTCAGGGACGATAGG
The DNA here is from genome assembly GCA_032716605.1 of Paralithodes platypus. NCBI lineage: Eukaryota > Metazoa > Arthropoda > Malacostraca > Decapoda > Lithodidae > Paralithodes > Paralithodes platypus. Next base: position 25,248,732 of record CM064545.1, read on the forward strand.
CTGGGAATATCAGTCAAACCTAGGCCGCCAGGGTCAAGGTCTTTGGTCCCAAGACGAGAACTTTCATATCAACAAACAAGAACTTCTAGTCCCTTTGTTTTTCCTTCAAACGCACGGCTCTTCATTGCAGGGGAAATCAATAGCCTTTCGAATGGACAATTTGAACGCGGTACATTGCATTCAAAAGCAAGGGTCAACGAGGTCTCGGAAGTTACTAGAATTGTCGGAAGAGATCTTTGCTCTGGCCGAAACGCTGAGCATTCATCTTCATGCATCTTACCTCCCGGGCATAGCGAACGTCTGGGCAGACGCTCTTTCCCGGAGACAGAGCACCAGAGTAGAATGGGCACTCAAGCAAAACATCTTCAACGAGATGATTGCAGAGCCATACCATCCACAAGTGGATCTATTCACGTCCGAGGGAAACCACAGACTCCCTCTCTTCCTAACCCGCCGGGAAATGACTTTGGCGGGGGGTCCAAACGCATTGTTGGAGGACTGGAACAAATGGAATTCCATCTATCTTTTTCCGCCTCCAGACTCCTCACTCATGTGTCAAGTATTGTAGTTCACAACTACGGGGTTACCGGGGCTTAGTCTCGATCATCGCGCCACTTTGGCCGGCTCAGGTGTAGTACCACCAATTGAAAACGTGGTGCGAGAACCCGGTGTCACTTCCGGTCTCGTACTTCCGCTTGGAGACAATTGGCAACCTAGAGACCTCGCTGACTTTTGCCTTCTGGACATTCAAAATACCAAATGGTTGACTCAGTATGGAGAGAGTGTTACAAGTAAATTTCTTAATCAGTATACTATGTCTACCAGGAGACAGTATCAGTCTCATTGGAAAACGTTCACAACCTGGATAGTAGAAACGGCGAAAACAGACTCAACAGTAGCTTTGGTCTTTAAGTACTTAGACTATTTGTTTGAACAAAAACGCTTTTCTGTAGTTACACTGAAAAACCACTTGTCTGCCATTAGAAACCCCTTTTATGACCTTACTGGTCTATCCATACCACAGGCAGAGGAGAAAGGGTTAATGAGGGCATGTTTCAAACTACGCCCACCACCAAGTCAGCTCATGCCTACCTGGTCTCTCGACAAAGCCTTATCTCTGCTTCATTCGCGCAAGTATAATCATGCGCCGGACTTTGACTCATTATTAAAGAAGGCTGTGTTCCTTATGGCTTTAGCAACAGGAAACAGAGTATCTGAGCTGGCGGCAATGAGCAACGAACCTAATTGCCTCAGGTTTGGGAGACTGAATGAACACTTACAAATTGCTCCGTCTCCCACATTTATAGCAAAAAATTAACATTGTGATCATGTATTTTCAGAATTTACAGTCCCGGCACTCAAACGCGGACACACGCATCACATTTTGTGCCCAGTGGAGGCTTTAATCAAATTTATGAGGGTGGCACAACCTCAACAACCAGGCTTCTTATGGGTAAACAGCACAGGTACTCGCGTCACAAGAAGGAAATTAGCTTCTTTACTCGTAGATGTCATTAGGGAAAGTGATCCCGGTGTACTGTACTGGGCAGAGCCCATGATATAAGAAAGTGGGCCGTCTCTCTCAGATTTTTATTGAACTATTCGATTGAGGACATGGGTAACACTAAGTTGTGGGCCTCTAACCATACCTTCTTGACGCGATACCTGTCTGTGGCTCTGGTTAAGCCAAAGCTAACCTGTGTGGCGTTACGGCAGCGGATCTAGTTAAGTCCATGTGCTATTACTAATTAAGTTTAATCTTAAAGGAGAAAAAAGGAGGGGGGGTGCGGCTAAGCCCAAAAGACCCCTAGAGCCCCTCCGCCGGATGATGTGATAAGGTCACGAGCTGTGATACTTAAGAAGTCGAGCTGGTTCTACAGCTCTAGAATATTTTTCTATTTTGAAGTCACGAGCTGTGATACTGTATAAGTCGAGCTGGTTTTACAGCTCTATAATATTTTTCTATTGTTAAAGATATCTATCATAGTTACAGCTATATAGTATAACATAAATGTACAAATTATATGGAATGTACAAATAGCTTTAAGGACAGCAGATGTAATCCAAGGATATATGTTTCTGTCGTAGTTGAATAGGAATACAAGTAAGTTCCTAAAACAACAAATGTTTATGAATCTCAATGTGAGATCTTATCATATGTTCCTAGTCGGTCAAATACAAGCAGATATTCTTCGAAGTAAGGCACTGCTTTCTTTCCAATTTTTTACTTTTATTGTATGTAAGCAATAAAGACAAATTGTTATATGATTCTTTGTCTCTACCTATGGTATTTGTTAGTGGTTTGATATTGTCACGAATGTCCCCCTCCAGTCTTGAGATATCAGGCATATCGTCAATGATGGAGGGGCCACTAATACATTATAGATTTGAGTCCCGGAGGGAAGAATCTATCTATCTATCTATCTATTGCCTGACGCTGTGATCCCCGAAGGGGTGGCCACGAACGAACCGCCCCCATGCACCTCTGTCCCCAGTCAGTCGACGCCCCTCCCCCCAACCAGCACCGCCTTCGTTCATGTACTTCCTCACTCCATCCTTCCACCTCTCATTCGGTCTACCTCTCCCTCTCTGTCCCTCCACCTCGCTCTCGTACACCCTCTTAGTCATTCTCTCGCTTTTCATACGTTCCATATGGCCGAACCATCTCAAGTTGTTCCTTCTCACACTTTCCAGCACATCTACCTCCACACCACACCTCCTTCTTACTTCCTCATTAGTCTGTCTATCCCTCCATGTAACTCCGCACGCACTTCTTACGTACAGTAAACCCTCGCCATCTCGGACCTCTAGAGGTCGGAAACCCGTACTAGCCGGACTGGCTACGGCCTCTCGGACATGCACTTCCGTATTTCGGACATTTCCGTCATCGTTCCGACAGTCTCTGACCTGTCAGGTCAGGTATTCCTGCTATCAGTAACATGTAATCTGATACTACCTGTAACCTGTTTCATGGTCGGATTGTCGGCGACTAAACTGGCTCCCCCTCTGGGTCCTCACTTGGAGGGTGGGTGGCTAGACACCCTGCAGGACTAAAAGCAATACCTGTCAAAGGGCGGATGAACTACTGTATATATTAGTCAACGGCCATCTAGCAAACCTATGGTATTTTACCATGATGGATGTTTAGGATGTTGCCATAGCCTGCACCAAGGTCTTCCATTGTCCGTTTACATCCATCCCTGCTGTTTGGTGCTATACAGCAACTTTCCTTCCTTTTCCTGCAATCTCCTGTTTGTTTCCCCACGGTGGTTAGCAGGCCAATGAGGAAGACTTTTGAGTCTGGTGGATTTTCAGGAGATTTGGCATTCTTTTTCTGTTTCTCGTCTTTTCTAAACAAATAAAATCCACCGCTACTGCTCCCCCCTGGATATGGTGTCTTTGGGGCTTGTTTTATACCTTACCCAGATGTGATGGCTCCGTCTGGGTCGACCTGTTTATATCCATCTTTATGTATTTGTATATGGATTGCTTTCAACTTTTTCTGTTTTTGTTTCTACTTTTGTCCGGTGATATAAAAGTTAATCCCGGTCCTCACAGACAACCTGCTACAAGTTGTCGTGTATTTTATTCCAATATTCGTGGTCTCTATAAGAACATCAAGGATCTTACATTGGCATCTGTTGATTATGATATTGTCTTTTGTTCTGAAACCCTTGTCTCTGGTTATAGAGATTATTCTAAACTTCTTATACCTAACTTCGGTAAACCAGTTCTTATTCGGCGTGATTCTATTCCTCGTGCTCGTGGAATGAGCTTGTATATTAGATCTGGGTATAATGCTGAGCACTTAACTAAGCATATTTGTAAATGCCATGAGATGCAGTTAGTTAAAGTTTCCAGCAAGTATCATAATCATTACATTTTTAGCCTGTACAGAAATCCTGATGTTAACAATGACATATATGACTGCCTCTTAATAGCCATGGCTTCAATACAGTAGGTAGATGTCAAATCATCCTTTATTTTTGTTGGTGATGTCAATGCGCATCATCAAGAGTGGTTGAACTCGGTCTCTCCAACTAATAGAAATGGTCTTGCTGCATTGGATTTTGCAAACTTATCTGGTTGTGAACAGCTAATCCAAGGACCTACTCATATGTCTGGAAATTGTCTTGATCTAGTACTAACAGATATTCCTGGCGTTGTAGAAACCTCCGTTATTGTACCTGTTGGCACTTCCGACCACAATGCCATCATGTGTAAAATTAATCTTGATTTTTCTGTTCCTGATATTACTCTCTCACGTAAAGTCTACCTTAAATCCCGGGTTAACTGGGACAACGTTTGTAATGATGTTTGTAATATTGAGTGGAATCACATACTAAGATCTCATGACCCGGTTTCAGCTCTCAACAATTCCCTTCTTGGTATCCTTCGCAAAAGAGTTCCATCAAAAAACATTAAGTCTCGTATCAGGGATAAAGCATGGTTTAATGATGACTGCAAGCGTGATTTGATGACAAACAGGCTGCATATCGTCTATGGAGGCGTAATCAAACCCCCTTGCATTGGGAAAATTATGTTTTTAAAAGGGCAGCTGCGCAGAGAGTTTATGATGGTGCTGAGAGGGATTATAACTCCCATCTTCAGGATGTTCTGGCAGGAGCTACACAGCCTCATAAATGGTGGTCCGCTTTGAAATCCTCTTTATTTAGAATAGATTCCTCCATGCCTCCTCTTTGTGATTCTGATGGCTCCATCTCTTTTGATCCATTATCGAAGGCCAATATTCTATCTAATATTTGTATTAATAAGCAGAGTAATCAGGAATTGTCTTTGCCATTGACATGTTTCCCTAGACCCAACCTCAATTCAATGGCATTCAAATCAGCTGAACTGAAAAGGTACTTGCTGGATCTTGATACCTATGGCGGCACAGACCCGGATGGGTTTTTCCCTCTCTTTTTTAAAAAAGGTTGCAGTGGTCTTGGCACCTAAATTGGCTGTGGTGTTTAGGTTGCTTTTGAAATCAGGTAGTTTTCCTCTTTGCTGGCGTAAGGCTATTATCACTCCTATTCCAAAGGGAAATACTGCCTCATCATCTCCTAATGACTATCGCCCTATCTCCATTACACCTATCCTATCCAAGCTCTATGAGAGGCTTTTGTCCAGCCGCCTTTCCTCTTATTGTAATAGTCATAATTTGATACCAAACTCACAGTTTGGTTTTCGTAAGGGACTGGGTACATGTGATGCGCTTCTGACACTCACCCATGACTTGCAATCTTCATTGGACCAGGGACATGAGTCTCGTGTCGTGGCTATTGACTTTAGTTCTGCTTTTGATTTAGTCAACCATAAAGCACTTCTGTATAAGTTACAGCTCATCGGTATTGGTGGCAATTTTTTAAGGATCTTTGAAGATTTTTTGACGAAAAGATCTCAGTCTGTGGTCATTGATGGGTGTCATTCCTCTTCTGTTACTGTTGTTTCTGGTGTTCCACAAGGCAGTGTCCTTGGGCCTTTGCTTTTTATTATTTTTACTGCTGACCTGTGTTCCGAGCTTGAAAATAAACTAATCTCCTATGCTAATGATACAACTTTATATGCGTCAATTCCATCACCAATAGATCGACACGTAATTGCTACTGCTCTGAATAGGGATTTAGCCAAAATTACATCATGGTGTGAACTTTGGGGCATTAAACTTAATGCTAGTAAAACACACTCCATTATCATCAGAAGATCTCGTACCTTGGATCCTCCCCATCCTTATCTACAAGTTTCTGGCGAGCAAATTGAGAATGTGGATACTCTGCGTTTGTTAGGAGTTACTCCTGATCCCAAACTTACTTTTGAAAAGCATATTCGTTCTTTCTCCTCTTCCATTTCCCAAAAAATTGGTCTGCTTCGCAAGGTTTATAAAACATTTGCTTGTGACGCCACAGTTATCAAGTCTTTTTATGATTTTATTTTACCACATTTCGAGTACTGCTCACCTGTCTGGTTGTCAGCAGTTGACTGCCATCTCAAGTTGCTTGACAGGTCGCTAAATTCCATCAGTTTTATTCTACCTCATTTGTCTCTTGATCTGTGTCATCGACGTAAAGTTGGTGCCCTTAGTCTTTTATATAAAGTTTTTAACAACCCTCAGCATCCCTTACATGGGGTTCTGCCTGGGCCCTATGTCCGGGCTCGTGCAACTAGATTCACAAGCAATCTTAATGATCTTGCCATGAGCCGTGTAAATTTTTCTACTACACAGTTTTCACAGTGTTTTGTGCCGGCCATGGTTGACTTGTGGAATAAGTTGCCAAATGAGCTAGTCAATTCAGCTAATATCTCTATTTTTAAGTCTAGAGTTAATGCTTTTTTGCAGCATTAATTCTAATATTTAAACTTATTTCATTTTATTTTATTGTATTATATTTATACTTGATATCCTCCACTGCATAATATGTTATCTGTGTTTAATATGTGTATATGTACAGTATACAGTATATGTTTTTATTTTTTCCTAAGTTGCCGTAGTCTCTCTCCAGTGCCTCCGGGTGTTTTGTGTGGATTGATCTTGATGGTGTTTCTGCACCCTGGTTGGAGACTTCGGCATCTCATATAATAATAATAATAATAATTCGGAAAATGTTCGTCATAACCGTCCTCTGATATCTCGAATATTTCCGAAATGTGTCGTAACGGTGTCCGACAAAGGATGACGTGTCGGATGACGACCTCACCTCACCAGACAATAAGGGTGAATATCCGAGAAACAGAAGGGAGGTCCGACGCCATCTTACATCCGGAGACCGAGCGTGGGAGGCTGGGAGCGTCAGTCCGCACCAAGCTCTGTTGTGTTACACATCGACGCGTGCCATTTATTTTTTTCACCTCTCAACACTCTTCGAAAGTAAAAAGTTAAAAGTGTAAACAGTTATTTTATGTACTGTATGATAGTGACAAAGTCTTTTGAATTGAATTGAAGTAGATACGAGGTGCCACTGTAAAGGTTTCTTCGAAACCTTTATCTGACCTGACCTGAGAGCCCTGGCCTGTGAGTGAAGGCTATGGTGGTAGAGTCCGCGCTACCAAGGCACCATCAACAGCAGCAGCACCAGCAGCACCACTTCTATCCTCGGGAGCTCCATGGCAAGTGAGAGCTGGGAACCGAATTGAGTCTTCCAGACCAGATGGCTGGAGTAAAATAGGAAAGAAGACACCATCCTCTCCTCTCTTTATTTGACTGTCAGTGTTGCCAGTTACTCCTTTCCTTACAGTCAGTGTTGCCAATTCAGCTACTTTACCGCTAGATCTAAAGGTAGTTATTTCGATCTAGCGGCAATTTCTGACATCTAGCGACATGAATGAGAGGAAGATGCTAGATATTTGAGCCAATTTAGGACACCCTTTAGAGATTAAAGCATTAGTCTAGCAACTTGGGACAGTTATTTACTATATAGCGACCTTTGAGAATGGATCTAGCGGTATTTTCTGTTATGATTTGGGAGGTGACATTGCTTTTGACATTTTGCTTTTGCATAATTCGATCTTGCGCAATCTGTAACTTAGACCTCCTCCCTCTAGGTATAAAAAACAACAATCTGACCTTTATCTTGATCTTCCATCCCCCCCTCCCTTCCCCCTCTTCCTTGCTCAATGTTTACGGTGGTCAAAACACGTTCACCTGTTTATTATCAGCACTTGGAATATTGTCGGAATTAAAGGGAGGTACAGTTGTTTTTCGGGCCCCCCTTCTCTCTCCTGTTTAGCACCATTGGTTTTTAGATTTTAAAACGCTTGGCCCATTAGTTTGGTGGTTGTAGGACTTTTCGCCCAATTTATTTGTCAATATTCAAACTTTTCAAGTTATTTAGGTGTCATTATTTTCCTGGCAAGCGATAGCGAACCTACATTTAAGGAGAAACCGGCCTCCGGCCGGTCATGGGTACGTTTTTTTTAATTTTGATGAAGTTCTATGGAGGAATTACAGAAAACGATAAATACATAGATAAATCGGTCAATAAATAGTCCCTTCCCCCCTTAATAGCTATGTAATTGGGTTCATGTTTTTTTTTTATCTAACTACATCAACATATAATTTGGAAAACATATAAAATATTTAAAACTGCCTCTTCCTACCGCCTATTATATAATATATATATATATGCCTATACAGTTGCCTACATGAGTTCTGTTCCTCGTGGTGATCCTATGTATGATAGTAAAGTAGTACGGATGATTTGCGACTATGGTTTCTTTCATTTACCAGTTGACTAAAACACTGAGTTAACCACTGCATAAGAAACTGTGCTCGTAATAATCAGTCATGCGCATTATATTTCCATGTATATGATCACGGAGAGGAACAGAACTTATTTGGGCAACTGTACATTCAAATTAATTCAAAAGCCAGTTCTTTTCACTACTTCCTTTCCCAAGCTATATATCCCTTTGAGTACCAGCGACGTGTTATATATTTTATGCTAGCTTTATTTAGACGTAATTATGCAGCTTAGGAAAATCTGTGGTAGTTAAAAGGGTTGTTTGATATCGTTTGAAGCCTTATTATTGCTAGAGGTCCTTTCTAAGCTGAATAAAATCCTCTAATGGTTGCCAGATTATTATTAAAAGGACAACCCTGATACTGAATGGGATATTATATACGAAAAATAAGCTGTATAATGATTATAATATACACCTCTCTTGGTCTATCACAGGATGCAAGTGCAAAGGACTTCTTGCGAATTCGGGTTATTAGGAAGTTGGAGCCGTAGATATCGATATTCAGCAGAATTACCAGCTAGAATTGGGTTGTAGTTTATAATCTTAGTTTTGTATGAAGGAGACAAAGGGCAGGTTGTCTGTAACGAGTGTCTCCCCCAAAGTCAAACGAGTGACAGAGAGCAAAATTCAAGGGACGTTGGGTCAAAATGCCTGGACACATGAAGTTTAAAGCAGTTTAAGTCATAGGATGAAGAAAAGATTGATTGAGGGAGAGAGTTCCAGAGTTCACTAGTTTAGTAGAAGAAAGACAGAAGATTTGCAAATTCTTAGATTGAAGAGTTGGACAGAATAAGAGTGGGACTGTGTTGAAAGGCGGGTGCCTCGCACTCGCCGCTGAGAGAGCTCTGAAGAACACTGACTGTTGTAATAGTGATAGAAAAGTGAACGAGATGCAACACTGCGGCGTGTAGAAAGCGATCGTAGGGAACTAGTGAGAGGAAGTGAGTTGAGGCGAAATGCTTTTGACTCTACTCTTCCTAAAAGTGCGATAAGGGTGGAACTTCCCCACACATGCGAACAATACTTGAAGGGTTAATTTGTGTATTGTTGAAGAGTAATTGACAGGGTTCTGGGCTATCTCCAATTATCTCCCTATTATTCATTAACGACCTTCTCAATTCCACCTCCAGCCCCATTCACTCATATGCTGACGACTCTTACATTACACTATTCAACTAGCCTTCCACAACATCACTCACAGCAGGAACTCAAAATCTCACGTAAGGAGGCCATAAAACACCTATCTTCTGATCTCTCTACTATCTATAATTGGGGCAGAGAAAACCTTGTTACTTTCAATGCTTTCAAAACTCAAGTTTTGTCTACTCGTCGCCCCCTTCAGAAAAACAGGCTTACTCTTTAGCAACATACAAATTAACCCTTCATCTTCTCTTAATATTATCAGTGTCACTTTTTCTTCTGCTCTCTCTTGGAAAGATCATATTACTTCTCTTGCTAAAATAGCTTCTCAGAAGCTGGGTGTGCTCAACCACCTCAGGGTGTTCTTTACCCCTACGCAGCTTCTTGCTCTATTCAGGGGCACAGTGCGTCCTTGTATTAAGTATTGTTCACACGTGTGGGGAGGATCTTCTCACACAGCACTTTTAGACAAAGTAGAAAAGAAAGCCTTCCGTCTCAATAACTCACATCCACTTACCAATTCTCTGCAGTCTCTCTCTCTCTTCGCCGCAATGTTAAAGCTCTCACTATTCTGCTGCTATTACAATAATCAGTGATCCTCAGAGCTCTCTCAGTGTATACCACCCCCTCATCGTAGAGCACTTAGCACCTGTCTTGCAACACAATCCCACCCCTACTATGTACAACTCTCCAACCCTAGAGTGAAACGTTATTCTCAATCTTTCTTCTATGCAACAGCTGAGCTCTGGAACTCTCTCCCAGAATCATATTTTCCCTCCGTGTGTCCAGGCATTTTGGCTCGAACATCCCTTGATTTAGGTCCTGTCACTCTTTCAACTCTGGGGAAGGCACTCGTCACAGGCAGTTCTACCTTTTGTCTCCCTCACTCACATAGAAAAACAAAGCCTTGTGGAAGATTGTGATGGATAGATATAGGGAGAAATTGGGTCTTGGAGGCATTAAAAGTAACAAGATTTTCTCTGCTGCAATCAGATATAATTGATAGATCTCAAGATAAGCGTTCCATGGCCTCGTCAGGTGACTTTTGGAATGATTGCATGCTGGGTTGATGTGAAAAACTGGTTGAATAGTGTAAGGTAGAATCGTCAGAGTATGAGAGGATGGGACAAGAGGTACAGTTGAGGAGATCATTAATGAATATTTGAAAGATTTAGAGACAGGACAGAACCCTAAGGAACACCAGAGTTGATAGGTGGCTGTCCACAACTGTGGCTATGGAACGGTCAGATAGGAAATTAGAGACAAAGGCACAGATAGAGGGATAGAAACCGAAGGAGGGTAGTTTAGAAATTAGAGATTTGTGCCAGACTGTGTTAAAAGGCTTTCGATACGTCTAGTGCAACAGAAGAAGTCTTACTGAAGTCTCGAAGAGAGGATACTCAAGAGTTAGTAAGAAAAGCAAGGAGATCACCAGCAGAGTGGCCATAAAGGAAATCATACTGGCAACCTGAAAGTTGATTATGGGAAGAAAATTTCTTAGGAAATGTAGAGATGCAAGAAATAAAAGCAATTGGACGATGGTCAGCACGGAAGAACAGTTTTGAGTACAAGTGGAGGAACACCGTCCGGACCGTACATCTTCTTAGTATTAAGCCCAGAGAGGGTAGAAGGTACATCCTTGGAAGAGATTATTATATTAGGCATAAACAAATGTGAAGGGGTGGAGATGGAGGAATAGAACCGGAATCATCCCGGATGGAGCTTTTAGCGAATCTTTATCACGACATGGTAGAGTTGGTTAAAGTATGGCCTATCATCCTGACTGTCGGTGATTCAAACCCCACTAGGATATATATATATAGAATGGATACAACATTGACATTAGAATTCTTAGTATATATTACTTATAATTAATTATGTTGATCTGATCAAATTACAAATCAAGTTACTGATCAAATATTTTCAATTAATGAATATAATCAATAGACAATGTAATTATAGCCCCCAACTATCCTATTTACTGCCAGGGCGCCTTCCACATTCTCATCATGTGCAAGACAAGTACAATCGGGGATATTAAGTGTTGTCATAGATTCCAGTGGTTTTCGCTCAACAAGTGTTATTGGTATCTTTATAGTTACTGGGAAAAGTGCTTATCCCTAAGAGTATTAGTCAGTGTCCGAAATATCTGACAACACTTATTAACCTCGACTGTACATTAAGGGGGGAACGGGCGGGTTTTCTGGCCCACCTTCTCCCTCATGTTTAGCATATTAGTTTTGTGATTTTAAAACGTTCGTTCCGTTAGTTTGGCGATTTTGAGACCTATCGCCCCATATTTGTTGACAATATTAAGACCTTTCTTTGCTATTTAGGTGTCGATATTTTTCTGGCGAGCGATAGCGAGCCTACAATTTTAGAAGAAATCGGCCTTCGGCCGGGACATTTTTCTACCGAAAAATTTACAAATTTACCTTGAAAGAGGCTCTAGGGGTGCTTGTTTTTAAAGCTTGATGGAGGTCTAGGGAAGAAATACAAAAATAATAAAAATAAAAACAGTAATCAAATAAATACGCCAATCTCCCCTTATTTCGTAGCCACTATTATATTTCATTTATGTAAGCATAGCACTAAGACTGAGTTATGGAAGCATAACACTAAGACTGAGTTACGAGTGTGTTAAGGAGAGATGGGTCGTTTATGAAAGCATAACACTAAGACTGAGTTACGAGTGTGTTAAGGAGAGATGGGTCGTTTATGGAAGCATAACACTAAGACTGAGTTACGAGTGTGTTAAGGAGAGATGGGTCGTTTATGGAAGCATAACACTAAGACTGAGTTACGAGTGTGTTAAGGGGAGATGGGTCGTTTGTGGAAGCATAACACTAAGACTGAGTTACGAGTGTGTTAAGGAGAGATGGGTCGTTTATGGAAGCATAACACTAAGACTGAGTGTTACGAGTGTGTTAAGGAGAGAATGGGTCGTTTATGGAAGCATAACACTAAGACTGAGTTACGAGTGTGTTAAGGGGAGATGGGTCGTTTATGGAAGCATAACACTAAGACTGAGTTACGAGTGTTAAGGGGAGATGGGTCGTTTGTGGAAGCATAACACTAAGACTGAGTAAAGAGTGTGTTAAGGGGAGATGGGTCGTTTATGGAAGCATAACACTAAGACTGAGTTACGAGTGTGTTAAGGAGAGATGGGTCGTTTATGGAAGCATAACACTAAGACTGAGTTACGAGTGTGTTAAGGGGAGATGGGTCGTTTGTGGAAGCATAACACTAAGACTGAGTAAAGAGTGTGTTAAGGGGAGATGGGTCGTTTATGGAAGCATAACACTAAGACTGAGTTACGAGTGTGTTAAGGAGAGATGGGTCGTTTATGGAAGCATAACACTAAGACTGAGTTACGAGTGTGTTAAGGGGAGATGGGTCGTTTGTGGAAGCATAACACTAAGACTGAGTAAAGAGTGTGTTAAGGGGAGATGGGTCGTTTATGGAAGCATAACACTAAGACTGAGTTACGAGTGTGTTAAGGAGAGATGGGTCGTTTATGGAAGCATAACACTAAGACTGAGTTACGAGTGTGTTAAGGGGAGATGGGTCGTTTATGGAAGCATAACACTAAGACTGAGTTACGAGTGTGTTAAGGAGAGATGGGTCGTTTATGGAAGCATAACACTAAGACTGAGTTACGAGTGTGTTAAGGGGAGATGGGTCGTTTATGGAAGCATAACACTAAGACTGAGTTACGAGTGTGTTAAGGAGAGATGGGTCGTTTATGGAAGCATAACACTAAGACTGAGTTACGAGTGTGTTAAGGGGAGATGGGTCGTTTATGGAAGCATAACACTAAGACTGAGGTACGAGTGTGTTAAGGAGAGATGGGTCGTTTATGGAAGCATAACACTAAGACTGAGTTACGAGTGTGTTAAGGGGAGATGGGTCGTTTATGGAAGCATAGCACTAAGACTGAGTTACGAGTGTGTTAAGGGGAGATGGGTCGTTTATGGAAGCATAGCACTAAGACTGAGTTACGAGTGTGTTAAGGGGAGATGGGTCGTTTATGGAAGCATAGCACTAAGACTGAGTTACGAGTGTGTTAAGGGGAGATGGGTCGTTTATGGAAGCATAACACTAAGACTGAGTTACGAGTGTGTTAAGGGGAGATGGGTCGTTTATGGAAGCATAGCACTAAGACTGAGTTACGAGTGTGTTAAGGGGAGATGGGTCGTTTATGGAAGCATAGCACTAAGACTGAGTTACGAGTGTGTTAAGGGGAGATGGGTCGTTTATGGAAGCATAACACTAAGACTGAGTTACGAGTGTGTTAAGGAGAGATGGGTCGTTTATGGAAGCATAACACTAAGACTGAGTTACGAGTGTGTTAAGGGGAGATGGGTCGTTTATGGAAGCATAGCACTAAGACTGAGTTATGAGTGTGTTAAGGGGAGATGGGTCGTTTGTGGAAGCATAACACTAAGACTGAGTAAAGAGTGTGTTAAGGGGAGATGGGTCGTTTATGGAAGCATAACACTAAGACTGAGTTACGAGTGTGTTAAGGGGAGATGGGTCGTTTATGGAAGCATAACACTAAGACTGAGTTACGAGTGTGTTAAGGGGAGATGGGTCGTTTATGGAAGCATAGCACTAAGACTGAGTTACGAGTGTGTTAAGGGGAGATGGGTCGTTTATGGAAGCATAGCACTAAGACTGAGTTACGAGTGTGTTAAGGGGAGATGGGTCGTTTATGGAAGCATAACACTAAGACTGAGTTACGAGTGTGTTAAGGGGAGATGGGTCGTTTATGGAAGCATAGCACTAAGACTGAGTTACGAGTGTGTTAAGGGGAGATGGGTCGTTTATGGAAGCATAGCACTAAGACTGAGTTACGAGTGTGTTAAGGGGAGATGGGTCGTTTATGGAAGCATAACACTAAGACTGAGTTACGAGTGTGTTAAGGAGAGATGGGTCGTTTATGGAAGCATAACACTAAGACTGAGTTACGAGTGTGTTAAGGGGAGATGGGTCGTTTATGGAAGCATAGCACTAAGACTGAGTTACGAGTGTGTTAAGGGGAGATGGGTCGTTTGTGGAAGCATAACACTAAGACTGAGTAAAGAGTGTGTTAAGGGGAGATGGGTCGTTTATGGAAGCATAACACTAAGACTGAGTTACGAGTGTGTTAAGGGGAGATGGGTCGTTTATGGAAGCATAACACTAAGACTGAGTTACGAGTGTGTTAAGGGGAGATGGGTCGTTTATGGAAGCATAACACTAAGACTGAGTTACGAGTGTGTTAAGGGGAGATGGGTCGTTTATGGAAGCATAACACTAAGACTGAGTTACGAGTGTGTTAAGGGGAGATGGGTCGTTTATGGAAGCATAACACTAAGACTGAGTTACGAGTGTGTTAAGGGGAGATGGGTCGTTTATGGAAGCATAACACTAAGACTGAGTTAAAAGTGTGTTAAGGGGAGATGGGTCGTTTTTCTGGCTCCCCTTCCCCCTCGTGGCTAGTCCCATAAATTTTTAGATTTTAACACCTTACGAGCGGGCCCGTCAGTTTTTTTCCACTACGCGCCCAGCGTTTTTTTTTTACCCTAAATGGCCTTGTTTCCGTGCTCTTTTTCATGCATAAACAAGAGCCAGAGCGTAATTCAATTATGTATCCCTGAAAGGGCGTAAATTGACCTTTCCAATGACACCAGAACCATCCTTCTACGACCACGCGTTCTCTTGCAACGATCGTGCAACACGAGTGCAAAATTCCTATAATAAGGTAAATTCCTGACATAATTCCCTGTGTGGCGAGGTAGGGATGGTGGAGTATTGTGAAGTAGATGTCAGTAGGCGCGCGGGGTCCGTGCCGAGCGGTCATGAGGTAACCTACGCTCCTCCCGTCGCTCGTCTCTCTCTCACAGCCATTCTTGCTCAAAAATTGCACACAGACTTAAGTCGGTCCCCGCCACATAGTCCAGGTTTTTAGATACGGACTTAAGTCGGGCCCTGCTAATAAGGGGTTAAGACGTTTGGCCCATTAGTTTGGCGATTTTAAGACTTTATGCCCCATTTCTTTGTCAATATTAAGACCTTTCGTGCCATTTAGGTGTTGATTGTTTCCTGGTGAGCGATAGCGAGCTTGTAATTTTAAGAGTAACCGGCTTTCGACCTGTACATTTTTCTATCGAAAAATTTACAAACTTATCTATATGAAGGAGAGTTTACGGGGTGTTTTCTACAGCTTGATGGAAGTCTAGGGAGGAAACTTTATAAAAACCAAAAAAAAAAAAAAAGATATAACAATAAACAAATAAATACGCCCATCTCCCCTTAATCCGGATATTAATTATTAACCCTTACAGTACCGACGATGTCCTTTTGTTGTGTTATTTCAGCTGCATTTAGACGATTTTATGAAGCTTAGGAAGGATGTATGGTAGCTAAAAGGAAATATTTGAGATAGTCTGTCATCTTGTAACGGGTAGACATCCTTCCTCAGCTGAATAAAACCGTCTAATAGTTGCCAGAATATAAGGATGTCACCGGTACTGAATGGGTTACTATTAGGATGGTTCATTTGAGTATATATCGTATAAACAGTCTAATAGTTGCCAGAATATAAGGATGTCACCGGTACTGAATGGGTTACTATTAGCATGGTTCATTTGAGTATATATCGTATAAACCGTCTAATAGTTGCCAGAATATAAGGATGTCACGGTACTGAATGGGTTACTATTAGGATGGTTCATTTGAGTATATATCGTATAAACCGTCTAATAGTTGCCAGAATATAAGGATGTCACCGGTACTGAAAGGGTTACTATTAGCATGGTTCATTTGAGTATATATCGTATAAACCGTATAAACCGTCTAATAGTTGCCAGAATATAAGGATGTCACCGGTACTGAATGGGTTACTATTAGGATGGTTCATTTGAGTATATATCGTATAAACCGTCTAATAGTTGCCAGAATATAAGGATGTCACCGGTACTGAATGGGTTACTATTAGCATGGTTCATTTGAGTATATATCGTATAAACCGTCTAATAGTTGCCAGAATATAAGGATGTCACCGGTACTGAAGGGGTTACTATTAGCATGGTTCATTTGAGTATATATCGTATAAACCGTCTAATAGTTGCCAGAATATAAGGATGTCACCGGTACTGAATGGGTTACTATTAGCATGGTTCATTTGAGTATATATCGTATAAACCGTCTAATAGTTGCCAGAATATAAGGATGTCACCGGTACTGAATGGGTTACTATTAGCATGGTTCATTTGAGTATATATCGTATAAACCGTCTAATAGTTGCCAGAATTTAAGGATGTCACCGGTACTGAAGGGGTTACTATTAGCATGGTTCATTTGAGTATATATCGTATAAACCGTCTAATAGTTGCCAGAATATAAGGATGTCACCGGTACTGAATGGGTTACTATTAGCATGGTTCATTTGAGTATATATCGTATAAACCGTCTAATAGTTGCCAGAATATAAGGATGTCACCGGTACTGAATGGGTTACTATTAGGATGGTTCATTTGAGTATATATCGTATAAACCGTCTAATAGTTGCCAGAATATAAGGATGTCACCGGTACTGAATGGGTTACTATTAGCATGGTTCATTTGAGTATATATCGTATAAACCGTTTAATAGTTGCCAGAATATAAGGATGTCACCGGTACTGAATGGGTTACTATTAGCATGGTTCATTTGAGTATATATCGTATAAACCGTCTAATAGTTGCCAGAATATAAGGATGTCACCGGTACTGAATGGGTTACTATTAGCATGGTTCATTTGAGTATATATCGTATAAACCGTCTAATAGTTGCCAGAATTTAAGGATGTCACCGGTACTGAAGGGGTTACTATTAGCATGGTTCATTTGAGTATATATCGTATAAACCGTCTAATAGTTGCCAGAATATAAGGATGTCACCGGTACTGAATGGGTTACTATTAGCATGGTTCATTTGAGTATATATCGTATAAACCGTCTAATAGTTGCCAGAATATAAGGATGTCACCGGTACTGAATGGGTTACTATTAGGATGGTTCATTTGAGTATATATCGTATAAACCGTCTAATAGTTGCCAGAATATAAGGATGTCACCGGTACTGAATGGGTTACTATTAGCATGGTTCATTTGAGTATATATCGTATAAACCGTCTAATAGTTGCCAGAATATAAGGATGTCACCGGTACTGAATGGGTTACTATTAGCATGGTTCATTTGAGTATATATCGTATAAACCGTCTAATAGTTGCCAGAATATAAGGATGTCACCGGTACTGAATGGGTTACTATTAGCATGGTTCATTTGAGTATATATCGTATAAACCGTCTAATAGTTGCCAGAATATAAGGATGTCACCGGTACTGAATGGGTTACTATTAGCATGGTTCATTTGAGTATATATCGTATAAACCGTCTAATAGTTGCCAGAATATAAGGATGTCACCGGTACTGAATGGGTTACTATTAGCATGGTTCATTTGAGTATATATCGTATAAACCGTCTAATAGTTGCCAGAATATAAGGATGTCACCAGTACTGAATGGGTTACTATTAGCATGGTTCATTTGAGTATATATCGTATAAACCGTCTAATAGTTGCCAGAATATAAGGATGTCACCGGTACTGAATGGGTTACTATTAGCATGGTTCATTTGAGTATATATCGTATAAACCGTCTAATAGTTGCCAGAATATAAGGATGTCACCGGTACTGAATGGGTTACTATTAGCATGGTTCATTTGAGTATATATCGTATAAACCGTCTAATAGTTGCCAGAATATAAGGATGTCACCGGTACTGAAGGGGTTACTATTAGCATGGTTCATTTGAGTATATATCGTATAAACCGTCTAATAGTTGCCAGAATATAAGGATGTCACCGGTACTGAATGGGTTACTATTAGCATGGTTCATTTGAGTATATATCGTATAAACCGTCTAATAGTTGCCAGAATATAAGGATGTCACCGGTACTGAATGGGTTACTATTAGCATGGTTCATTTGAGTATATATCGTATAAACCGTCTAATAGTTGCCAGAATTTAAGGATGTCACCGGTACTGAAGGGGTTACTATTAGCATGGTTCATTTGAGTATATATCGTATAAACCGTCTAATAGTTGCCAGAATATAAGGATGTCACCGGTACTGAATGGGTTACTATTAGCATGGTTCATTTGAGTATATATCGTATAAACCGTCTAATAGTTGCCAGAATATAAGGATGTCACCGGTACTGAATGGGTTACTATTAGGATGGTTCATTTGAGTATATATCGTATAAACCGTCTAATAGTTGCCAGAATATAAGGATGTCACCGGTACTGAATGGGTTACTATTAGCATGGTTCATTTGAGTATATATCGTATAAACCGTCTAATAGTTGCCAGAATATAAGGATGTCACCGGTACTGAATGGGTTACTATTAGCATGGTTCATTTGAGTATATATCGTATAAACCGTCTAATAGTTGCCAGAATATAAGGATGTCACCGGTACTGAATGGGTTACTATTAGCATGGTTCATTTGAGTATATATCGTATAAACCGTCTAATAGTTGCCAGAATTTAAGGATGTCACCGGTACTGAAGGGGTTACTATTAGCATGGTTCATTTGAGTATATATCGTATAAACCGTCTAATAGTTGCCAGAATATAAGGATGTCACCGGTACTGAATGGGTTACTATTAGCATGGTTCATTTGAGTATATATCGTATAAACCGTCTAATAGTTGCCAGAATATAAGGATGTCACCGGTACTGAATGGGTTACTATTAGGATGGTTCATTTGAGTATATATCGTATAAACCGTCTAATAGTTGCCAGAATATAAGGATGTCACCGGTACTGAATGGGTTACTATTAGCATGGTTCATTTGAGTATATATCGTATAAACCGTCTAATAGTTGCCAGAATATAAGGATGTCACCGGTACTGAATGGGTTACTATTAGCATGGTTTATTTGAGTATATATCGTATAAACCGTCTAATAGTTGCCAGAATATAAGGATGTCACCGGTACTGAATGGGTTACTATTAGCATGGTTCATTTGAGTATATATCGTATAAACCGTCTAATAGTTGCCAGAATATAAGGATGTCACCGGTACTGAATGGGTTACTATTAGCATGGTTCATTTGAGTATATATCGTATAAACCGTCTAATAGTTGCCAGAATATAAGGATGTCACCGGTACTGAATGGGTTACTATTAGCATGGTTCATTTGAGTATATATCGTATAAACCGTCTAATAGTTGCCAGAATATAAGGATGTCACCAGTACTGAATGGGTTACTATTAGCATGGTTCATTTGAGTATATATCGTATAAACCGTCTAATAGTTGCCAGAATATAAGGATGTCACCGGTACTGAATGGGTTACTATTAGCATGGTTCATTTGAGTATATATCGTATAAACCGTCTAATAGTTGCCAGAATATAAGGATGTCACCGGTACTGAATGGGTTACTATTAGCATGGTTCATTTGAGTATATATCGTATAAACCGTCTAATAGTTGCCAGAATATAAGGATGTCACCGGTACTGAATGGGTTACTATTAGCATGGTTCATTTGAGTATATATCGTATAAACCGTCTAATAGTTGCCAGAATATAAGGATGTCACCGGTACTGAATGGGTTACTATTAGCATAGTTCATTTGAGTATATATCGTTTCCCCCGATAGTCGTTTCGCTATATTTTGTTATGTTTATTTTTATTTTGGACATCTTTTCTGTAGCCAAGCATTCCTTTCTAAAAAAAATACGATTGTTTTAGACTTGTATATATTTCATTCGTTAGCTTTAGCTTTTCTATTTTACCACTACATTTTAATAAACATTGCTATGATTGCTTTAATGTATGCAGTCTTGATTTTAAGTTTGTAATTCACATATCATTAAAGGGAGATGGGTCGTATTTCTGGGCCCTCCTCTTCCTCATATTTAGCCCCATTCGTTTTCAGATTGTAAGACGTTGCCCCATTTTGTTATCAATATTAAGAATTTTCGTATCATTTATATGTCGATTTTGTTTATGTCGAGCGATAGCTAGCCATTAATTTAAGGGGATCCGGCCTTCAACCGGGACATTTTTCTACCGAAAAATGTACAGATTTATCTTGAAGGAGGGTCTTGGGAGCGTGTTTTTCAAGCTTGGTGGAGGTCTAGAGAGGAAACTAAAAACAAAAATATTTAATAGATATACTGTCTAAATGAGCACAACAATTCGCCCATCCCCCCTTAATTCACATATTGTTAAAGATTATCCTGACGGTTAATTTAATATTCAGTTAGCTATGTTCTATCATTACTATTATAGGAATGGTATTGTTTTTGTCATAAATTTAGTATATAACAAAATATCCAATCGATTTTGTATAATTAAAATGGATCAAAATAACTATATATCTTGAATCTCTACAAGATGGACGACACACGGTCCGAAATATTGTGAAGTGTGAAACTTTGTTGAAAATATATATAAATAAACAAAAAAGGCTCTCTATTGGTTATTTACCGTAGAATTTTACTATTATATAATTATACAGTATACAGTATATATACAGTGTATACAGTACCGTATATATACAGTATATATACAATACCTGCAAATTTATACATATTTAGCTTTACCACTGGTGATATTAACTGTGGGAAAAGCTGACCTTTGTTGATGCAAATAAAACAGAATATATAGATAAAATAAGTAACATCCCGTTCTTAACATTAATCACCAATTACAAACCCCAATGTACTTGAATAAACTAATGAAGGCATATGGTCCTCCCGGGATTCGAACTCGGGACACCACACCCAGAATATAAGCATCTAAACCAACTGAGGGGATAGCAGTATAGGGTCATCACATTCCATAGCCTTGGTGTTGTTGTTGTTGTTGTTATTGTTGTTGTTGTTGTTCGTTGATGTGTACACTCACTCTTACTCACACACACACACACACTTGCATATACACTCTCTCTCTGGCCGAAGGCCGGTTCCTCTTAGATTGCAGGCTTGCTATCGCTCGTCAGGAAAAAATCGACACCTAAATGGCACGAAATGTCTTAAAATTGACAGAGATGAGGCGAAAGGTCTTAAAATCGTCAAACTAATGGGGGCGAACGTCTAAAAATCTCAAAAGCAATGGGGCTAAACATGAGGGAGAAAGGGGTCCAGAAAATAATCCCTCATGTGCAAATCTCCCCTTATTAATATTCATCAATAATTATCAGCCATAGTTTTGCTCAATGGCTGCGTTAAATAACAAACTGATTAACCCCTTCACTACCGAGGATGTCTTTTATTTTTATGTCGGCTATATTTAGACGATTTTATACAACTAAGGAATGACGTGTGTTAGTTGTTGTTGTTGTTGTTGTTGTTGTTTTTCCCCAAGCTGCCTGGCCGAAGAGCCGCAAGGCCCCGAGCAAGGCCAGGGCCATAACCGAGCGCCCCCACAGAACCCTCCCTGCCGACCACAATAAAGCCTGGGTGACCGAAGCCACTCCATGGCGGGGAGCTGAGGAGGGTGCGGAAACGCCCGGGAAACCAAAGCCCCACCCAGGGCCCTGTGCCCCTCAGCAATTATGAAGAGAAAGTTGAGGAGCAAAGGAAAGATGTGACGCTTTGGCTTCCAATCTTGGTAGATTAGGAGGTCAATCCACGCAAGAGACGCCGTCACTTGAGATCTAGAAAATATATAAGTAAAAGGAACAGTCAGAGTAAGCTATGGGTATGGCAGAGAGCGCTCAGTTCTCACTCTGATAGACCAGCCCATCACCACTCGTGTGTTAGTTAAAATAATTAATTGGGATACTTGGAAGCTTTTTAATTAGTGCATGCCCTTCCTAATCTAAATAAAATCGTCTAATAATTGCCAGAAAATAATTAAAAGACGACCTCGGTAATGAAAGGATTAAGGGGGGATGGTTGTCTTTGTTGTCCCCCTTCTCCTTCATGTTTAGCTCCATTAATTTTCAGATTTTAAGACGTTCGACCCATTAGTTTGGCGATTTTAAGAGTCGTATTCTTAAAAACCCATACCTTCCCTTAACTTTCCTTTCCCTTCCAAGGAATTTTCTTTCCCTTCGGTATTCATAAAGAATTCCTTGGAAGGAAATTTTTTCGGAAGTGTTGGTAGCTCTGGTCCACAGGCGAAGCTAGGCGCGCACCAGTTGGTATGCCTGAAGTAGTAAACAAACCTTGTCAAACAAACGTTTCCAAGGGTTGACTTGCATTATTGTTGCCCAAAACATAATTTAGACCACAAATATTGTCTTCAAAGCATATTATGTTGACTTGCACAAACGCAAGAATGAATTGTCAACATGATATTAATAAATACAGGATCCTAGCTCTAAATCGCGCATGTACACCAACAAGCCATATTTTGTTGTAGTATTTAGACCTAGCCTATAGGCTATTATCCAAGAATATAATTACATATAAACTGATATAAGAAACAGGGATGGAGATAAATTAGATTAGCCGAATGTAGTGCGAATTAGTGTACCGTATATCAAGCATGAGAACTTTTCAATTACAAGGTCAAGTCAGCGAACAAACAATAAAAGCTAGGCTATATTTGATCTGGGCCAATTTGGTAAAAATTGCAATTCATGGCCCATAGTAGATTTACTATGCTATTGAAACTATTTTTTGTCAATGTTTATATTTAGGCTACCGATATTTATTTATTAATTATCTAATTTGACCGTTTTTTATTTTTATACATTATTTTGGGACAAGAATGTAGTCCGGGTGTACCGGCAGTACCGCCCACCTTGTTTACACTATGCGGATGCCTTTGGATATAAAAATACATTAGCCTGACCAAACAACCTAACCAAACCTAACCTAGTATTCATGCAGTAATGACAGGGGGCAAATAGCAGAAAATATAGCGTCGAAATGGATGGGAACGTAAGTGCGAGCGCACAACATGACATCCTTCCCTATTTTGGTAAGGGTTGTGTTAGCGGGCGTACCGCCTGCTTTGTTTCCATATTAGCACACTCGCAGTAACATTCACGTCTAATTTGACTGCTGTTATTTGCCCCTGGTAATATACTGTATATGATGATGACAATGTCATGGGGGGTGAGGGGACATAGCACCCCTCAAACCATTATTGTATCCCACGGCCAGGTGTTGGGTAAATTGTTTTGCCGTGGGATACAATAATGGTTTGAGGGGGGCTCACCCCACATCATCCCCATGACTTGTCATTTTCATACATATTACCAGCAGGGGCAAATAACAGCAATGAAATTAGACGCGAATGTAACTGCGAGCGTGCGACTGTAAACAAAGTGGACAGTACGCCCGCTAACACAACCCTTACCATTATTTGTTATTTGCCCTTCTGCAAACAATATATACTGTATATTAATGACAATACTTCCTGGGAAGGTGAGGCCCCACTCAACCTAAGAAGCGGACATAATAGAAGTGAACTTAACGGTCATGGCCCAGAGCGTGCAAATCGACGCGGAAGGTTGTTTGGATAATATTGAACCTTTAAATAAGATTCTTCCAATTTTTAAATTGATTATTGTTCTTGGGTAATTTGAATAAAAGATGAATCACCAATAGTTATGATTTAGGCATCAATGAGTAGGTTATTCATCATATTAGCTATCCATTAGTATAGTTTTGAAGATTGGGTGATATTCTTATGTTCTTTACTTTCCCCTCAAAGGCTAGGCTATCATATAGTTTGGCAAAGGCTAGGTTATCATGTAGTTAGGCAAATATCTTTGTAAGGCCTCGCCCAATTTCTTACCGATTACTCACATACACCAGTGGCTTGCACTATTTGTTTCACTAACTGGCCTTCCTTGTGCAGCCCAATATAATGCGCAATTAGATCCGGTGTCACGTTCTTTCGCTGACCCGTACACACTAAAAACTGACGGGGACTTGTCCACCACTGCCATACTGATCATAATAATGACTGATTCTGATCCACCCACCACAGCTGCTGGAAGCACTGATGTTCCAACACTGTATGTACTGTATGTAATAATACAGTACCATAATTATTCCTAACCTTCAAGACTAGAGAATACTAAGGATGTAAAGTAAATTCAGACAGAAAATCCACAAATTTTATTTGAAACAGTGTGCGGGGGACTCTGGTGACTAGTGGGGTTTTCCTTACAAACATTGAGTAGGCTATATTTGACTATTATTGCTCTGCTGATTAGGTCCTTTCAATGCATTAATATTGTGCACAGTGTGACTACATTTTGACACATGTTAATGTAATAAGTTTGAAAATTCAGGTTTTGAGGCTTGCCAGGGATCAAGAACAATCCCAAGTTTTCAACAAAATCTCATACCATACTGTATACAGCCCAAAATAAGTAGCCACATTTTTTCATTAGCAATTTTGGGCTCTAATCTTATAAATTTTCTTTTAGCCTACCAGACTTTTAGCTACTACCAATGTTAGTAAGTTAGCCTATACACTCGGCATATTCAAACGCTGTATGTTAGCATAGCCTAGGCCTATCTTAGGTTCTCAGGTTAAGTTATATTGTTTGGATATTTAAAGAAAGTAGAGGGATTAGGCTAGGATATATTGTAATGAAAAATTAGGGTAGCCTATAATTGTACTCACAACCAATAGTATTGAATAGGCTAGTGTTTACAAATATGTTTTTCAAGGGATTTTGTTTTGATTAGGCTAATATGATGACAATATTCAAGCAGACACTGCAGCAATATTAGCACACTCTATGCGTCAGATTTTGCCACTTTTTTCTGAAATCATCCCTCGGCGAGTGGTTATTTGCCTCCTGCTGGCATTATATATGAATATGATGATGACAATTATGTCCGGGGGGGGGGGGGGAGGTTTGAACACCAAACACTGTCAAATTAAAAATAAACGCAGAGAGCGTGCAAACTGCTGCTGTAGTCTCCTTGAACTGTAGTTAACCCGCTGAGGCAATGTTCGATCACCAGAACCCAGCGACGCAACGGTTGCGTCCGTCCCAATTACTTCGGTCCTATGGCACCTAGAGGGCTCAGATTTGTATGGGAACTGTGTAAGTATCCCACGCAACCATGCCGATGGTTGAAAACTCTCAAAGTCCAACCGTGTGCGCGTGAGCGCACAAAAACATGTTTTTGGGGGGAAATTGCCTTCAATTTTTTACTCTTGTAAAATCCGTTTTCGGGGGCTCTGTAGGACCATTTTTTGAGCTTTTTGATCGGTTTTTCGTGGTTTTTCCTTCATTCCTAACCCATTCGCTATTGTTTCTGGAAAAAACAAATTTTCAAAACCTGCTGGGCCCTGGTGGTACATTTATTAATAACTAGCTGGGGCTCAGCGGGTTAAGATACCCGGTAGCTACCGAATAATCTAAAAACACGCTCCCTGATAGTGTACAAGGCTATGAAAATCAGGGAAAATATTATAGTGAAAAGGTAACTCGGACTTTCTATAACATAAAGTAATAAAGGTAAGGATGTAGTATTCGAGGAATTTCAAGCTTATCGCCTGCCTTGTTTACACTACTCGCACGCTCGCGATCACGTTTCCATCTATATTGACTGCCGTGGGATACAACATTAGGTTGAGGGCCCCCCTCACTCCCCCATGACTTAGGCTATTGTCATCATCATATATAGGTATTTTGCCAGCAGGGGGCAAATTACTTAAAAAAAGCAGTCAAAAGTTGTGAATCGTGAAGGATGTATCCGGGTGTACGGTCGTCATATTTACATAGGTAGTGCACTCGTGGTTACGTTCCCATCTATTTTAACAGTTATTTTCCCCCTGCTGGCAATATAATATATGATGATAACAACATGTAATGGGGGGGATGAGGACCCCGTCAACCTATTATTGAATCCTGCGACAGTCAAAATAGACTGGAACATGATCGCGAGCGTTCACTGCTGCCGCCGTTCCGCGTAGTGTAAACCAAGGCAGGCGCCATGTAGTATGTCCAAATACTACATCCTTCCCATAGGCCTAATAATTCACAACATTTTAAAATCCAGATAGCCTATCTGAGGTGAGCCAATTCTGACAAAATCTAACAAATGTTGGCTTGAACATTATGATGGGCTAGCCTAGAGGGACAGAGACTAGCCTAGGTTAGTTTATTCAGTCGGGTTGTAGCCTAAGAAAGAAAAAAATTAGGCCTACAATCCTGTATGGGTCATGAAATTCATAAGAAAAATATATTAGCCTGGGCTAGGCTAGCTTACATGATGATGTAGCCTACTGTAGGCTGTAGGCTAAGCCTAGGCCTAGCCGCCTAGCCTAACCCAATATTTGGTACTGGTAAGGTAGGCTAAATTAGTATATAAGATGATTGACCACTATTACTGTTAACCCACAAATTTATATTAATATTACAGTATGTGCCTAGCTATTTTTAGTTATGTAAAGTATGGTATTACTGGGAATTGTTGATAGCGTATCTCTGGCAAGCGTCAAAACCTGGTAATGTTGACACTTATTGCATTAACACGTGCCAAAATATAGTCACACCGTGCACAAAATTGATGCTTTGAAAGGGCTACATCAGTAAACCAATGAAAATCAATAATAATCAAAATATGTATAAGATGAGGAATAGGCTATCAGCTGGCAGCCCGAAATTGCCCGAATCGTCCGCACGCGAATTCACGCCGAGATCAGTGGTCTTCTAAAACTTTTAATAGTTTAGTTTTGTAGATGTTTAGGTGACAATCACCACGGTCGATCTGGGGATCCGCCGCTAATGAGCTCGTCCTGGAATCTTTACGACTCTGAAATGTGAATCTTACGATTCTTTACAGGACTGAACATGCCATTTTTATCGGCAATAGCTCAGAGAAGAGTGTTGAGAGGGGAGAAGGGGTGTTGGAGAGAGAGGAAGGTGTTGGAGTGGCTTTGTTATGTGTGTTTTGTCTGTATACGTCGTCAGGATGTCCCCTGACTGTGTGCAAGCATGTGAAACATGCAAGGACGTACTACCGCACCCACTAAATGTCCACCGTGGCAGGGATTCGATCCCGGGTCTTTCAGATTCACACGCGAGCGTGCTCACCACTTGACCACCACGGCCTGAACATTACTTTATTTTCAATATCATTTTCAATATCGTGCATTATATCATGTTAATAAAATTACATAGTGGTCAAATCCAATATTTAGTCACACTGACTCCAATTATATAAGAATGTTATGAACAAAATGACGAAGGGAAAACTGAAGACCTGCCTAGTGAGAGTCCTTCAAATTCCAATATTTTCCCCTGTTTAAGGGAAAGATTTTCCCTTCCCATGGGAAAGGAAAGGGAAGGATTTTTTAAGAATACCAAATCGAAAGAAAATTCCTCCCTTTCATTTTCGAAGGGAAAGAATTGTTTAAGAATACGACTCTAAGCCCTTTCACCCCATTTCTTTGTCAATATTAAGACTTTTCGTGTTATTTAGGTGTCGATTTCTTTCCTGGCGAGCTATAGCGAGCCTGTTAATTAAGGTGAAACATCTTTCATCTTGAAGGAGGGTCTTGGGGGTGGTATTTTTAAGCTTGATGGAGGTCTAAGGAGGAAACTAAAAACTTGATGGAGGTCTAAGGAGGAAACTAAAAACAAAATATGATAAAAAAATGTATAAATGAGGAAAAAATACGCCCATCCCCCCTTAACCCCTTCTGTACCGGGGCAGTCCTTTTAACTCTATTCTGGCTGCTATTAGACGATTGTATTCAGTTTCAAAAGGGCCTCCAGAAATTAACAGGCTTCGAACTCTCTCACTTAACCTCTTTTACTACCACAGATCCTTCTCAAACTGCATACAATCGTCTAAACATTGCTAAAGTAAAATGAAAAAGATGTCGCCGGTACAAAAAGGGTTAACCCTTGCCTGATTATAACGCAGTTTGACAGTTTATTCTGGCTATCATTATACGATTTTATGCAACTTAGGAAGGATCTGTGGGAGTTAAAAGGGCCAAGACTATCTCAATTAACCCTCCGGCTTCAATATGCCCTTGTGTGTATAACCCCATTAGTTTTGCCATTGTATGACGTTCGGCCCATTAGTTTGGCTATTTTAACACCATTAGTTTGGCTATTTTAACACCATTAGTTTGGCTATTTTAACACCATTAGTTTGGCTATTTTAACACCATTAGTTTGGCTATTTTAACACCATTAGTTTGGCTATTTTAACACCATTAGTTTGGCTATTTTAACACCATTAGTTTGGCTATTTTAACACCATTAGCTCCATTTCGTTGTAAATTTTAAGATTATCGTGCCAGTTAGCTGTCGATTTTTTCCTGGCGAGCGATAGCGAGCCTGTAATTATAGGAGAGACCGGCCTTCGGCCGGGACATATTTCTACAGAAAAACGTACAAATTTATCTTAAGGGGAGGTTTAGGGGCGTTTTTCTAAGTTTGAGGGAGGTCTAGCGAGGAAACTAAAAATATATATGAATACATGAATTAATAGAAAAAAAACAGCACTACCCCCTTAACCCCTTGAGTACCAGGGACGTCCTTTTTATCATATTATGGCAACTATCAGACGATTTTTTTCAGCTTAGGAAGGACCTCCAGCATTCATAACTTTTTCAACCAACCCCTTTAACTAGCACAGATCCTTCCTAAGCTGCATTATATTGTATAAATATAGCTAGAATAAAATGTATAACACACGTCGCTGGTACTCAAAGGGTTAATCTGAATATAACCGTCATATAATAGCCAGATAAACAGAAAAGAAATGCGTCATCGGATTTTGAAGCCCAAGAAGCAATAATCGTATGATATCAAAATAAACTGTTTTGATCAAGGGTAATGCAAGACTAAAAAGGTCAAAATGTTCTTATTTGTAGAAGGTCATGTTGTTTATTCACTAAAGGTCATTTGATGTGTGCTGCACACACTTAAGGAGGGCTTATTTTATTATGTATTCTTATTTTATATATATATATATATATATATATATATATATATATATATATATATATATATATATATATATATATATATATATATATATATATATATATATATATATATATATATATATATATATATATATATATATATATATATATATATATATAGACTATAGTTTTTTCCTATGTGAGTGAGCGAGACAAAAGGCAGAACTGCTTGTCGCAACTGCCTCCCCCAGAGTTGAAAGAGTGACAGGGCCAAAATCAAGGGACATTCGAGCCAAAATGCCTGGACACACAGAGTTTGAATCAATTTAAGTCATAGGAAGAGGGAAAACTTATTCTAGGAGAGAGTTCCAGAGCTCAGCTGTTGAATAGAAGAAAGATTGAGAATAATGTTTCACTCTTGGGTTGGAGAGTTGCACAGAGTAGGAGTGGGATTGTGTTGCGAGACGGGTTCTACGTGCTCTACGAAGAGGGGGTGGTATACACAGAGAGCTCTGAGGAACACTAATTATTATAGTAGCGGTAGAATAGTGAGAGAGATGCAACATTGCGGCGAAGAGAGAGAGACTGCAGAGAATTGGTGAGTGGACGTGAGCTAATGAGACGAAGGCTTTCCTTTCTACTTTGTCTAGAAGTGCTGTGTGAGAGGACCCTCCCCACACATGTGAACAATACTCAATACAAGGACGCACAGTGCCCCTGTACAGAACAAAAAGTTGCGCAGGAGTAAAGAACCCCCAGAGGCGGTTGAGCACAACCAGCTTCTGAGAAGCTGCTTTAGCAAGAGTGGTAATATGATCTTTCCAAGAGAGATCAGAAGAAAAAGAGACACCGAGAATGTTTATAGAAGATGAAGAGTTGATTTGTATGTTGTTAAAGGGTAGGACATAGTATTCTGGAAGGGGGCGACGAGTAGACAGATGGAGAAATTGAATTTTGGAAGCATTGAAAGTAACAAGGTTTTTTCTGCCCCAATTTAAAATCTTTTAACTTTATTCTGGATACTATTAGACGATTGTATTCAGTTTTAGAAAGGCCCCCAGCAATTAATATTCTTCGAACTATCTCACTTAACCATTTTTACTACCACAGATCCTTCTTAAACTGCCAAAAATCGTCTAAATATAGCTAGAATAAAATGTAAAGGACATCGCCGGTACAGAAGGGGTTAAATATCGCCTTGATAAATATCTTGCCATGAATCCCCGACTGACGGCGTTTGTGCCTGAGTAATGTGACCATATCAATGTCGTTCATAGTACTATCATTTTGTTGTCTGGAGTTCTCGAAAAGGGTTTCAGTTCTGACGCTATTCTTGACTTACAGTGTGCTGTAATGGTTTAGGTGTTTATGTTCTGGATGTGGTGTCCCGAGTTGGAATCCCGGGAGAACCATATGCTTTCATTAGTTTATTCAAGTACATTGGGGTTTGTAATTGATGATTAATGTTAAGAACGGTGTGTTACTTAAGAATAATCCATGCAGTAGGGTTGATAGCCTCTGAAGTCCTTTTTTAACTAACTGAACCACATTCTTTCTGGAGTTGAAACCCTTCACTTGATGGCTGTGGCAATCTTTAATTTTCTTTCTTTCTTTCTTTTTCTTTGTTGTTTTTCTTTTTGTTTCCTTTTTTCATATTTGTCTTTTCTTCTTTTACTTTTTTCTTTTATTTTTGTCAAGCAGCCTAGTAAGGACCACTAAATCTGTTGTTGCTTGCCTTCCTGTCTATTCCTTTGTATCATAACTGGGCCCAAAAGCTAGACCACGAACCTCTATAATTCACAAACGACTATAGAGTAATCCAGCTAATATCTCTGAATCCTATAACTTAGACTGCTTTAAGGGGAGATGGGTCTTTATTCTGGTCCCCTGTCTCTCTCATGTTTAGCCCTATTAGTTTTGAGATTTTAAAACGTTCAGCCCATTAGCTTGGTGATTTTAAGACCTTTCGCCCCATTTATTTGTCAATAATAAGACCCTTCGTGCCATTTAGGTGTCGATTTGTTCCTGGCGAGCGATAGCAAGCCTGTAATTTTACAAGGAGCCGGTTTTCGACCAGGACCTTTTTCTACAGAAAAATGTACACATTTATCTTGAAAGGGGGTCTAGGGGTGTGTGTTTGTGTTTTTTTTTTTTTTTTTTTTTTTTTAATCTAGCGAGGAAACAAAGAAAACAAAATATATATACTATCTATCTATCTATAGCCGGACGCCTTACTCCCCTTAATGAGGGTGGCCATACAGAGAAGGCCCCCAAGCGGACCTATTCCCTGTAAGAGGGACAACCCGAGTTAGTCTACTGAAGGACTTACAGGATTGACCACTCAATTTAGGATCCGTCAGACACCGAGGCCCTCTATGTATCTAGTTAGCACTATTTTTTCTGCAGTGGTGTTCGGCTAGTCCGTCCACTAACCTGCCTAACACTTAGATAAGCAGTACGGATTTGTATCGGGTTTACTCCCCTAAACAGGTTGCCGACCAAGGCTGACGAGTCCCATCCACCCAAATTTGTATAACGTTGTCTCTCCTAGATGGGTTGCCAACCAAGGCTAACGAGTCCCATCCACCCGGATTACAGTATATATACATAGACCAAAAAACAAGCACTACCCCCTTAAGCTTCGTGTGTCCAGATATTTTGACCCCAACGTCCCTTGAATTTGGCTCTGTCACTCTTTTGGCTTTTGGGGAGACACTCGTTACAGGCAACCTGTCATTTGTCTCCTTCATTCACAGAGAAAAAATATGAAAAGTGCTTGTCTGCCCCTATATATATATATATATATATATATATATATATATATTATATAGATAGATAGATATACTGTAGATAGATAGATAGATAGATATATGATCATGTAAGTTTTTTATTATAACACAGATATTGTACTTGTAATTAATAACGATCAAACTTAAGGGGGTAGTGTTTATTTATTCGTTGGTATATTTATTAATTTATTATTGTTTTAGTTTCCTCCCTAGAGCTCCCTCAAGCTTAAGGGGGGTGACCAGCAGCACTTGCCCAAGAGCGCGTTCAGTCTACCCAAACACGCAAACGGGATAGCTCTACTGAACGTGATCGCCTCTGATTCGACGAATCACGTTTGTGATTGTTTGCAAACAGACGGCGATCACGCTAACACTCCCTGGAGGTGACTAGCGAAGCTATCATAACAGTAGGCCTAAATCTCTCCTCTACATTATATTATCATAATTAAGTTTAATTAGCCTCCCTCCATGTTATTTATGTGTCGCAATCTCAATTATAA
The DNA here is from genome assembly GCA_032716605.1 of Paralithodes platypus. Classification (NCBI taxonomy): domain Eukaryota; kingdom Metazoa; phylum Arthropoda; class Malacostraca; order Decapoda; family Lithodidae; genus Paralithodes; species Paralithodes platypus. The sequence continues at coordinate 25,281,335 of CM064545.1, forward strand.
GGTGCCACACCTATAAAAATCATAGTTATCATGACCATTTTGCTATATATAACATAAAATAAGCAGCTTGGAGCGCAAGTCTCACAGCTACTTCGTCAGGCCTTCAGTGCGGTAAGCGTAGCCTAGTTAACCTGACAAGCGCGATATAGACGTAGGTGCTAGGGTAGTTATTTGTGCATTTCTAGCCCTGGATTCTGACAGAATTCGTTATATTTACAATATAAACCATTATTTGTTTTCGGTATGCTTTTATTTTACATATATGATGTATATATGAACCTTCAAGAGTGCTAAAATAAGTGGGAAAAGCATTTGGGTGGTGAAAAACGAAGATATTGGCCACCCGGTCATAATCTCAGGCGAGAGAGAGAGACAGGCAGCCTTCCCCTCTCGCTGTCTGGGAGTCAACTGAGAAGAGTGGGGCGGTGTGTGCCGGTGTCTGGGTGTTGCATAACGATCTTTTATGCAACCCACTTGTGCTACATTATCGCGGGAGAGAAAAATAACCGATAAATGATGATAATAAGAGGAAAAATAGGTGATAATTGAGGAGGGGAGGGAGGGGGGAATAAGGTGGGGAAGGAGGGGAGGGGGGTGGGTGAGATTTACATGGATGAGTACTGGAGGGGAATTATCTCACCTAGAGACAAATTCCTTTGTTTTGATAGGCCCTTTTTTTTTATGGAAGGCTTTTTTTATGGTCCTGCTTCCGTGAGGCCTATCGCGTTCCCTATAGGAAGCCTTCCGTGAGGCCTATCGCGCTTGCCGGGTTAACGACTTCGCTTTTAAATCCGTAAGCCTACTCGCAAGGGTTCGAGGCTCGATGAGCTAATGTTTGTTTTTGTTTTTGCAGTTATTATTTAATTTGTATCGTTATATATTGGTAATGTTACTATGACAATGATGTACCGGTATTGTAACGGGTTATAACTTGCTGTACAGGTTTTTGAGCGTTTGTCTATATTATTGATTGATTATTATGTTTTTTATGCGGTTTGTATTTCATTGTTATAGTTATATATCGGTAATGTTACAGTTGTTACTATGCCAATTGAATGATAGCCTATATTTTAACGGGTTATAGCCTAGCTTGCTGTACAGGTTTTTCGGCGCTTGTCTATTATTGATCGATTACTCTATTTATATTTCTTAAAAACAATTTCTGAGGCATAATTGCATCGAAGTATGATAGGTCAGTTAAGCTATGTTTAGTAAGGTAGCCTATCCACGCTATAGTTAAATTTTCAAAGGTAATCTAATGGTTAAAAAATAATATTTATGAACCTTCCACAAATATAAGCTTGCAAATAGCCTATATACACATAGATCGTCAGGAAAAGAAAGTATGCCTATACATCCATCGCCAGGAAGAGATAATATATATAGGCTACCATTTAATTCAGCCTGGCTTCATCGCCAGGGAAAGAACAATATGTATAAACTATATATTTTAGCCTATTCATAGTCCTACATCGCCAGGAAAAGAACATCTACTTGTTATTTCCCCAATAGACTAACGGAGAATTGTTTGAAAATTACACGGGGAATAAAGAGCTACTTTTGCCAGATAAGGACCGTAATAACTTTATCAACATTTCCTAATAAGATTATAAGATATAATAGCCTGATGGTAGCCTAGCCTACCGTCTGTCTTGAGCTTGAACAAGGCTGCCGACTGTAGCTGACAGTGTGACTATCTTAGCCAATAGTCTATATTGATGGATAATAATATCCAATATTAAAATGTATTGATTTGACAAAACCATTTGACTTTGATTGAAATTAATAGACCGAAGAAGCACTGTAACAGGCCTAAAACCTTCGCAGACATCGCCAACAAGATTTGAATTTCGTACTCATAGCCACTGACCAATCAGCGACGAGAATCAATGTTTGCCTATCAATGTCGTTCAGTCTGCGCGATCATAAACAGGATTGCTCAAACAGAAACAGGATTGCCTGATAGGGTAGACTGAACGCGCTTTTTTGTTCTGTCCTTTTCTATCTTTCTCTGGCTTGTATCCATTTGGCCCCATTCAGCCTACTATTTTAAGACGTTTATCCCCATCCAGGTGTCAATTTTTTTCTGGTGAGTAATAATCCACGATGATGAGTCTGAGTGCTGACCCCGGAATAGTAAGTAGCTGAATGACTACCAAGTCGGACGCTTTGATGACTGTTCTGACCTGGTTTAGGGTCCAAAGGGGGGATGTACAGGCTGAGTGGTTTAATTGTACAAAAAAAAAAAAAAATTGTAGTAGTAGTGGTAGTAGTTGTAGTAGTAGTGGTAATAGTTGTGGTAGTAGTTATAGTTGTAGTAGTAGTGGTAGTAGTTGTAGTTGTAGTAGTTGTGGTAGTAGTTGTAGTAGTAGTGGTAGTTCAATTCAATTCAATTCAATTGTCTTTATTTCATAATATATACAAAATTTACATTCATGTACATATTACATATCCATTAAAATCATTTAGAAAAGTAAAATAGCTGAAAAGGTATACACATGAATTCCTACAACTCTTGTTTATTTACAGTATAGCCTATAATCAAATATATATTTTATTATATCATCTTTAGCAACCGCATTTAATTATGAATAATTATATGACATCCTAGATAGACCGAGGAAGCATCACTTTGTATTTGGATCATAAGACACGGGAGCCCGTCGTTCTTCGTGTCGCTGAACCCATAGGATTCTAGAATAGATTGTGTTAAGATCATACTTCCATACATCAATATTATATGTCTTAAAATGCCCCAGAACGAGAAGCCCACCACAGAAGCCATGAACGAACACCACACAGAAACACCAAAGGAAAGGTCCACAGAACGAAAGGACCAGCTGACCGAGCCAGCCATTTCAGACAGGCCCAAGCCCGCAGGGCTAAGCAGCTCCTGGCTGCACCCATTTACCTTTTCTAAACTGACCATTTTCCACACCTCACGTACACTAACCCCCTCGTGTCCTACACTCCTAACTACAAAGATGATGAACAGGAATATACATTCATATTAAAAACACCCATGCCCTGTCCCGACGTTGAGCCAATGCCAACACATCAGACAGCCATAATTATATCTATGTATGTTCTTACATCCGAGAAGTAGATGTTATATATCTTAGAAGTTAAAACACCCACGCTTGTCCCTAGACCTAGTATATCATTTCCCATGACGAGTATAGATATATGTAACCCGTGCTCAGTCGCCCCTTGCATTGTTCCTCTAGTAACTAAGTATTAATATTAACATTCCCTAACATCTTGTCTTGCCAGACTAAGCTTCTGAAGACCCATCGCCCCATAAATCTATGTATTCAATCCTTAGGTTAAGTATTTTTATCCGCCATTGTGTTCACCTTTTTCCATTTACTTTCCCACAATTGTCATACGTCTTCCCCTTGCCTCTTTCGTATCCACAGTCCACACTACGCCAATTTACTTCGTGTCTTACACCTCTTACCCCAACCAGAGATTGTATAAGATAACCTGGTTACCAGTATCTGTCATAAGTACCCCGAAAACAATAACTAAGTACCCCTACGAACTGCCGCTGTGGTTGGTATTTTATATTTAATAGAAAACGCAGTTCCCAGGGCCAACTAATAGTATCCATAACCCTCTGACTGATCGCATAACTCTATCTTTTCCAGACTCATATACCACCCCATAGTTGCATTCCCCGGTAGCATTTGGCTAACGTATTCTACTGCCTTTTCAAACTTCCATATCATGGTGATGGGCTGGTCTATCAGAGTGAGAACTGAGCGATCTCTGCCATACCCATAGCTTACTCTGACTGTTACTTTTACTTATATATTTTCTAGATCTCAAGTGACGGCGTCTCTTGCGTGGATTGGCCTCCTAATCTACCAAGATTGGAAGCCAAAGCGTCACATCTTTCCTTTGCCCCTCAACTTTCTCTTCATAATTGCTGAGGGGCACAGGGCCCTGGGTGGGGCTTTGGTTTCCCGGGCGTTTCCGCACCCTCCTCAGCTCCCCGCCGTGGAGTGGCTTCGGTCACCCAGGCTTTATTGTGGTCGGCGGGGAGGGTTTTGTGGGGGCGCTCGGTTGTGGCCTTGGCCTTGCTCAGGGCCTTGGGGCTGTTCGGCCAGGCAGCTTGGGGAAAAACAACAACAACAACAACTTCCATATCAATTGTAGCCTAATGCCACCCCCACGCCCAGGGACCTTAGGGGCAAAATTTCCCTGTAGCCCTTGAACTCTCCCCCCCCTCTCATTAAGACACCCGCGCTTCTCGACTCTTGTCCGACCTAGCCTCTCTCTCATACCTCTTGAAGATCCTTGAATTGTCCGTTGCTAACGCTCTCCAACCTTTTTTATATATACTCCTATCCAGCCTACCTTCACTTAGTAGGCCAGAACAACATTAGAACTTTACTAGCCCCTTGCATGCCATCTATTCTCTTACAACACATTCACAACCCTGCACCCAATGGTCGTCGGTGCGAGGCTAGCCGCCCCGCCAGTAACTAACTTCTATTGCCATACTTCCAGATAAATGTGGCAGAGTTAGCAACCCAGTCTCCACCACATCCAGCAAACCCTACAATTAACAACCAGCCGAGTAAAACCAGCTAGCTAAGGCACCTTCGGTTTTGGTATTAAGGACACCCACATCTGTCTCATACACAGAGGGTTATTACAAACACTGGTGATATGGCAAGCCCCTAGCCACAGCCGCCGGACGACTATCACAGAGAGAGGGCGCCCAGCTCCCCCTTTTTGCCCACCCGAGGAGGGAGACCCCCACCCCGCGGAGGTATACCTGGCCCCTGTTTTGACTTTCGAGTCATTGCCAGGTAGCACAGGAATTCTTCCTATCAATGAACTAACCATGCATGACTAACACCTTTACTAACCTCTATTAACTCACAATAAACCATTTACCTTTCTTGCATGCTCTGATCACTAAATTAGCACCTCAGCTATACCATAGAATGAAGATTGAACAATCTAGAGAGACGCTCCTATCACAACTGTCCCCATCCTCCTCGCAAAGTAGATCCAGTCTCTCTCCCCTAAATACGTCCAGTATAGCCAAAATAGTACCTCTTACTAAGGCTCAGTTATATGAAAATATAAAGGCTTCCTATAGCCCTGTGCCACAACAGTAAATACCATCTTACCTAGTCCCCATATCTATTGAGATCTCAATTAAGTCCATAAGACTCGAGATCCCTACTGTCTACAGGGTCCAGAACCGAGCCTATAAATCTAACTCCCGCCCCCAGTCAAATCAGTTGAAAGCTAGACACCAACCAGGGGTCACTACCCTGCAGTTAACTTCTAGCTCTGCCCTTGTGTTGTTCCGGAGTGAGATCCCAGAGCCGGCAGACTCCGTGGCAGATTTGGATAGAAGGACCTGCCCACGTATTGAAGAACTTCACACATATGGCCCCCCTGGACGGCCGCGGAACCAGTCGTTAGCCCCCAACATCATGGACGCAAGATAACCAGGACCAGACCCATCAGATACTACCCAAGATTCCCTTTAGCAGTACTACATATTACTGTGCTGTTTAGAGATTCACTAATTAATATTTCTACGAAGTGGCTAAGACCTTGCCCAGTGTAATTCATACTTAACCATTCCATTTGGGACGTACTAAGCGATCAGTGCTCTTTAATTAACAGGCGACCTTGACTCTCGTAATTACCTTATTCAGATATTAAAACTCTAGTGATATCTAACGTTCGCCCACTGATTTGCGTTCTATGTATTTCTGAAACAAGGATATAAAACTTAGATCAGTACCCCCTGAGGTTACTAGAATTCCCGTGCTCTAAAATACGCGTGTCTAATCTAGTCTGTGAACTACTACTTGTGCACCAGAGCTACCAGTAATAAATCTAACAGTGAATATGAATCTATAAGTAACATTGATGGTCTTCGGTATATAAACCTGTGGAATCGAAGCCAGTGATCAGAAGATTAATACCTGAACGTTGGAAGTGGGCAGAGCTGGGCACCACAAACAAAAAGTCAAGTCAGCAAACACAAATCAGCAAACCCAGAACATAACTTCAGCAAACACAAATGAACAAACCTTGTGAAATTTCTAGTCCTCAAATGCAAATATGCAAACGCAAACCATTTTTTATTAATTTTAAATTTAAACTACAGAATAAGGGTAAATCAATAAATTCAATCTCTAATGTCAATAAATATATATATTTACTTAAATATAATGTTGCCCAACTTCCATGGACCTCAAGGATATACATACAGGCTTTTAAAGCTTGGAAATTGCTGTAAATTGCCAAAACATTCCAGAACGTCACCCGCAGTGAAAGGGTTAATATATATAGCATAGGCCACTTAGTTTGTCCACATGGGCAGTAAAATGTTGGGGCAACTTGTTTATGGGGAGAGTGCTTCAGTAATAATCAGTATTCGCAATTCCGCACCATTCAGGAGGAGGTAAGCCGGATCACAGAGGTGCAAGGAGGCGATTTATTCGTGGTCCCCCCTTTGGGAATGGCAATAGGCTATATATGCCTAGATAGGTCTACTTTAGATAGATTAAGTAATTTAATAGAAAGTAGCCTAGGCCTATTAATGTTAATGCTCAGAATAAAGGCCTAGCTTCAGATCAAAATTTAATAAAATTTTATGGTAGGCTAAATTTAGTCTAGGCCTAGGCTATATGATACTTTCAAATTTAACACTTTCTACTTGACACTAATACAATGAGTGTGATTATAGGCCTAGGCCTATACATAGAAGTTAGAACATGCAATATTTAGCCTAGGCCTACATGCTTTGAGGCATTTTGATGGAATTAGTGACTGATTATAGCCTAGACCTAGGCCTAGGCTATATATTAAAGTTAGAACATGCAATATTTAGCCTACATGCTTTGAGGCATTTTGATGGAATTAGTGATTATAGCCTAGACCTAGGCTATATATATACAAGTTAGAACATGCAATATTTAGCCTACATGCTTTGAGGCATTTTGATGGAATTAGTGATTGACTGATTATAGCCTAGACCTAGGCTAGCCTATATATATAGAAGTTAGAAAATGCAATATTATTTAGCCTACATGCTTTGAGGCATTTTGATAGGATTAGGGTAGCCTAGGCCTAGCCTAATAAAATTACTTATATTAGTAATTAGCCTATAGGCCTAGGCTATAATTATTTAGAAGTTAGAACATGCAATATTTAGCCTACATGCTTTGAGGCATTTTGATGGGATTAGTGATTATAGACCTAGGCCTAGGCTATATAGCCTAGCCTATATAGAAGTTAGACTTAGCCTAGGCCTACATGCTTTGAGGCATTTTGATGGGATTAGGGTAGCCTAA